>JASUUH010000196.1:0-494894 GCA_030449925.1 Citropsis articulata | reverse complement strand
TACTGCCTAAAATAGCAAGAAATGCCCAGCGCGGAGCGCTGTGAAATTGTCGCCGAGGCTCGCATGGGCATAGCCTTGGCCCGCGAGGGTCAGGGAGGAAGTCTGGGCTCCGGGCCGGAATGGTACATGCTCTTTTCGAGGGTCCTCGCAGGCTCAGGAGGCTACGTCAGAAGCCTGCCCTAAAATGGCAAGACATGCCCAGCGATTTGTGCGCTGCAGGAAATAGTCGCCGAGGCCGGGTTACAGCCTGGTCCGGGGGTTGAGGGGCGCCGGGCCTGGGGCTCAAGGCCCAAAATGGGTACAGTCTTTTCGGGGTCCTCGTACCCAGCTGGAGGTTGGCATAACATGAGGCCTGCCCTAAAATGGCAAGAAATAACCAGCGCGCAGCGCCGGTGAAATAGTCACCGAGCCCGGTGGGCTATAGCCTTGGTCCGGGGGCCTGGGAGGGTTTCGGGCCTGCCGCACGAATGGGCAGTTTTTCGAGAGTCTGCAGCCCAGTGAGTTCACGGTCAGGAAGCCCGCCCTAAATGGCAAGACATTCGTTTTAGCGCCAGCGCAGGAAATAGTCGCCGAGGCTGGCCGGATATAGCCTGGGTCCGGTGGGGCCGGGAGGGAAGTTCGCCTGGGCGCCGAAATGGCATGCCTTTCCGAGGGTCCTCGTGGTGCACACCGGGAGGCTACGCCGTAAGCCCGCCCTAAATGGCAAGACATGCCTGGGGCCGACGCAGCGCTGAAATAGTCGCCGAGGCCTATGGGCTATAGCCCGGGTCCGCGGGGCTGGGAGGCGCTCGGGGCCTGGGCCCAAATGGGTACAGTCTTTCGGGGTCCCGTGGTACCTGGGAGGCTACAGAGGCCTGCCCAAATGACAAGAAATAACCAAGCGCGCAGCTGCTGAAATAGCCACCCGAGCCCGTGGCCATAGCCTTTGTTCCGCGGGGTTGGGAGGGGGCTCGGCCTCGGTCGCCGAAATGGGTCAAGCAGTCTTTCGAGAGTCCTCGTGGTGCCCGGGCTGAGTCTACGGTCGAAGCCTGCCGCCTAAATGGCAAGACATGCCCGTAGGGCGCAGTCGCTGCGAAATAGTCGCCGAGGCCGGATATAGCCTTGGTCCGTCCGGGGCCGGGGAGCCAAGTTCGGGTTCGGGCGCGGAAATGGCACAGTTTTCGAGGGTCCTCGTGTGCCCAGCTGAGACTACGACTGAAGCTCGCCCTAAAATAGCAAGAAATACTCAAGCCGCGCAAGCGCAGCTGCTGCGAAATAGTGGCTGTGGCCGGTGGGCTATAGCTTTTGGCCCGGGGGGTTGGGAGGGGCTCGGGTGTCGGAAATGGGTACATGCCTTTCGAGGGTCCTCGCGCGCTCTGTGGGAGGCTACGGTCAGGGCTACCCTAAATGGCAAGAGAATGCCCACCGCAAGACAACAGGAACAGTCGCCAGGCCGTGGGATATCGCTTTATCTCGCTGGTCCGGCGGGCCCATGGGCGCCTGAAATGGGCATGCCTTTTCGAGGTCCTCTGTGTCTGGGCAGGCTACTGGGCCAGAGGCCTGCCCTAAATGACAAGAATGCCCAGCGCGCACAGAAATAAGTCGCCGAGGCCGGTGGGCTATACCTTTTGTCCGCGGGTGTTGGGGAGGGGGTTTCGGGCCTGGCCGCCGAAACGGTACGTCTTTTCGAGGGTCCTCGCAGCTCAGCGCCTGGGAGGTTACGTCAGAAGCCTGCCCTAAAATGGCAAGACATGCCAGTGCCGCAGAAAGCGTGAAATAGTCGCCGAGGCCGTGGGCTTTAGCCTTTGTCCGCAAGGTAAAGTTCGGGGATCAGCGCCGGAAATGGGCACAGTCTTTCGAGGTCCTCGTGTAGCCAGCCTGGAAGTGAGGTTACTGTCATCAAAATAATCGCCAAATAGCAAGAAATGCCCAGCGGAGCGCTGCGAGCGGAAATTGTCGCCGAGGCCGGTGGGCTACAGGCCTTTTGGCCCGCGTAGGGTTGGGGAGGAAGTCAGCCGGAAATGGCAGCTTTTCGAGGGCCTCGCGTGCCCGGAGGTTACGGTCGAAGCCTGCCGAAAATGGCAAGATGCCCAGCGACGAAAGGTATTAGTGAAATAGTCGCCGAGGTCCGCGGGCTATAGCCTTTTGGTCCGCTGGGGTCGGGAGGGGCGCCGGGCTCTGGGCGTCCAAATGGGTACAGTCTTTTCGGGGTCCTCGTGGTACCCAGGGAGGTTACAATGTAGTCCCGCCCCTAAAATGGCAAGAAATAACCAGCGCGCAGCGTGAAATAGTCACCGAGCCCGTGGGCTAGCCTTTTGGTCCGCGGGGTTGGGACGGGCTTCGGGCCTGGCCGCCGAATGGGTACAGTCTTTTCGAGAGTCCTCGCAGCCCAAAGGAGTCTACGGTCAAGCCCGCCCTAAAATGGCAAGACATGCCCGTGAGGCGCAAAGGTGAAATAGGCCGCCGAGGCCAGTGATATAGCCGGTCCGTGGGGGCCGGGGAGCCGAAGTTCCGGGGTTCCGGGCGCCGGAAATGGGTACAGTCTTTTTCGAGGGTCCTCGTGCCTGGGGAGGCTACGATCAAAAGACTCGCTAAATAAAGCAAGAAATACCCAGCGGCGGAGCGCTGGTGGAAATTGTCGCCGAGGCCGCGGCTATAGCCTGGCCCGCGGGGGCCGGGAGGAAGTTCTGGGCTCGCGCCGGAAATGGGTACAGCTCTTTTCGAGGGTCCTCGGTAGCCCAGTGGGAGGCTACGATTCAGAAGCCCGCCCCTAAAATGGCAAGACATGCCCAGCGCGCAGTCAAGGAAATAGTCAGCCGAGGCCGGTGGGCTATAGCCTTGGTCCGCGGGGTTGGGCAGGGAAGTTCCGGGGCTCTGCCGGAAATGGTACAGCCTTTTCGAGGGTCCTCGTGCCCAAATGGAGACTACATCAGAAGCCTGCCCTAAAATACCAAGAGAAATACCCAGCGGCGCAGGCTGCTGAAATAGCCGCCGAGGCCGGTGGGCTATAGCCTGGGCCCGCGGGGCCGAGGGGCGTCGGGGCTCCGGGTGTCGGAAATGGCGCCGAGGGTCCCCGCGGCTCTGCCGAGGCTACGTCAGGGGCTACCCAAATGGCAAGAAAATGCCCAGCGGCACAGAAGGAAATAGTCGCCGAGGCCGGTGGGATATCGCCTTTGGTCTGCGGGGGTTGGGAAGGGGCGTCGGAAATGGGTACAGTCTTTTCGAGGGTTATCTTGTGCCCCGTGGGAGGCTACGGTCAGAGGCCTGCCCTAAAATGACAAGAAATGCCCAGCGGCGCAGCGCGTGAAATAGTCACCGAGGCCGGTGGGCTATAGCCTTTGGTCCGCTGGGGCCGGGAGGGGTTTCGGGGCTTTGGTCGTCAGAAATGGGTACGGTCTTTTCGAGGGTCCTCGTGGTGCTCAGCGGGAGGCTACGGTCAGAAGTCCGCTGAAATGGCAAGACATGCCCAGCCGCGCAGCGCCAGAAATAGTCGCCGAGTCCGGTGGCTGGTCCGCTGGGTCCCGGGAAGTTCGGGCCTGGGCGCCGGAAATGGTTACAGTCTGTTCGAGGGTCCTCGGTGCCCAGTGGAGGCCATCAAAGCCCGCCGAAAATATCAAGAAATGCCCAGCGGCGGAGCTGTGGAAATTGTCGCCGAGGCCGTGGGCTATAGCCTGGGCCCGGGGCCGGGAGGAAGTTCTGGGCTCGGCCGGAAATGGGTACGCCTTTTCGAGGGTCTCGTAGCCCAATGGGAGTCTACGGTCAGAAGCCCGCCCTTAAATGGCAAGACATGCCCGCGCCAGCTGGCGGAAATAGCCGCCGAGGCCGCGGGCTATAGCCTTGGGTCCGCGGGGTTGGGCAGGGAAGCCTGGGGCTCGGGCGCCGGAAATGGGTACGTTTTTCGAGGGTCCTCGCTTTGCCCAGCCTGGGAGGCTACGATCAAGCCCGCTCAAAATAGCAAGAAATGCCCAGCGCGCAGCGCTGAAATAGTCGCCGAGGCCGTGGGCTATAGCCTTGGCCCGCTGGGGCTGGGAGGCGCCCGGGGCCTGCGGTGTCGGAAATGGGTACATTCTTTCGAGGGTCCTCGCGCCCAGTGGGAGGCTACGTCGTGGCCTGCGCCCAAAATGGCAAGATATGCCCAGCGGCACAGTGAAATAGTCGCCAGGGAGCGAGGATATGGCCGGTCCGCTGGGGCTGGGAGGCGCCGGAAACCGGCATCGCTCTTTTCGAGGGTCTCGCAGCCTGTGGGAGGCTACGGTCCGAGGCCTGCCCTTAAATTGAAAGAAATGCCCTGCGGCGCAGCGCGGAAATAGTCACCGAGGCCGGTGGGCTATAGCCTTCGGTCCGCTGGGGCTGGGAGAGGGTTTCGGACTCGTCGCCGAAATGGGTACGGTCTTTTCGAGGGTCCTCGTGCCCAGTGGGAGGCTACGGTCAGAAGCCTGCCCTAAAATGGTAAGAAATGCCCAGCGGCGCATCAAGGAAATAGCCGCCGAGGCCAGTGGTCTATAGCCTGGTCCGCTGGTCAGCTGGGGAAGGGGTTCGGGGTTCCGCCGTAAATGGGCATGCCTTTTGAGTGTCCTTGTGCCCAGCTGGATGTTACGGTCAGAGGCCCGCGCTAAAATGGCAAGAAATGCCCGCGCGCAGGCTGCAGTGAAATGGTCACCGAGGCCGGTGGGCTATAGCCTTTGGTCCGCTGGGGCCGGGAGGAAGCAAGGGCTCGCCGGAAATGGGTACAGTCTTTCGAGGGTCCTCGGTGCCTGGGAGGCTACGATCAGTGCCTGCCCTAAAATAGCAAGAATGCCCAGCGCGAAAAGGCGTGAAATAGTCGCGAGGCAGGTGGGCTATAGCCTTTGGCCCGCTGGGGCCGGGAGGGGCGCTCGGGGCTCTGTGTCGGAAATGGTACAGCTTTTTCGAGGGTCCTCGTGATACCCAAAGGGAGGCTACGGTCAGGCCTGCCTTTAAAATGGCAAGAATACCCAGCGCACAGCGCAAGCGGAAATAGTCGCCAGGCCGGGATAGCCTGTCCGCGGGGCCGTGAGGGCGCCGGAAATGGGTACAGTCTTTTCGAGGGTCCTCGTAGCCCTGTGGGAGGCTACTACGAGGCCTGCCCTAAAATGACAAGAAATGTGCCTGGGGAGGCTTTTGGCCAGAAGCCCGCTCTAAATGGAAAGACATGCCCAGCCGCCCGCCAGGAAATAGTCGCCGATGCCGGTGGGCTATAGCTTTGGTCCGCTGGCTGGGAGGGGGTTTCGGGGCTTTGGTCGCCGGAAATGGTACGGCCTTTTCGAGGGTCTCGTGCTCAGTGGGAGGCTACGGCGTCAAGTCCGCCAGAAAATGGCAAGATATGCCCAGCGCAAGCGTGCCAAAATAGTCGCCGAGGCCGGTGGGCTATAGCCTTTGGCCGCGGGCTGGAAGTCGGGCGCCGGATGGTTACAATCTGTTCGAGGTCTCGTGTGCCCAGTGGGAGGCTACGATCAAAAGCCTGCCGAAAATAGCAAGAAATGCCCAGCGGCGGAGCGCGTGAAATTGTCGCCGAGGCCGGTGGGCTATAGCCTTTGGCCCGCGGGGGTTGGGGAGGAAGTTCGGGGCTCATGCCGGAAATGGTACAGTCTTTCGAGGGTCCTCGTGGTGCCTAACGGGAGTTCACGGTCAGAAGCCCGCCTAAAATGGCAAGACATGCCCAGCGGCTGCAGCGCCGTGAAATAGTCCCCGAGGCCGGTGGCTATAGCCTTGGTCCGCTGGGTTGCAGGAAGTTCGGGGCCCGCGTCTGAAATGGGTACAGTCTTTTCGAGGGTCCTCGTGTGCCCAGTGGGAGGCTACGATCAGAAGCCTGCCCTAAAATAGCAAGAAATGCCCAGCGGCGCAGCGCGTGAAATAGTCGCCGAGGCCGGTGGGCTATAGCCTTTGGCCCGCGGGGGTTGGGGAGGGGCGTTCGGGGGCTCATGGTGTCGGAAATGGGTACATTCTTTTCGAGGGTCCTCGCGTGCCCAGTGGGAGGCTACGGTCAGGGCCTGCCCTAAAATGGCAAGATATGCCCAGCGGCACAGCGCGTGAAATAGTCGCCGAGGACGGTGGGATATAGGCTTTGGTCTGCGGGGGTTGGGGAGGGGCGTCGGAAACGGGTACTGTCTTTTCGAGGGTCCTCGCAGCCCTGGGGAGGCTACGCCAGAGGCCTGCCCTAAATGACAAGAAATGCCCAGCGGCGCAGCTGCTGCGGAAATAGTCACCGAGGCCGTGCGGCTATAGCCGGTCCGCTGGGGCTGGGGAGAGGTTTCGGGACTCGGTCGCCGTAAAATGGCACGGCCTTTCGAGGGTCCTCGGTGCCTGGGAGGCTGCTACCGTCGAAGCCCGCCTAAATGGTAAGAAATGCCCAGCGGCGCATGCCGCGAAATAGTCGCCGAGGCCGGTGGTCTATAGCCTTGGTCCCGGGGGGCGGGGGAAGGGGTTCCCGGGGTTCGGCCGCCGAATGGGTACGCCTTTTGAGTGTCCTGTGTGCCCAAAGTGATGCTACGTCGAGGCCCGCGCTTAAATGGCAAGAAATGCCCGCGCGCAGGTGAAATGGTCACCGAGGCCGCGGGCTATAGCCTGGTCCGCTGGGGCCGGGGAGGGAAGGGCTCGGGCGCCGGAAATGGGTACAGCCTTTTCGAGGGTCCTCGTAGCCCAAAGGAGGCTACGATCAGAAGCCTGCCCTAAAATAGCAAGAAATGCCCAGCGGCGCAGTGCGTGAAATAGTCGCCGAGGCAGGTGGGCTATAGCCTTTGGCCCGCGGGGGTTGGGGAGGGGCGTTCGGGGGCTCTTGGTGTCGGAAATGGGTACAGTCTTTTCGAGGGTCCTCGCATACCCAGTGGGAGGCTACGTATCTCGCGCTTAAAATGGCAAGAAATGCAGCACAAATACAGCTGCAGGAAATAGTCGCCGAGGCCGTGGGATATAGCCTTGGTCTGCGGGGCCGAGGGCGCAAATGGCACAGTCTTTTCGAGGGTCCTCGTGTGCCCCGTGGGAGGCTACGGTCAGAGGCCTGCCCTAAAATGACAAGAAATGTGCCCAGTGGGAGGCTTTGGTCAGAAGCCTGCCCTAAAATGGAAAGACATGCCCAGCGGCCCAGCGCGTGAAATAGTCGCCGGCGCCGTGGCCAGCCGGTCCGCTGGGAGGGGCGTCGGGGCCTGGGCATCCAAATAGCCATTTTAGAGGGTCCTCGTGTACCCAGTGGGAGGCTACGGTCAGAGGCCTGCCCTAAAATGGCAAGAAATGCCCAGCGGCGCGGCGCGGTAAATAGCCACCGAGGCCGGTGGGCTATAGCCTTTGGTCCGCGGGGGTTGGGGAGTGGCGTCGGAAATGGGTACAGTCTTTTCGAGGGCCCTCGTGTGCCCAGTGGGAGGCTACGCTCAGAAGCCTGCCATAAAATGGCAAGATATGCCCAGCGGCACAGCGCGTGAAATAGTCGCCGATGCCGGTGGGCTATAGCTTTGGTCCGCGGGGGTTGGGGAGGGGCGTTCGGGGGCTCTGGGCGTCCGAAATGGGTAGAGTCTTTTCAAGGGTCCTCGTGTGCCCAGTGGGACGCTATGGTCAGAAGCATGCCCTAAAATGGCAAGACATGCCCAGCGGCGCAGCGCGTGAAATAGTCGCCGAGGCCGTGGGATATAGCCTTTGGTCCGCGGGGCCGGGGAGTGGCGCCGAAATGGCACAGTTCGAGGGCCCTCGAGCCCAAGGGAGGTTACGGCCGAGGCCTGCCCCACAATGGCAAGAAATAACCAGCGCGCAGCGTGAAATAGACACCGAGCCCGTGGCTATAGCCTGGTCCGCTGGGGTTGGGGAGGGGCCTGGGCCTCGCCAGAAATGGTGCAGTCCTTTCGAGGGTCTCGCAGTGCCTGGGAGGCTACGGTCGAAGCCTGCCCTTAAATGGCAAGATATGCCCAGCGCAGCCGCTGAAATAGTCGCCGATGCCGTGGGCTATAGCCTTGGTCCGCTGGGGCCGGGAGGGCGCTCGGGGCCTCGCGTCCGAAATGGGTACAGTCATTTCGAGGGTCCTCGTGTACCCAGTGGGAGGCTACGGTAAGAGGCCTGCCCTAAAATGGCAAGAAATGCCCAGCGGCGCAGCGCGGTAAATAGTCACCGAGGCCGGTGGGCTATAGCCTTTGGTCCGTGGGGGTTGGGGAGGGTGTTTCGGGACTCCGCCGCCGGAAATGGGTACAATCTTTTCGAGGGTCCTCGTGTGCCCAATGGGAGGCTACGGTCAGAAGTCTGCCCGAAAATGGCAAGAAATGTCCAGCGGCGTAGCGCGTGAAATAGTCGCCGAGGCCGGTGGGCTATAGTGTTTAGCCCGCGGCCGGGGAGGGCGTCGGGGCCTGCGTCGGAAATGGGTACAGTCTTTTTCGAGGGTCCTCGCGCCCATCGAGGCTACGGTCAGGGCCTGCCCTAAAATGGCAAGAAATGCCCAGCGGCGCAGCGCGTGAAATAGTCGCCGAGGCCGGTGGGATATAGCCTTTGGTCTGCGGGGGTTGGGGAACGTGTTTCGGGGGCTCTGGTCGTCGGAAATGGGTACAGTCTTTTAGAGGGTCCTCGGATGCCCAGTGGGAGGCTACGGTCAGAGGCCTGCCCTAAAATGGCAAAAAATGCCCAGCGGCGCAGCGCGTGAAATAGTCACCGAGGCCGGTGGGGTATAGCCTTTGGTCCGTGGGGGTTGGGGAGGGGGTTTCGGGGACTCTGTTCGTCAGAAATGGGTACAGTCTTTTCGAGGGTCCTCGTGTGGCCAGTGGTACGCTATGGTCAGAAGCATGCCCTAAAATGGCAAGACATGCCCAGCGGCGCAGCGCGTGAAATAGTCGCCGAGGCCGGTGGGCTATAGCCTTTGGTCCGCGGCGGTTAGGGAGAGGGTTTCGGGGCCCGTCACGGAAATGGGTACAGCCTTTTTCGAGGGTCCTCGTGCCCAGTGGAGGCTACGGTCGAGGCCCGCCCTAAAATGGCAAAATGCCCAGCGCGCAGCGCTGGGAAATAGTCACCGAGGCCGGTGGGGTGGCAGCCTTTGGTCCGTGGGGGCTGGGAGGGGTTTCGGGACTCGCTCGCCGAAATGGTCAGACTTTTCGAGGGTCCCGTGTGCCCAGCGGGACGCTTATGGTCAAGCATGCCCTAAATGGCAAGACATGCCCGCGCAGCGCTTGCGGAAATAGTCGCCGAGGCCGGTGGGCTATAGCCTTGGTCCGCGGGCGGTTAGGGGAGAGGGTTTTGGGGCCTGGCCGCCGGAAATGGCATGCAGTCTTTCGAGGTTCCTCGCAGCCTGGAGGCTACGGCCGAGGCCTGCCCTAAATGGCAAAAATACCCAGCGCAAGAAGGGTGGAAATAGTCACCGAGGCCGTGGGTATAGCTCGGTCCGCGGGGTCGGGGAACGTGTTTCGGGGCCTGGTCGTCGGAAATGGGTACACCTTAGAGGGTCCTCGGATGCCCAAAGGGGAGGCTACGGTCAGAAGCCTGCCCTAAAATGGCAAGACATGCCCAGCGGCGCAGCGCGTGAAATAGTCACCGAGGCCGGCGGGCTATAGCCTTTGGTCCGCGGGGTTGGGGTGGCGCTCGGGGCCTGGTGTCCGAAATGGGTACAGCTTTTCGAGGGTCCTCGTACCCAGCTGGGAGGTTACGGTCGAGGCTTGCGCCAAATGGCAAGAAATGCCCAGCGGCGAAGGCAAATAGTCACCGAGGCCGTGGGCTATAGCCTGGTCCGCGGGGCCGGGAGGGGTTTCGGGTCTAGTTGGAAATGGGTGCAGTCTTTTCGAGGGTCCTCGTGTGCCCAGTGGGAGGCTACGGTCAGAAGCCTGCCCTAAAATTGCAAGAAATGCCCAGCGGCGCAGCGCGTGAAATAGTAACCGAGGCCGGTGGGCTATAGCTTTGGTCCGTGGGGGGTTGGGGGGCCTGCTCACGAAATGGGTACAGTCTTTTCAAGGGTCTCGTGGTGCCCAAAGTGGGGAGGCTTCGTCAGGGCCTCACCCTAAAATGGCAAGAAATGCCCAGCGCACAGCACAGTGAAATAGTCGCCGAGGCCGTGGATATCGCCTTTGGTCCGCGGGGTTGGGAAGGCTGAAATGGGTACAGTCTTTTCGAGGGTTATCTTGTGCCACGTGTGAGGCTACTGTAAGAGGCCTGCCCAAAAATGACAAGAAATGCCCAGCCGCGCAGCGCTGCGGAAATAGTCACCGAGGCCGTGGTGGGCTATAGCCTGGTCCGCGGGGCCGGGGAGGGGTTTCGGGGCTTGGTTGTCGAAATGGGTACGGTCTTTGAGGGTCCTCGGTGCCTGGGAGGCTACGGCCGAAGCCTGCCCTAAATGGCAAGATGCAGCGCGCAGCGCAGAAATAGTCGCCGAGGCCGGTGGGCTATAGCCTTTGGTCCGCGGGGGTTGGGCAGGGAAGTTCTGGGGCTCTGGGCGTCGGAAATGGTTACAGTCTGTTCGAGGGTCCTCGTGTGCCCAGTGGGAAGCTACGATCAAAAGCCTGCCGAAAATAGCAAGAAATGCCCAGCGGCGGAGCGCGTGAAATTGTCGCCCAGGCCGGTGGGCTATAGCCTTTGGCCCGCGGGGGTTGGGGAGGGAAGTTCTGGGGCTCGGGGCGTCGGAAATGGGTACAGTCTTTTCGAGGGTCCTCGTGTGCCCAGTGGGAGTCTACGGTCAGAAGCCTGCCCTAAAATGGCAAGACATGCCCAGCGGCGCAGCGCGTGAAATAGTCACCGAGGCCGGTGGGCTATAGCCTTTGGTCCGCGGGGGTTGGGCAGGGAAGTTCTGGGGCTCTGGGCGTCGGAAATGGGTACAGTCTTTTCGAGGGTCCTCGTGTGCCCAGTGGGAGGCTACGATCAGAAGCCTGCCCTAAAATAGCAAGAAATGCCCAGCGGCGCAGCGCGTGAAATAGTCACCGAGGCCGGTGGGCTATAGCCTTTGGTCCGCCGGGGCCGGGAGGGCGCTCGGGGCTCGTGTCCGAAATGGGTACAGCCTTTTCGAGGGTCCTCGTACCCAAAGTGGGAGGCTACGGTCCGAGGCTTGCGCCAAATGGCAAGAAATGCCCAGCGGCGAGCGCCGGGCAAATAGTCACCGAGGCCGGTGGGCTATAGCCTTTTGGTCCGGGGGCTGGGAGGGGTTTCGGGGCTCTAGTCGTTGGAAATGGGTGCAGTCTTTTCGAGGGTGCCCAGTGGCTGGGAGGCTACGGTCAGAAGCCTGCCCTAAAATTGCAAGAAATGCCCAGCGCAGCGGAAATAGTAACCGAGGCCGGTGGCTATAGCTTTGGTCCGTGGGGGCCGGGAGGGGTTTCGGGGCCTGCTCACGAAATGGGTACAGTTTTTCAAGGGTCTTCGTGTGCCCGCGGAGGCTTCGGTCAGTGGCCTACCCTAAATGGCAAGAAATGCCCAGCGCACAGCAGGAAATAGTCGCCGAGGCCGTGGGATATCGCCTGGTCCGCGGGGTAAGGGCGCCGGAAATGGGTACAGCTTTTTCGAGGGTTATCTTGTGCCCTGTGGGAGGCTACGGCCGAGGCCTGCCATTAAATGACAAGAAATGCCCAGCGGCGCAGCGCGTGAAATAGTCACCGAGGCCGGTGGGCTATAGCCTTTGGTCCGCGGGGGTTGGGGAGGGGGTTTCGGGGGCTCTGGTCGTCAGAAATGGGTACGGTCTTTTCGAGGGTCCTCGTGTGCCCAGTGGGAGGCTACGGTCAGAAGCCTGCCCTAAAATGGCAAGATATGCCCAGCGACGCAGCGCTAGAAATAGTCACCGAGGACGGTGGGCTATAGCCTTTGGTCCGCTGGGGCTGGAAGTTCGGGGCTCAAGGCCGGAAATGGTTACGGTCTGTTCGAGGGTCCTCGTGTGCCCAGTGGGAAGCTACGATCAAAAGCCTGCCGAAAATAGCAAGAAATGCCCAGCGGCGGAGCGCGTGAAATTGTCGCCCAGGCCGGTGGGCTATAGCCTTTGGCCCGCGGGGGTTGGGGAGGGAAGTTCTGGGGCTCGGGGCGTCGGAAATGGCATGCCTTTACGAGGGTCCTCGTGTGCCCAGTGGGAGTCTACGGTCAGAAGCCTGCCCTAAAATGGCAAGACATGCCCAGCGGCGCAGCGCGTGAAATAGTCACCGAGGCCGGTGGGCTATAGCCTTTGGTCCGCGGGGGTTGGGCAGGGAAGTTCTGGGGCTCTGGGCGTCGGAAATGGGTACAGTCTTTTCGAGGGTCCTCGCGTGCCCAGTGGGAGGCTACGGTCAGGGCCTGCCCTAAAATGGCAAGATATGCCCAGCGGCACAGCGCGTGAAATAGTCGCCGAGGACGGTGGGATATAGGCTTTGGTCTGCGGGGGTTGGGGAGGGGCGTCGGAAACGGGTACTGTCTTTTCGAGGGTCCTCGTGTGCCCCGTGGGAGGCTACGGTCAGAGGCCTGCCCTAAAATGACAAGAAATGCCCAGCGGCGCAGCGCGTGAAATAGTCACCGAGGCCGGTGGGCTATAGCCTTTGGTCCGCGGGGGTTGGGGAGAGGGTTTCGGGGACTCGTCGCCGAAATGGCACGGTTTTCGAGGGTCCTCGTGCCTGTGGGGAGGCTACGGTCAAGCCTGCCCTAAAATGGCAAGACACGGCGCAGCTGCTGGAAATAGTCGCCGAGGCCGGTGGGCTAGCCTTGGTCCGCGGGGGGAGGGTTTCGTGGCTCCGCCGAAATGGGTACGGTCTTTTCGAGGGTCCTCGTGTGCCCAGTGGGAGGCTACGGTCCGAAGCCTGCCCTAAAATGGCAAGACATGCCCAGCGGCGCAGCGCGTGAAATAGTCGCCGAGGCCGGTGGGCTATAGCCTTTGGTCCGCGGGGTTGGGGAGGAAGTTCGGGGCCCGCCGGAAATGGGTACAGTCTTTTCGAGGTCCTCGTGTGCCCAGTGGGAGGCTACGGTCAGAACCCTGCCCTAAAATGGCAAGAAATGCCCAGTGGCGCATAGCGTGAAATTGTCGCCGAGGCCGGTGGGCTATAGCCTGGTCACGGGGCTGGGAGGGAAGTTCCGGGGCCTGCATCGGAAATGGGTACAGTCTTTTCGAGGGTCCTCGTGTGCCCAGTGGGAGGCTACGGTCAGAGGCCTACCCTAAAATGGCAAGAAATGCCCAGCGGCGCAGCTCGTGAAATAGTCACCGAGGACGGTAGTCTATAGCCTTTGGTCCGCGGGGGTTGGGGAGGGTGGTTCGGGGGTTCTGGTGGTCAGAAATGGGTACAGTCTTTTCGAGTGTCCTCGCAGGCCTGGGCGGGCTACGGTCGAGGCCCGCGCTAAATGTCAAGAAATGCCCAGCGCGTGAAATGGTCACCGAGGCCGGTGGGCTATAGCCTTTGGTCCGCGGGGGTTGGGGAGGGAAGTTCGGGGGCTCTGGGCGTCCAAAATGGCTACAGTCTTTTCGAGGGTCCTCGTGTGCCCAGTGGGAGGCTACGGTCAGAAGCCTGCCCTAAAATGGCAAGAAATGCCCAGCGCGATCACGTGAAATAGTCACCGAGGCCGGTGGTCTATAGCCTTTGGTCCGCGGGGGTTCGGGAGGGGGGTTCGGGGGTTCTGGTGGTCAAATGGGTCTTTTCGAGTGTCCTCGTGAGCCCAAAGGGAGGCTACGGTCAGAGGCCTCCCCTACAATGGCAATACAAGCCCAGCGACGCAGTGCGTCAAAAAGTCGCCGAGGCCGGTGGTCTATAGCCTTTGGTCCACGGGGCCGGGAGGGCGCCTGGGGTCCGGGCGTCCAAATGGGTACAGTCTTCGAGAGTCCTCGTAGCCCAGGGGGAGGCTACGGTCAGCAGCCGCCTAAATGGCAAGAAATGCCAACAAGCGCATCGCGGTGAAGTAGTCACCGAGGACGGTGGTCTATAGCCTTGGTCCGGGGCCGGAGGTGGTTCGGGGTTCGCCGCCGAAATGGCGCTCTTTCGAGTGTCCCGTGCAGCCTGGCGGGAGGCTACGGTCGAGGCCCGCGCTAAATGGCAAGAAATGCCCAGCGCGCAGCGCGTGAAATAATCACCGAGGCCGTGGGCTATAGCCCGGTCCGCCGGGGTCCGGGAGGGAAGTTCGGGGCTCGTCACGAATGGGTACGGCCTTTCGAGGGTCCTCGTGTTCCTGCGGAGGCTACGGTCAAGCCCGCCCTAAAATGGCAAGACCCCAGCAATAGCCGCCGAGGCCGTGGGCTATAGCCTTGGTTCGCGGGGTCTGGGAGGGCGCTGGGGGCCTGGCATCCAAAATGGGTACAGTCTTTTCGAACGTCCTCGTGTGCCCAGTGGGAGGCTACGGTCAGAAGCCTGCACTAAAATAGCAAGAAATGCCAAGCGGCGCAGCTGCTGAAATGGTCACGAGGCCGGTGGCTATAGCCTGGTCCGCAGGGTTGGGGATGGAAGTTCGGGCTCGGGCGCCGGAAATGGGTACAGCTGCCGAGGTCCTCGTGCCTGCGGGAGGCTACGGTCAGAACCCTGCCCTAAATGGCAAGAAATGCCCAGCGCGCATAGCGTGAAATTGTCGGCCGTGGGCTATAGCCTTGGTCAGCGGGGTCGAGGGAAGTTCGGGCCTGGGCATCGAAATGGTACATTTTCGAGGGTCCTCGTGGTGCCTGGGAGGCTACGGTCAGAGGCCCACCAAATGGCAAGAAATGCCCAGAGGCGCAGCTCGTGAAATAGACCCCGAGGCCGGTGGCCATACAGCCTTTGGTCCGCTGGAGTTGGGCACGGGTTTCGGCCTCATCGGAAATGGGTACAGTCTTTCGAGGGTCCTCGCAGCCTGGGTGAGGCTACGGTCCAAGCCCGCCAGAATGGCAAGAAATGCGTTCTGCGCGCAGCACGTGAAATAGTCGCCAGACCGTGGGTTAAAGATTTTGTCCGCTGGGGCCGGGGAGGGCGCTCGGGGCCTGTGTCGGAAATGGGTACAGTCTTTTCGAGGGTCCTCCCGTGCCCAGTGTGAGGCTACGGTCAGTGCTTGCCCTAAAATGGCAAGAAATTCCCAGCGGCACAGGTGAAATTGTCGCCGAGGCCGTGGGATATAGCCTTTAGTCTCATAGGGGTTGGGGAGGGCCACGAAATGGGTACAGCTATTTCGAGGGTCTCGTGTGCCTCAGAGAGGCTACGGTCAGAAGCCCGCCTTAAATGACAAGAAATACCCAGCCGCGCAGCGTGGAAATAGTCACTCAAGGCGCCGTGGGCTATAGCCTTGGTCCGCAGGGGTTGGGAGGGAAGTTCTGGGCGTCGGACATGGGTACAGTCTTTTCGAGGGTCCTCGTGTGCCCAGTGGGAGGCTACGACCAGAAGCCTGCCCTAAAATAGCAAGAAATGCCCAGCGGCGCAGCGAGGGAAATAGTCACCGAGACCGGTGGGCTATAGCCTTTGGTCCGCGGGGGTTGGGGAGGGGGTTTCGGGGGCTCTGGGCGTCCGAAATGGCTACAGTCTTTTCGAGGGTCCTCGTAGCCCAAAGGGAGGCAACGGCCGAAGCCCGCCTCAAATGGCAAGACATGCCCAGCGCGCAGCGTGAAATAGTCGCCGAGGCCGTGGGCTATAACCTTGGTCCACCGCTGGGGAGGCGCTCGGGGCTCTGGGCGTCCGAAATGGCTACAGTCTTTTCGAGGGTCCTCGTGTGCCCAAAGGGGAGGTTACGGTTGAAGCTTGCCCTAAATGGCAAGAAATACCCAGCGCGACGCGCGCGAAATAGTCGCCAGACCGTGGGTTAAAGATTTTTGTCCGGGGGTTGGGGAGGGGGTTCGGGCCCGTGGTCGGAAATGGGTACATGCCTTTTTCGAGTGTCCTCGTGCTGTGGAGGCTACGGCCAGAGGCTCGCGCTAAAATGGCAAGAATGCCCAGGCGCAGCGGGTGAAATAGTCACCGAGGCCGGTGGGCTATAGCCCGGTCCGCTGGGCAGGGAAGTTCTGGGGCTCTGGGCGTCGGAAATGGGTACAGTCTTTTCGAGGGTCCTCGCGTGCCCAGTGGGAGGCTACGGTCAGGGCCTGCCCTAAGATGGCAAGATATGCCCAGCGGCACAGCGCGTGAAATAGTCGCCGAGGACGGTGGGATATAGGCTTTGGTCTGCGGGGGTTGGGGAGGGGCGTCGGAAACGGGTACTGTCTTTTCGAGGGTCCTCGTGTGCCCCGTGGGAGGCTACGGTCGAGGCCTGCCCTAAAATGACAAGAAATGCCCAGCGCGCAGCGCTGAAATAGTCACCGAGGCCGTGGGCTATAGCCTTTGGTCCGCGGGGTTGGGAGGGGTTTCGGGACTCGGTCGCCGAAATGGTACGGTTTTCGAGGGTCCTCGTAGCCCATGGGAGGCTACGGTCAGAAGCCTGCCCTAAAATGGCAAGATATGCCCAGCGCGCAGGTGGAAATAGTCGCCGAGGCCGTGGGCTATAGCCTTTGGTCCGCGGGGCCGGGAGGGGTTTCGTGGCCTGCCGCCGAAATGGGTACGGTTTTGAGGGTCCTCGTGCCTAGTGGGAGGCTACGTCAAGCCTGCCCTAAATGGCAAGACATGCCCAGCGCAGCGCAGCGTGAAATAGTCGCCGAGGCCGGTGGGCTATAGCCTTTGGTCCGCGGGGGTCAAGGAAGTTCGGGGCTCGGGCGCCGGAAATGGTTACAGCCTTTTCGAGGTCCTCGCAGCCCAAAGTGGGAGGCTTACGGTCAGAACCCCGCCCTAAAATGGCAAGAAATGCCCAGCGCGATAGCGTGAAATTGTCGCCGAGGCCGGTGGGCTATAGCCTCGGTCCGGGGCCGGGAGGGAAGTTCGGGCCTCGCATCGGAAATGGGTACAGTTTTTCGAGGGTCCTCGCAGCCCAAAGGGGAGGCTACGGTCGAGGCCTACCCTAAAATGGCAAGAAATGCCCAGCGCAGTCAGAAATAGTCACCGAGGACGGTAGTCTATAGCCTCGGTCCGCGGGGCCGGGAGGGTGGTTCGGGGTTCCCGTGGCTGAAATGGGTACAGTTTTTCGAGGTGTCCTCGCAGCTGGGGCGGCTACGGTCAGAGGCCTGCGCTAAAATGTCAAGAAATGCCCAGCGGCGCAGCGCGTGAAATGGTCACCGAGGCCGGTGGGCTATAGCCTTCGGTCCGCGGGGGTTGGGGAGGGAAGTTCGGGGGCTCTGGGTGTCCAAAATGGCTACAGTCTTTTCGAGGGTCCTCGTGTGCCCAGTGGGAGGCTACGGTCAGAAGCCTGCCCTAAAATGGCAAGAAATGCCCAGCGGCGCATCGCGTGAAATAGTCACCGAGGCCGGTGGTCTATAGCCTTTGGTCCGCGGGGGTTCGGGAGGGGGGTTCGGGGGTTCTGGTGGTCAGAAATGGGTACAGTCTTTTCGAGTGTCCTCGTGTGCCTAGTGGGAGGCTACGGTCAGAGGCCTGCCCTACAATGGCAAGACATGCCCAGCGGCGCAATGCGTGAAATAGTCGCCGAGGCCGGTGGGCTATAGCCTTTGGTCCACGGGGGTTGGGGAGGGGCGTTCGGGGGTCTGGGCGTCCGAAATGGGTACAGTCTTTTCGAGAGTCCTCGTGTGCCCAGTGGGAGGCTACGGTCAGCAGCCTGCCCTAAAATGGCAAGAAATGCCCAGCGGCGCATCGCGTGAAATAGTCACCGAGGACGGTGGTCTATAGCCTTTGGTCCGCGGGGGTTGGGGAGGGTGGTTCGGGGGTTCTGGTCGTCAGAAATGGGTACAGTCTTTTCGAGTGTCCTCGTGTGCCCAGTGGGAGGCTACGGTCAGAGGCCTGCGCTAAAATGGCAAGAAATGCCCAGCGGCGCAGCGCGTGAAATAATCACTGAGGCCGGTGGGCTATAGCCTTTGGTCCGCGGGGGTTGGGGAGGGAAGTTCGGGGGCTCTGGTCGTCAGAAATGGGTACGGTCTTTTCGAGGGTCCTCGTGTTCCCAGTGGGAGGCTACGGTCAGAAGCCTGCCCTAAAATGGCAAGACATACCCAGCGCAAAACAGCCGAGGCCGGTGGGCCATAGCCTGGTCTGCGGGGTCGGGAGGGCGCTCGGGGCCTGCATCCAAATGGGTACAGTCTTTCGAACGTCCTCTGCAGCCCAGCTGGAGGCTAAGGTCAGAAGCCTGCACTAAAATAGCAAGAAATGCCAAGCGCGCAGCTGCGTGAAATGGTCGCCGAGGCCGTGGCCATAGCCTTCGGTCCGCAGGGTCGGGATCAAGTTCGCCTGGGCGCCGGAAATGGGTACAGTCAAGCTTCGAGGTCCTCGTGTGGGAGGTTACGGTCAGAACTCCTGCCCTAAAATGGCAAGAAATGCCCAGCCGCGATAGCGTGAAATTGTCGCCGAGGCCGGTGGGCTATAGCCTTGGTCCGGGGCTGGGAGGGAAGTTCGGGGCCTGCACGGAAATGGGTACAGTCTTTTCGAGGGTCCTCGCGTGCCCAGTGGGAGGCTACGGTCAGAGGCCTACCCTAAATGGCAAGAAATGCCCAGCGGCGCAGTCAGGAAATAGACCAGCCTTGGTCCGCGGGAGCACGGGTTTCGGGGCCTCGTCATCGGAAATGGGTACAGTTTTTCGAGGGTCCTCGTGCTCAGCTGGGAGGCTACGGTCAGAAGCCCGCCAGAATGGCAAGAAATGCCCGCGGCGCAGCACGTGAAATAGCCGCCAGACCGTGGGTTAAAGATTTTGTCCGCTGGGGCCGGGGAGGCGCTGGGCTGGGTGTCGAAATGTTTTTCGAGGGTCCTCCTGCGCTGAGGCTACGGCCGTGGCTTGCCCTAAATGGCAAGAAATGCCCAGCCGCACGCGGAAATTGTCGCCGAGGCCGTGGGATATAGCCTTTAGTCCGCAGGGGCTGGGAGGCCGCCGAAATGGGTACGCTTATTTCGAGGGTCTCGTGCCTCAGAGGCTACGGTCAGAAGCCTGCCCTAAAATGACAAGAAATACCCAGCGGCGCAGCGCGTGAAATAGTCACCAAGGCCGGTGGGCTATAGCCTTTGGTCCGCAGGGGTTGGGGAGGGAAGTTCTGGGGCTCTGGGCGTCGGACATGGGTACAGTCTTTTCGAGGGTCCTCGTGTGCCCAGTGGGAGGCTACGACCAGAAGCCTGCCCTAAAATAGCAAGAAATGCCCAGCGGCGCAGCGAGGGAAATAGTCACCGAGACCGGTGGGCTATAGCCTTTGGTCCGCGGGGCCGGGAGGGGGTTTCGGGGCTCGGGCGCCCAAATGGCTTTTTTCGAGGGTCCTCGCAGCCTGGGAGGCAACGGTCAAGCCTCGCCCTAAATGGCAAGACATGCCCAGCGGGCGCAGCGGTGAAATAGTCGCCGAGGCCGGTGGGCTATAACCTCGGTCCACCGGGGCCGGAGGGGCGTCGGGGCTCTGGGCGTCCGAAATGGCTACGCCTTTTTCGAGGGTCCTCGTGCCCAGGGGAGGCTACGGTCAGAAGCTTGCCCTAAAATGGCAAGAAATACCCAGCGGCTTAGCGCGTGAAATAGTCGCCTAGCCCGGTGGGTTAAATATTTTTGTCCGCGGGGGTTGGGGAGGGGGGTTCGGGGTTCCGTGGTCGAAATGGCACAGTCTTTTCGAGTGTCCCTGCAGGCCGCGGGAGGCTACGGTCAGAGGCTTGCCCTACAATGGCAAGACATGCCCAGCGGCGCATGAAATAGTCGCCGAGGCCGGCGGGCTACAGCCTCGTCCACGGGGCCGGGGAGGCGCTCGGGGTTCCGGGTCGTCCGAAATGGGTACAGCCTTTTCGAGCGTCCTCGTGGTCCCAGTGGGAGGCTACGGTCAGATGCCTGCCCAAAAATGGCAAGGAATGCCCAGCGCGATCAAGGTGAAATAGTCACCGAGGACGGTGGTCTATAGCCTCGGTCCGCTGGGGCCGGGAGGGTGGTTCTGGGGTTCTGCTGTCGAAATGGCAGTCTTCCGAGTGTCCTCGCAGTGCCTGGGAGGCTACGTCAGAGGCCTGCTCTTTAATTGCAAGAAATTCCCTGCGTCGCAGCTGGTGAAATGGTCACCGAGGCCGGTGGGCTATAGCCTTGGCCGGGGGTTGGGAGGGAAGTTCGGGGCCTGTCGCCGAAATGGGTACGGCCTTTCGAGGGTCCTCGTGTTCCTGGGAGGCTACGGTCGAATCCTGCCCTAAATGGCAAGACATAAGCAATAGTCGCCGAGGCCGTGGATATAGCCTTTGGTCCGCGGGGTTGGGAGGGGCGCTCGGGGCCTGGGCGCCCAAATGGGTACAATCTTTTCGAGGGTCCTCGTGGTGCCCAGTGGGAGGCTACGGTCATAAGCCCGCCCTAAATGGCAAGATATGCCCAGCGCGCGCGCTGGAAATAGTCGCCGAGGCCGGTGCGCTATAGCCTTTGGGTCCACCGGGGCCAGGGGCGCTCGGGGCCTGGGCGTCCGAAATGGCTACAGTCTTTTCGAGGGTCCTCGTGGTGCCCAGCTGGGAGGCTACGGTCCGAAGCTCGCCCTAAATGGCAAGAAATGCCCAGGGCGCATCGCTGAAATAGTCACCGACGCCGTGGTCTATAGCCTTGGTCCGCGGGGCTGGGAGGGGGTTCGGGGTTCTGTGGTCGAAATGGGTACAGTCTTTTCGAAAGGTCCTCGGTGCCCAAAGGAGGCTACGGTCGAGGCCCGCACTACAATGGCAAGACATGCCCAGCGCGCAGCGCTGAAATAGTCGCCGAGGCCGGTGCGGCTATAGCCTTTTGGTCCACGGGGTTGGGAGGGTCGCTCGGGGTTCCGGGCGTCGCAAATGGGTACAGTCTTTTCGAGGGTCCTCGTGCGCACAGTGGGACTCTACGGTCAGATGCCTGCCCTAAATGGCAAGAAATGCCCAGCGCGATCGCGTGAAATAGTCACCGAGGACGGTGGTCTATAGCCTCGGTCCGCTGGGGCCGGGAGGGTGGTTCCGGGTTCGCTGTCGAAATGGGCGCCTTTTCGAGTGTCCTCAGCCCAGTGGGAGGCTACGGCCGAGGCCCGCGCTTAAAATGTCAAGAAATGCCCAGCGCAGCGCGTGAAATGGTCACCGAGGCCGGTGGGCTATAGCCTGTCGTCCGCGGGGCCGGGAGGGAAGTTCGGGGCCTGGCCCAAAATGGCTACAGTTTTTCGAGGGTCCTCGTGTGCCTGGGAGGCTACGGTCAGAAGCCTGCCCTAAATGGAAAGAAATGACCAGCGGCGATCGGGTGAAATAGTCACCGAGGCCGTGGTCTATAGCCTTGGTCCGGGGGCTGGGAGGGGGTTCGGGGTTCCGTGGCCGAATGGGTACAGTCTTTTCGAGTGTCCTCGTGTGCCCAGTGGGAGGCTACGGTCAGAGGCCTGCCCTACAATGGCAAGACATGCCCAGCGGCGCAATGCGTGAAAGAGTCGCCGAGGCCGGTGGGCTATAGCCTTTGGTCCACGGGGCCGGGAGGGCGTCGGGGCCTGGGCGTCCGAAATGGCATGCCTTTTTCGAGAGTCCTCGTGTGCCCAGTGGGAGGCTACGGTCAGAGGCCTGCGCTAAAATGGCAAGAAATCCCCAGCGGCGCAGCGCGTGAAATAATCACCGAGGCCGGTGGGCTATAGCCTTTGGTCCGCGGGGGTTGGGGAGGGAAGTTCGGGGGCTCTGGTCGTCAGAAATGGGTACGGTCTTTTCGAGGGTCCTCGTGTTCCCAGTGGGAGGCTACGGTCAGAAGCCTGCCCTAAAATGGCAAGACATACCCAGCGCCGAAAATAGTCACCGAGGCCGTGGGCTATAGCCTTTGGTCCGCTGGGGTCGAGGGGGGCTCGCGCCCAAATGGGTACGCTTTTCGAGGGTCCTCTTGTGACCATTGGGAGGCTACTGTCAGAAGTCTGCACTAACACGGAATTCAATGCCAAGCGGCGCAGCGCGTGAAATGGTCGCTGAGGCCGGTGGGCTATAGCCTTTGGTCCGCAGGGCTGGGAGAAGTTCGGGGCCCGCGCCGGAAATGGGTACAGTTTTTTCGAGGTCCTCGTGCCTGGGCAGGCTTACGGTCAGAACCCTCGCCTAAAATGGCAAGAAATGCCCAGCGCGATAGCGTGAAATTGTCGCCGAGGCTGGGCTATAGCCTGGTCCGGGGCCGGGAGGGAAGTTCGTGGGCCTGCATCGGAATTGGGAACAGCCTTTTCGAGGGTCCTCGTGTGCCCAGTGGGAGGCTACGGTCAGAGGCCTGCCCTAAAATGGCAAGAAATGCCCAGCAGCGCAACTTGCGAAATAGTCGCCGAGGCGGGTGGGCTATAGCATTTGGTCCGCGGGGGTTGGGCACGGGCTCGGGGCTCGTCATCGGAAATGGGTACAGTTTTTCGAGTGGTCCTCGTGCCCAGGAGGCTACGGTCAGAAGCCCGCCCTAAATGGCAAGAAATGTCCAGCGCGCAGCACGTGAAATAGTCGCCAGACCGTGGGTTATAGATTTTGTCCGCTGGGCCGGGAGGCGCTCGGGGCCTGCGTCGGAAATGGGTACAGTTTTTCGAGGGTCCTCGCGCCCGTGGGGAGGCTTACGGTCAGAAGCTTGCCCTAAAATGGCAAGAAATACCCAGCGCGATCGCGTGAAATAGCCGCCAGACCGTGGGTTAAAGATTTTGTCCGCGGGGTCGGAGGGGTTCGGGGTTCAACAGCCTTTTCGAGTGTCCTCGTGGCTGCGGAGGTTACGGGTCGAGGCTTGCCCTACAATGGCAAGACATGCCCGCCGAGGCTTACGGCCAGAAGCTTGCCCTACAATGGCAAGACATGCCTGAGGCTACGTCGAAGCCCGCCCTAAAATGGCAAGAAATGTCCAGCGCAGCACGTGAAATAGTCGCCAGACCGTGGGTTATAGATTTTTGTCCGCTGGGGTTGGGAGGCGCTCGGGGCCTGCGTCGGAAATGGGTACAGTCTTTCGAGGGTCCTCGCGTCATGGGAGGCTACGGGTCAGAAGCCTGCCCTAAAATGGCAAGAAATGCCCAGCGACGCATCGCTTGAAATAGTCTCCGAGGACGGTGGTCTATAGCCTTTGGTCAGCGGGGCTGGGAGGGTGGTTCGGGGTTCGCTGTCGAAATGGGTACAGCCTTTTCGAGGTCCTCGTGCCCATGGGAGGCTACGGTCGAGGCCCGCGCTAAAATGGCAAGAAATTCCCAGCGCGCAGCTGTGAAATGGTCACCGAGGCCGTGGGCTATAGCCTTTGGTCCGCGGGGGTTGGGAGGGAAGTTCGGGGCTCGGCCCAAAATGGCTACAGTCCTTTTCGAGGGTCCTCGGTGCCTGGGGAGGCTACGGTCAGAAGCCTGCCCTAAAATGGAAAGAAATGACCAGCGCGATCGCGTGAAATAGTCACCGAGGCCGTGGTCTATAGCCTCGGTCCGCTGGGGTTGGGAGGGGGTTCTGGGGTTCCGTGGTCGAAATGGGCATGCCTTTTCGAGTGTCCTCGTGGTGCCTGTGGGAGGCTACGGCCGAGGCCTGCCCTACAATGGCAAGACATGCCCAGCGCGCACGCGTGAAAGAGTCGCCGAGGCCGTGGGCTATAGCCTTTGGTCCACGGGGCCGGGAGGGGCGCCTGGGGCCTGGCGTCCAAATGGGTACAGTCCGAGAGTCCTCGTGTGCTCAGTGGAGGCTACGGTCGAGGCCCGCGCTAAATGGCAAGAAATCCCCAGCGCGCAGCGCTGAAATAATCACCGAGGCCGGGCTATAGCCTGGTCCGCTGGGGTTGGGAGGAAGTTCGGGGCCTGCCGCCGAAATGGGTACGTCTTTCGAGGGTCCTCGTTCCCAGTGGGAGGCTACGGTCAAGCCCCGCCTAAAATGGCAAGACATACCCAGCAAATAGCCGAGGCCGTGGGCTATAGCCTGGTCCGCGGGGTCGGGAGGGCCTTCGGCCTGGCCCAAAATGGGTACAGTTTTTTCGAGGGTCCTCGGTGCCCAAAGGGGAGGCTACGGTCAGAAGCCTGCACTAAATGGCAAGAATGCCAAGTTGGCAGAAATGGTCGCCGAGGCCGGTGGCTATAGCCTTGGTCCGCAGGTTGGGATGGAAGTTCGGGCCCGGGCGCCGGAAATGGGTACGCCTTTTCGAGGTCCTCGGTGCCTGGGCAGGCTACGTCCGAACCCCGCCCTAAATGGCAAGAAATGCCCAGCCGCGATAGCGTGAAATTGTCGCCGAGGCCGTGGGCTATAGCCTGGTCACGGGGCTGGGAGGAAGTTCGTGGGCCTGCATCGGAAATGGTACAGCCTTTTCGAGGGTCCTCGGTGCCTGGGAGGCTACGGCCGAGGCCTACCCTAAAATGGCAAGAAATACCCAGCAGCGCAGCGTTCAAAATAGTCCCCGAGGCCGGTGGGCTATAGCCTTTGGTCCGCGGGAGTTGGGCACGGGGTTTCGGGGCCCGTCATCGGAAATGGGTACGCTTTTTCTGTGGTCCTCGTGGTGCCCAGCAGGGAGGCTACGGTCAAGCCCGCCCTAAATGGCAAGAAATGTCCAGCGCGAGCACGTGAAATAGTCCAGACCGGTGGGTTATAGATTTTGTCCGGGGGTTGGGAGGGGCGTTCGGGGCCTGGGTGTCGAAATGGGTACAGCTTTCGAGGGTCTCGCGCCCGGGGAGGCTACGGTCAGAAGCTTGCCCTAAAATGGCAAGAAATTCCCAGCGCGATCGCGTGAAATAGCCGCCCAGACCGTGGGTTAAAGATTTTGTCCTGGGGTTGGGAGGGGGGTTCGGGGTTCGTGGTCGAATGGGTACAGTCTTTTCGAGTGTCCTCGTGTGCCCAGTGGGAGGCTACGGTCAGAAGCTTGCCCTAAAATGGCAAGACATGCCCAGTGGGAGGCTACGGTCAGAAGCCTGCCCTAAAATGGCAAGAAATGCCCAGTGGGAGGCTACGGTCAGAAGCCTGCCCTAAAATGGCAAGAAATGTCCAGCAGCGCAGCGCGTGAAATAGTCGCCGAGGCCGGTGGCCTATAGCCTTTGGTCCGCGGGGCCGAGGAGGCTCGGGGCTCGTGCCCAAATGGGCAAGGCCTTCGAGGGTCCTCGCGCTCAAGGGGAGGCTACTACGAAGCCTGCCCTAAAATGGCAAGAAATGCCCAGCGGCGATCGCGGAAATAGTCACCGAGGACGGTGGTCTATAGCCGGTCCGCTGGGGCTGGGAGGGTGGTTCGGGTTCGCTGTCGAATGGCATGCCTTTTCGAAAGTGTCCTCGCAGCCCAAGTGGGAGGCTACGGTCGAGGCCTCGCTAAAATGGCAAGAAATACCCAGCGCGCAGTCTGAAATGGTCACCGAGGCCGTGGGCTATAGCCTGGTCCGCGGGGTTGGGAGGGAAGTTCGGGGCTCGGGTCGCCGAAATGGGTACGGTCTTTTCGAGGGTCCTCGTGGTTCCAGCGGGAGGCTACGGTCGTAATCTCGCCCTAAATGGCAAGACATACCCAGCGCTAAATAGTCGCCGAGGCCGTCGGGATATAGCCTTGGTCCGCGGGGGGGAGGGCGCTCGGGGCTCGGGCGCCCAAAATGGGTACACCTTTTCGTGGGTCCTCGTGGGCCCTGGGCGAGGCTACGGTCAGACGCCTGCCATAAAATGGCAAGACATGCCCAGCGCGAGCGCTGAAATAGTCGCCGAGGCCGGTGCGCTTATAGCCTGGGTCCACCGGGGCTGGGAGGGCGCTCGGGGCCTGGGCGTCCAAATGGCTACAGCCTTTTCGAGGGTCCTCGTAGCCTGGGGAGGCTACGAAGCTCGCCCAAAATGGCAAGAAATGCCCAGTGGCGCATCGCGCGGAAATAGTCACCGACGCCGTGGTCTATAGCCTTTGGTCCGCGGGGTCGGGGAGGGGGTTCGGGGTTCTTGTGGTCGAATGGGTACAGTCTTTCGAGTGTCCTCGTAGCCTGGGGGAGGTTACGGCCGAGGCCCGCATCACAATGGCAAGACATGCCCAGGCCGCAGCGCAGGAAATAGTCGCCGAGGCCTGGGCTATAGCCTCGGTCCACGGGCCGGGAGGGTCGCCGGGCCCCGGGCGTCCGGCGGGTACAGTCTTTCGAGGGTCTCGGTGCCCGCGGGAGGCTACGTGGTCAGAAGCCTGCCCTAAATGGCAAGAAATGCCCAGCGCATCATCGCGAAATAGTCACCGAGGACGGTGGTCTATAGCCTATCGTCCGCGGGGTCGGGAGGGTGGTTCGGGGTTCGCTGTCGAATGGCATGCCTTTTCGAGTGTCCTCGTGCAGCCTGAGGCTACGGTCGAGGCCCGCGCTTAAATGGCAAGAAATTTCAGCGCGCAGCGCGGAAATGGTCACCGAGCCGGTGGGGCTATAGCCTGGTCCGCTGGGCCGGGGAGGGAAGTTCTGGGGCCCGTCACGCCGAAATGGGTACGGCCCTTCGAGGGTCCTCGTTCCCAGTGGGAGGCTACGGTCAAGCCCCGCTCTAAAATGGCAAGACATACCCAGCGTTAAGTAGTCAGCCGAGGCTGGGGCTATAGCCTTTGGTCCGCGGGGCCGGGAGGGTCGTCGGGGCTCGGCGTCCAAAATGGCTACAGCCTTTTTCGAGGGTCTCGGTGCCGGGGAGGCCACGGTCAGAAGCTGCCCTAAAATGGCAAGAATGCCCAGTGGCGCATCGCAGTGAAATAGTCACCGAGGCCGGTGGTCTATAGCCTTTTGGTCCGCGGGGCTGGGGAGGGTCGTCGGGGCCTCAAGGCCCAAAATGGCTACAGCCTTTCGAGGGTCCTCGCGCCCAGTGGGAGGCTACGGTCAGAAGCCTGCCCTAAAATGGCAAGAAATGCCCAGCGGCGCATCGCGTGAAATAGTCACCGAGGCCGGTGGTCTATAGCCTTTGGTCCGCGGGGGTTGGGGAGGGGCGTTCGGGGGCTCTGGGTTTTGGAAATGGGTACAGTCTTTTCGAGGGTCCTCGCGTGCCCAGTGGGAGGCTTCGGTCAGGGCCTGCCCTAAAATGGCAAGAAATGCCCATCGGCGCAGCGCGTGAAATGGTCACCGAGGCCGGTGGGCTATAGCCTTTGGTCCGCGGGGGTTGGGGAGGGAAGTTCGGGCCTGGGCGCCCAAAATGGCTACGCCTTTTCGAGGCCCTCGGTGCCTAGAGGCTACGGTCGAAGCCTGCCCTAAAATGGAAAGAAATGACCAGCGCGCATCGGTGAAATAGTCACCGAGGCCGTGGTCTATAGCCTTTGGTCCGCGGGGCCGGGAGGGGTTCGGGGTTCCGTGGTCAGAAATGGCATAGCCTTTCGAGTGTCCTCGCAGCCTCTGGGAGGCTACGGTCGAGGCCTGCTCTACAATGGCAAGACATGCCCAGCGCGCACGCGTGAAATAGTCGCCGAGGCCGCCGGGCTATACCTTTGGTCCACGGGGTTGGGAGGCGCTCGGGCCTGGTCCGAAATGGGCACAGCCTTTTCGAGAGTCCTCGCAGTGCTCAAAGTGGGAGGCTACGGTCAGAGGCCTGCGCTTAAAATGGCAAGAAATGCCCAGCGCGCAGCGTGAAATAATCACCGAGGCCGGTGGGCTATAGCCTTTGGTCCGCGGGGTTTGGGGAGGGAAGTTCGGGCGCTCTGGTCGTCAAACATGGCTACGGTCTTTTCGAGGGTCCTCGTGTGCCCGGGGAGGCTACGGTCAGAAGCCTGCCCTAAATGGCAAGACATACCCAGCGAAATAGTCACCGAGGCCGGTGGCTATAGCCTTTGGTCCGCGGGGTTGGGAGGGGGTTTCTGGGCCTGGCCCAAAATGGGTACAGTCTTTCGAGGGTCCTCGGCTGCCCAGTGTGACGCTACGGGCAGAAGCCTGCACTAAAATGGCAAGAATTGCCAAGCGGCTCAGCTCGTGAAATAGTCACTGAGGCCGGTGGGCTATAGCCTTTGGTCCGCAGGGCTGGGAGGGAAGTTCCTGGGCCTCGCGCCGGACATGGCACAGTCTTTCGAGGGTCCTCGTGTGCCTGGGGAGGCTACGATCAAGTTCCTGCCCAAAATAGCAAGAAATGCCCAGCGCGCAGCGAAATAGTCACCGAGGCCGGTGGGCTATAGCCTGGTCCGCTGGGGCTGGGAGGGAAGTTTCGGGGCCTGTCCGAAATGGCTACAGTCTTTCGAGGGTCCTCGTGGTGCCCTGGGAGGCTACGGTCAAGCCTCGCCCTAAAATGGCAAGACATGCCCAGCGCGCAGCGCTGGTGAAATAGTCACCGAGGCCGCGGCTATAACCTTGGTCCACCTGGGGTCGAGGGCGCTCGGGGCCTGGGCGTCCAAATGGCTACAGTTTTCGAGGGTCCTCGTAGCCTGGGGAGGCTACGGTCAGAAGCCAGCCCTAAATGGCAAGAAATACCCAGCGCGATCGCGGTGAAATAGTCACCGAGGCCGTGGTCTATAGCCTGGTCCGCTGGGGCTGGGAGGGGGGGTTCGGGGTTCCCGGGCGTCCAAATGGGCATGCCTTTTCGAGGGTCCTCGTGCAGCCCAGTGGGAGGCTACGGTCGAAGCCCCGCCCTAAAATGGCAAGAAATGCTCGCGGCGATCGCGGTGAAATAGTCACCGAGGACGGTGGTCTATTGCCTTTGGTCCGCGGGGCCGGGGAGGGTGGTTCCGGGGTTCCGAGAAATGGCACATGCCTTTTCGAAAGTGTCCCCGTGTGCCTGGGGATGCTACGTCAGAGGCCCGCGCAAAATGGCAAGAAATGCCCAGCGCAGCGCGGAAATGGTCACCGAGGCCGTGGGCTATAGCCTTTGGTCCGCGGGGTTGGGAGGAAGTTCGGGGGCCCGGCGCCGAAATGGCTACGTTTTCGAGGGTCCTCGTTCCCAAGGGAGGCTACGGTCGAATCTCGCCCTAAAATGGCAAGACATACCCAGCGCTGCTAAATAGTCACCGAGGCCGGTGGGATATATAGCCTTGGTCCGCGGGCTGGGAGGGCCGGGGCCTGCATCCAAATGGGTACATGCTTTTCGAGGGTCCTCGGTGCCCAGTGAGGCTACGGTCAGAAGCCTGCACTAAATGGCAAGAAATGCCGCGCAGCGCGTGAAATGGTCGCCGAGGCCGGTGGGCTATAGCCTCGGGTCCGCAGGGTCGGGATGGAAGTTCTGGGGCCCGGGCCGGAAATGGGTACAGTCTTTTCGAGGTCCTCGCAGCCCAAGTGGGAGGCTACGGCCAGAACCTCGCCTAAAATGGCAAGAAATGCCCAGCGATAGCGTGAAATTGTCGCCGAGGCCGTGGGCTATAGCCTTTGGTCACGGGGTCGGGAGGGAAGTTCGGGGGCCCGCATCGGAAATGGCACAGTCTTCGAGGGTCCTCGTGCCCAGTGGGAGGCTACGTCCGAGGCCTACCCTAAAATGGCAAGAAATGCCCAGCGCGCAGCTGTGGAAATAGTCCCCGAGGCCGTGGGCTATAGCCTTTGGTCCGCGGGAGCCGGGGCACGGGCTTTCGGGCTCATCGGAAATGGGTACAGCTTTTCGAGGGTCCTCGTGGTGCCCAGTGAGGCTACGGTCAGAAGCCTGCCCTAAAATGGCAAGAAATGTCCAGCGCGCAGCACGCGAAATAGTCGCCAGACCGTGGGTTATAGATTTTGGTCCGCGGGGTCGGGAGGCGCTCGGGGCCCGTGCCGGAAATGGGTACAGTTTTTCGAGGGTCCTCGTGCCCAAAGTGGGAGGCTTACGGTCAGGCTTGCCCTAAATGGCAAGAAATGCCCAGCGCACAAGCGTGGAATTGTCGCCGAGGCCGGTGGGATATATAGCCTTAGTCCGCGGGTCCGGGGAGGGCCGTCGGAAATGGGTACAGTCTTTTCGAGGGTCCTCGTGTGCCCAGTGGGAGGCTACGGTCAGAAGCCTGCCCTAAAATGGCAAGAAATGCCCTGCGGCGCATCGCGTGAAATAGTCACCGAGGACGGTGGTCTATAGCCTTTGGTCCGCGGGGGTTGGGGAGGGTGGTTCTGGGGTTCTGGATGTTAGAAATGGGTACAGTCTTTTCGAGTGTCCTCGTGTGCCCAGTGGGAGGCTACGGTCAGAGGCCTGCGCTAAAATGGCAAGAAATGCCCAGCGTCGCAGCGCGTGAAATGGTCACCGAGGCCGGTGGGCTATAGCCTTTGGTCCGCGGGGGTTGGGGAGGGAAGTTCGGGGGCTCTGGTCGTCAGAAATGGGTACGGTCTTTTCGAGGGTCCTCGTGTTCCCAGTGGGAGGCTACGGTCAGAATCGCCCTAAATGGCAAGACATACCCAGCACAAGCAAATAGTCGCCGAGGCCGGTGGGATATAGCCCGGTCCGCGGGGCCGAGGGGCCTGGGGTGGCCCCAAATGGGTACAATTTTTCGAGGGTCCTCGCAGCCAGAGGCTTACGGCCGAAGCTCGCTTTAAATGGCAAGTCAAGCCCAGCGGCGCAGCGCGCGAAATAGGTGCCGAGGCCGGTGGGCGATAGCCTTTGGTCCACCGGGGCCGGGGAGGCGTCGGGGCCTGGGCCAAATGGCTACGCCTTTCGAGGGTCCTCGGTGCCTGGGAGGCTACGAAGCCCGCCTAAATGGCAAGAAATGCCCAGGGCGCATCGCGTGAAATAGGTCACCGAGGCCGGTGGTCTATAGCCTTTGGTCCGCTGGGTCGGAGGTGGTTCGGGTTCGCTGTCGAAATGGGTACGGTCTTTTCGAGTGTCCTCGTGCCTGGGTGGAGGCTACGGTCAGAGGCCCGCGCTTAAATGACAAGAAATGCCCATCGCGCAGCTGAAATGGTCACCGAGGCCGTGGGCTATAGCCTTGGTCCGCTGGGGCCGGGAGTTCGGGGCCTGGGCGCCGAAATGGGTACGGTCTTTTCGAGGGTCCTCGTTCCCTGGGGAGGCTACGTCAAGCCCCGCCTTAAAATGGCAAGACATACCAGCTGGCAAATAGTCGCCGAGGCCGGTGGGCTATAGCCTGGTCCGCTGGGGGGGGAGGGCGTTCGGGGCTGGGCGTCCAAAATGAGTACAGCTTTTCGAGGGTCCTCGTAGCCTGGGAGGCTACGGTCCAAGCCTGTACTAAAATGGCAAGAAATGCCGCGCATCGCGTGAAATAGTCGCCGAGGCCGGTGGTCTATAGCCTTGGTCCGCGGGGTTGGGAGGGGGTTCGGGGTTCGCCGCCGAAATGGGTACAGTTTTTCGAGTGTCCTCGTGCCCATGGAGGCTACGGTCGAGGCTCGCGCCTAAATGGCAAGAAATGCCCCAGCAGCTGCGGAAATGGTCACCGAGGCCGCGGGCTATAGCCTTTGGTCCGCTGGGCCTGGGAGGAAGTTCGGGGCCCGGGCGCCGAAATGGGTACAGTCTTTCGAGGGTCCTCGTGTGCCCAGCTGGGAGGCTACGGTCGAAGCTCGCACTAAAATGGCAAGAAATGCCAAGCGCAGCGCGTGAAATGGTCGCTGAGGCCGGTGGGCTATAGCCTTTGGTCCGCAGGGTTGGGGAGGGAAGTTCTGGGGCTCTGGGCGTAGGAAATGGGTACAGTCATTTCGAGGTCCTCGTGGTGCCCAGTGGAGGCTACGGCCGAACCCCGCCCTAAAATGGCAAGAAATGCCCAGCGCGATAGCGTGAAATTGTCGCCGAGGCCGCTGGCTATAGCCTTGGTCCGGGGGTCGGGAGGAAGTTCGTGGGCCTCGCATCGGAAATGGGCAGTCTTTTTCGAGGGTCCTCGCAGCCCAAGTGGGAGGCTACGGTCGAGGCCTACCCAAAATGGCAAGAAATGCCCAGCGGCGCAGCTCGCGAAATAATTCCCGAGGCCGGTGGGCTATAGCCTGGTCCGCTGGAGCCGGGCACGGGGTTCGGGGCTCGTCATGGAAATGGGTACAGTCTTTCTGTGTGGTCCTCGCAGCCTGGAGGCTACGGTCAAGCCCGCCCTAAAATGGCAAGAAATGTCCAGCGCGCAGACGTGAAATAGCCGCCAGACCGTGGGTTATAGATTTTGTCCGCTGGGCCGGGAGGGGCGCTCGGGCCTGGTGTCGGAAATGGGTACAGTCTTTTCGAGGGTCCTCGCGTGCCCAGTGGGAGGCTACGGTCAGGGCTTGCCCTAAAATGGCAAGAAATGCCCAGCGGCACAGCGCGTGAAATTGTCGCCGAGGCCGGTGGGATATAGCCTTTGGTCTGCGGGGGTTGGGGAGGGGCGTCGGAAATGGCACATGCCTTTTTCGAGGGTCCTCGTGTGCCCAGTGGGAGGCTACGGTCAGAAGCCTGCCCTAAAATGGCAAGAAATGCCTTGCGGCGCATCGCGTGAAATAGTCACCGAGGACGGTGGTCTATAGCCTTTGGTCCGCGGGGGTTGGGGAGGGTGGTTCTGGGGTTCTGGATGTTAAATGGCGCCTTTTCGAGTGTCCTCGCAGCCCAGCCGGGAGGCTACGGCCGAGGCCCGCGCTTAAATGGCAAGAAATGCCCAGCACGCAGCGCTGGAAATGGTCACCGAGGCCGGTGGGCTATAGCCTTGGTCCGCTGGGCTGGGGAGGGAAGTTCGGGGCCTGGCCGCCGAAATGGGTACAGTCTTTCGAGGGTCCTCGTGCCTCAGTGGGAGGCTACGGTCGAATCCCGCCCTAAATGGCAAGACATACCCAGCAGGAAATAGTCACCGAGGCCGCTGGATATAGCCTCCGGGTCCGCGGGGGTTGGGAGGGGCGTCGGGGCTGGGCGCCCTAAATGGGTACAATCTTTTCGAGGGTCCTCGTGCCCAGGAGAGGCTACGGCCAAGCCCGCCTTAAATGGCAAGACATGCCCAGCGCGCAGCTGTGAAATAGTCGCCGAGGCCGGTGGGCTATAGCCTTGGTCCACTGGGAGGGGGAGGGCGTCAGGGGCCTGGGCGTCCGAATGGCAGTTTTCGAGGGTCCTCGTGCCCAGCTGGAGGCTACGGTCAGAAGCCTGCCCTAAATGGCAAGAAATGCCCAGTGGCGCATCGCAGGAAATAGTCACCGAGGCCGGTGGTCTATAGCCTTGGTCCGCTGGGCTGGGAGGGTGGTTCGGGGTTCCCGCTGTCAAGAAATGGGTACAGTCTTTTCGAGTGTCCTCGCAGTGCCCAGGAGGCTACGCCGAGGCCCGCGCTAAAATGACAAGAAATGCCCATCGCGCAGCGCTGAAATGGTCACCGAGGCCGGTGGGCTATAGCCTTGGTCCGCGGGGTTGGGGAGGAAGTTCGGGGCTCGTCGCCGAATGGGTACGGCTTTTCGAGGGTCCTCGTGTTCCTGGGAGGCTACACGTCAAGCCCGCCCTAAAATGGCAAGACATACCCAGCGCACAAATAGTCGCCGAGGCCGGTGGGCTATAGCCTTTGGTCCGCCGGGGTTGGGGAGGGCGTCGGGGCTCAAGGCCCAAATGAGTACAGTCTTTTCGAGGGTCCTCGTGCCTGTGGGAGGCTACGGTCCAAGCTCGCCCTAAAATGGCAAGAAATGCCCAGCGCATCGGTGAAATAGTCGCCGAGGCCGCGTGGTCTATAGCCTTTGGTCCGCGGGGTTGGGAGGGGGTTCGGGGTTCGTCACGCCGAAATGGGTACAGTCTTTCGAGTGTCCTCGCAGCCTGGGCCGAGGCTACGGTCGAGGCTCGCGCCAAAATGGCAAGAAATGCCCAGCGCGCAGCGCTGTGAAATGGTCACCGAGGCCGGTGGCTATAGCCTTTTGTCCGCTGGGTTTGGGAGGGAAGTTCGGGGCTCGCCGCCGGAAATGGCATGCCTTTTCGAGGGTCCTCGTAGCCCAAAGTGGAAGGCTACGTCAAGCTCACCCTAAAATAGCAAGAAATGCCAAGCGGCGCAGCACGTGAAATAGTAGCCAAGGCCGGTGGGATATAGCCTTGGCCGCCGGGGCCGGGGAGGCGCTCGGGGCCCGGGTGTCGGAAATGGGTACACTTTTCGAGGGTCCTCGCGGCCCGGGAGGCTACGGTCAGGCCTGCCCTAAATGGCAAGAAATGCCCAGCGGCACAACAAGGTGAAATAGTCGCCGAGGCCGTGATATAGCCTTTGGTCTGCGGGGCCGGGAGGGCGCCGAAATGGATACAGCTCTTTCGAGGTCCTCGTGTGCCCGGGAAAGCTACGGTCGAGGCTTGCCCTAAAATGGCAAGAAATGCCCAGCGGCGCAGCTGAAATAGTCACCGAGGCCGTGGGCTATAGCCTTTGGTCCGCGGGGTTGGGGAGCGGTTTCGGCCTGGGCCGCTCGGAAATATGTACAGTCTTTTCGAGGGTCCTCGTGTGCCCAGTGGGAGGCTACGTGCAGAAGCCTGCCTTAAAATGGTCACCGAGGCCGGTGGGCTATAGCCTTTGGTCCGCGGGGGTTGGGGAGGGAAGTTCGGGGGCTCTGGTCGTCAGAAATGGGTACGGTCTTTTCGAGGGTCCTCGTTCCTGCAAAGTGAGGTTACGGTCAATCCCGCCCCTAAAATGGCAAGACATACCCAGCGCAAGCAAATAGTCAGCCGAGGCCGGTGGATATAGCCTTGGTCCGCGGGGCCGGGAGGGGCGTCGGGGCTCAAGGCCCAAAATTGCAGGCTTTTCGAGGGTCCTGCAGCTGGAGGCTACGGTCAAGCCCGCCCTAAATGGCAAGACATGCCCAGCTGCAGCGCAGAAATAGTCGCCGAGGACGGTGGGCTATAGCCTTTTGTCCGCGGGGCCGGGAGGGGCGTCGGGGTTCCGCTGTCCGAAATGTACAATTTTTTTCGAGGGTCCTCGCGTGCCTGGTGGAGGCTTACGGCAGGCTCGCCCTAAAATGGCAAGAAATGCCCGGGCACAGCGCCGGAAATAGTCCGCCGAGGCCGGTGGGATATCGCCTTTGGTCCGCTGCGGGGTTGGGGAGCGCCGAAATGGGTACTTTTCGAGGGTCCTCAGCCCCGGGAGGCTACGGCCGAGGCCCGCCCTAAAATGGCAAGAAATGCCCAGCGCATCACAGAAATAGTCACCGAGGCCGGGGCTATAGACTTTGGTCCGCTGGGGTTGGGAGGGGTTTCGGGGCCTGCGTCGAAATTGGTACGGTCTTCTTGAGGGTCCTCGTGTTCCCAGTGGGAGGCTACGGTCAGAAGCCTGCCCTAAAATGGCAAGACATGCCCAGCAGCGCAGCGCGTGAAATAGTCGCCGAGGCCGTGGCTATAGCCTTGGTCCGGGGGCCGGGAGGGTGTTCGGGGCCTGGCGCAAATGGCATGCCTTTTCGAGGGTCCTCGTGCCCGGTGGAGACTACGATCAGAAGCCTGCCCCTAAAATAGCAAGAAATGCCCAGCGCGCAGCTGCGTGAAATATCGCCGAGGCCGTGGATATCGCCTTTGGTCCGCGGGGTTGGGGCGCCGGAAATGGGTACAGCCTTTTCGAGGGTCCTCAGCCCTGGGCAGGCTACGGTCGAGGCCTGCCCTAAATGACAAGAAATGCCCAGCGCGCAGCGCTGCGGAAATAGTCACCGAGGCCGGTGGGCTATACCTTTTGTCCGCGGGGGTCGGGAGGCCGGGGCTCGTCGCCGAAATGGGTACGGTCTTTTCGAGGGTCCTCGTGCCCTGGGAGGCTACGGTCAAGCCTGCCCTAAAATGGCAAGACATGCTTCAGCGCGCAGAAAGCGTGAAATAGTCGCCGAGGCCGGTGGGCTGTAGCCTTGGTCCGCTGGGGTCGGGCAGTTCGGGCTCGCCGGAATGGGCATGCTTTTTCGAGGGTCCTCGGTGCCTGGGGAGGCTACGATCAAAAGACTGCCTAAAATAGCAAGAAATGCCCAGCGGCGGAGCGCGTGAAATTGTCGCCGAGGCCGGTGGGCTATAGCCTTTGGCCCGCGGGGGTTGGGGAGGGAAGTTCTGGGGCTCTGGGCGTCGGAAATGGGTACAGTCTTTTCGAGGGTCCTCGTGTGCCCAGTGGGAGGCTACGATCAGAAGCCTGCCCTAAAATGGCAAGACATGCCCAGCGACGCAGCGCGTGAAATAGTCGCCGAGGCCGGTGGGCTATAGCCTTTGGTCCGCGGGGGTTGGGGAGGCGTCGGGGCCTGGGCGCCCAAAATGGCAGTCTTTCGGGGTCCTCGTACCCCTGGGGAGGCTAAGGCCAGAGGCCTCGCCCTAAAATGGCAAGAATTACCCAGCGGCGCAGGTGAAATAGTCACCGAGCCCGTGGGCTATAGCTCGGTCCGCTGGGCCGGGAGGGGTTTCGGCCTGCCGCCGAAATGGGTACAGCCTTTTTCGAGAGTCTCGTGCAGCCTGGGAGTCTACGGTCAGAAGCCTGCCCTAAAATGGCAAGACATGCCCAGCGGCGCAGCGCGTGAAATAGTCGCCGAGGCCGGTGGGATATAGCCTTTGGTCCGGGGGGGTTGGGGAGGGGCGTTCGGGGGCTCTGGGCGTCGGAAATGGGTACAGTCTTTTCGAGGGTCCTCGTGTGCACTGTGGGAGACTACGATAAGAAGCCTGCACTAAAATAGCAAGAAATACCCAGCGCGCAGCTGTGAAATAGTCGCCGAGGCCGTGGGCTATAGCTTTGGCCCGCGGGGCCGGGAGGCGTCGCCTGGGTGCCTGGAAATGGGTACAGTCTTTTCGAGGGTCCTCGCGTGCCCAGTGGGAGGCTACGGTCAGGGCCTACCCTAAAATGGCAAGAAATGCCCAGCACAGCGCGTGAAATAGTCGCCGAGGCCGGTGGGATATCGCCTTTGGTCCGCGGGGGTCGGGGCAAGGCCGGAAATGGGTATGCTTTTTTCGAGGGTCCTCTGTGCCCTGTGGCAGGCTACGGTCAGAGGCCCGCCCTAAATGACAAGAAATGCCCAGCGGCGCAGCGTGATGAAATAGTCACCGAGGCCGTGGGCTATACCTTTGGTCCGCTGGGGTCGGGAGGGTTTCGGGGCCTCGCCGAAATGGGTACGGTCTTTTCGAGGGTCCTCGTGCCCAGCGGGAGGCTACGGTCAAGCCTGCCCCAAAATGGCAAGACATGCCCAGCGCAGCGCTGGAAATAGTCGCCGAGGCTGCGGCTATAGCCTGGTCCGCGGGGCGGGCAGGGAAGTTCTGGGGCTCTGGGCGTCGGAAATGGGTACAGTCTTTTCGAGGGTCCTCGTGTGCCCAGTGGGAGGCTACGATCAAAAGACTGCCTAAAATAGCAAGAAATGCCCAGCGGCGGAGCGCGTGAAATTGTCGCCGAGGCCGGTGGGCTATAGCCTTTGGCCCGCGGGGGTTGGGGAGGGAAGTTCTGGGGCTCTGGGCGTCGGAAATGGGCATGCTTTCGAGGGTCCTCGTGTGCCCGGTGGGAGGCTACGATCCCAGGCCTGCACTAAAATCGCAAGACATGCCCAGCGTCGCAGCGCGTGAAATAGTCGCCGAGGCCGGTGGGCTATAGCCTTGGTCCGCTGGGCCGAGGAGGGCGCTCGGGGCTCGGGCGCCCAAAATGTGTACAGCCTTTTCGGAGGTCCTCGTACCCAAATGAGGCTACAACAGAGGCCTGCCTTAAAATGGCAAGAAATAACCAGCGGCGCAGCGCGTGAAATAGTCTCCGAGCCCGGTGGGCTATAGCCTTTGGTCCGCGAGGGTTGGGGAGGGCGTTCGGGCCTGCCGCCGAAATGGGTACAGTTTTTCGAGAGTCCTCGTGGTGCCCAGCGAGTTCTACGGTCAAGCCTGCCTCAAATGGCAAGACATGCCCATCGGCGCAGCGTGAAATAGTCGCCGAGGCCGCGGATATAGCCTTTGGTCCGTGGGGGCCGGGGAGCAAGTTCGGGGTTCCGCGCCGGAAATGGATACGCCTTTTTCGAGGGTCCTCGTGTTCCCAGTGGGAGACTACGCTCAGAAGCCTGCCCTAAAATAGCAAGAAATACCCAGCGGCGCAGTGCGTGAAATAGTCGCCGAGGCCGGTGGGCTATAGTTTTGGCCCGGGGCCGGGGAGGCGTCGGGGCTCGTGTCGGAAATGGGCAGCTTTTTCGAGGGTCCTCGTGATGCCCTGGAGGCTACGGTCAGGGCTTCACCCTAAAATGGCAAGAATGCCCAGCGCACAGCGTGAAATAGTCGCCGAGGCCGGTGGGATATCGCCTTTGGTCCGCGGGGCGGGCGGAAATGGGCATGCCTTTTCGAGGGTCCTCTTGTGCCTGTGGCAGGCTACGGCCGAGGCCTGCCCTAAATGACAAGAAATGCCCAGCGCGCAGCGCGGAAATAGTCACCGAGGCCGGTGGGCTATACCTTTTGTCCGCTGGGCCGGGAGGGGTTTCGGGCCTGGGTCACGAAATGGGTACGGCCTTTTCGAGGGTCCTCGTAGCCCAAGTGAGGTTACGGTCAAGCCTGCCTAAAATGGCAAGATGCCCAGCGCGCAGCTGGAAATAGTCGCCGAGGCTGGGCTATAGCCTTTGGTCCGCGGGGTGGGCAGGAAGTTCGGGGCTGGCCGGAAATGGGTACAGTTTTTCGAGGGTCCTCGTAGCCGTGGGAGGCTACGATCAAAAGACTGCCTAAAATAGCAAGAAATACCCAGCGGCGAGCGCTGCGGAAATTGTCGCCGAGGCCGGTGGGCTATGCCTTGGCCCGCTGGGCCGGGAGGGAAGTTCGGGCCTGGGCGCCGGAAATGGGTACAGCTCTTTTCGAGGGTCCTCGTGCCTGGGAGGTTACGATCAGAAGCCTGCCCTAAATGGCAAGACATGCCCAGCGCGCGCGCTGCGGAAATAGTCGCCGAGGCCGGTGGGCTAGCCTTTTGGGTCCGCGGGGGCAGGAAGTTCGGGGCTCAAGGCCGGAAATGGGTACAGCCTTTTTCGAGGGTCCTCGTGTGCCCAGTGGGAGACTACGATCAGAAGCCTGCCCTAAAATAGCAAGAAATACCCAGCGGCGCAGCGCGTGAAATAGTCGCCGAGGCCGGTGGGCTATAGCCTTTGGTCCGCGGGGGTTGGGCAGGGAAGTTCTGGGGCTCTGGGCGTCGGAAATGGGTACAGTCTTTTCGAGGGTCGTCGCGTGCTGGGAGGCTACGGCCGGGCTCGCCCTAAAATGGCAAGATATGCCCCAGCGCACAGCGCTGTGAAATAGTCGCCGAGGACGCGGGATATAGGCTTGGTCCGCGGGGTTGGGGAGGGCGCCGGAAATGGGTACTGTCTTTTCGAGGGTCCTCTTGTCCCCTGTGGGAGGCTACGGTCAGAGGCCTGCCCTAAAATGACAAGAAATGCCCAGCGGCGCAGCGCGTGAAATAGTCACCGAGGCCGGTGGGCTATAGCCTTTGGTCCGCGGGGGTTGGGGAGAGGGTTTCGGGGACTCTGGTCGTCAGAAATGGGTACGGTCTTTTCGAGGGTCCTCGTGTGCCCAAGCTGGAGGCTACGGTCAAGCCTGCCCTAAATGGCAAGACATGCCCAGCGCGCGGTGAAATAGTCGCCGCGGTCGGTGGGCTATAGCCTGGTCCGCGGGGCTGGGAGGCGTCGGGGCCTGTGTCCGAAATGGGTACAGTCTTCGAGGGTCTCGCCTGCCTGGGAGGCTACGTCAAGCCTGCCCTAAAATGGTAAGAAATGCCTCAGCGCGCATCGCTGGAAATAGTCGCCGAGGCCGGTGGGTCCGCTGGGGTCCGGGAAGGGGTTCGGGGTTCGCCGCCGAAATGGGTACAGTCTTTTGAGTGTCTCGTGCCCAAGGATGCTACGTCAGAGGCCCGCGCTAAAATGGCAAGAAATGCCCGCGCAGCGGTGAAATGGTCACCGAGGCCGTGGGCTACAGCCTTGGTCCGCGGGGTTGGGAGGGAAGTTCGGGGCTCGCGCCGGAAATGGCAGGCAGTCTTTTCGAGGGTCCTCGTAGCCCAGCGGGAGGCTACGATCAGAAGCCTGCCCTAAAATAGCAAGAAATGCCCAGCGCGAAGGCGTGAAATAGTCGCCGAGGCAGTGGGCTATAGCCTTGGCCCGCTGGGGTTGGGGAGGGCGCTCGGGGCTCTGGTGTCGGAAATGGCTTTTTTCGAGGGTCCTCGTGATACCCGGGAGGCTACGGTCAGGGCCTGCCTTTAAATGGCAAGAAATGCCAAGCGCACAACAGGAAATAGTCGCCGAGGCCGGTGGGATATAGCCTTGGTCCGCGGGGCTGGGGAGGGCGCCGGAAATGGGCATGGCCTTTTCGAGGGTTCTCGCAGCCTGGGAGGCTACGGCCAGAGGCCTGCCTTTTAAATGACAAGAAATGCAGCGGGCGCAGGGAAACAGTCACCGAGGCCGGTGGGCTATAGCCTTTGGTCCGCTGGGGCCGGGAGGGGTTTCGGGCTCGCCGCCGAAATGGGTACGGTCTTTGAGGGTCCTCGTGCCCAGTGGGAGGCTACGGTCAGAAGCCTGCCCTAAAATGGCAAGAAATGCCCAGCGGCGCAGCGCGTGAAATAGTCACCGAGGCCGGTGGGCTATAGCCTTTGGTCCGCGGGGGTTGGGGAGGGGGTTTCGGGGGCTCTGGTCGTCAGAAATGGGTACGGTCTTTTTGAGGGTCCTCGTGTGCCCAGTGGGAGGCTACGGTCAGAAGCCTGCCCTAAAATGGCAAGACATGCCCAGCGGCGCAGCGCGTGAAATAGTCGCCGAGGTCGGTGGGCTATAGCCTTTGGTCCGCGGGGGTTGGGGAGGGGCGTTCGGGGGCTCTGGGTGTCCGAAATGGGTACAGTCTCTTCGAGGGTCCTCGTCTGCCCAGTGGGAGGCTACGGTCAGAAGCCTGCCCTAAAATGGTAAGAAATACCCAGCGGCGCATCGCGTGAAATAGTCGCCGAGGCCGGTGGTCTATAGCCCGGTCCGCTGGGCCGGGGAAGGGGTTCGGGGTTCCGGCCGCCGAAATGGGTACAGTCTTTTTGAGTGTCCTTGTGTGCCCAGTGGGATGCTACGGTCAGAGGCCTGCGCTAAAATGGCAAGAAATGCCCGGCGGCGCAGCGCGTGAAATGGTCACCGAGGCCGGTGGGCTATAGCCTTTGGTCCGCGGGGGTTGGGGAGGGAAGTTCTGGGGCTCTGGGCGTCGGAAATGGGTACAGTCTTTTCGAGGGTCCTCGTGTGCCCAGTGGGAGGCTACGATCAGAAGCCTGCCCTAAAATAGCAAGAAATGCCCAGCGGCGCAGTGCGTGAAATAGTCGCCGAGGCAGGTGGGCTATAGCCTTTGGCCCGCGGGGGTTGGGGAGGGGCGTTCGGGGGCTCTTGGTGTCGGAAATGGGTACAGTCTTTTCGAGGGTCCTCGTGATACCCGGGGAGGCTACGGTCGTATTCGCCTTAAATGGCAAGAATGCGCAATGCAGCTGCGGAAATAGTCGCCGAGGCCGTGGGATATAGCCTTTGGTCTGGGGCCGGGAGGCGCCGGAAATGGCATGCCTTTTCGAGGGTCCTCGGTGCCCTGTGGGAGGCTACGGTCAGAGGCCTGCCCTAAATGACAAGAAATGCCCAGCGCGCAGCTGTGAAATAGTCACCGAGGCCGGTGGGATATAGCCTTGGTCCGCTGGGGCCGGGAGGGGTTTCAGGCCTGCCGCCGAAATGGGTACGGTCTTTCGAGGGTCCTCGTGGTGCCTGAGGCTACGGTCAAGACCGCCCTAAATGGCAAGACATACCCAGCGACGCAGCGCAAGAACTAGTCGCCGAGGCCGGTGGGCTATAGCGTCTGGTCCACGGGCCGGGAGGCGTCGGGGCCTGTGTCGGAAATGGGTACAGTCTTTTCGAGGGTCCTCGCGCTCAAAGGGAGGCTACGGTCGTGGCTCGCCTTAAATGGCAAGAAATGCCCAGCGGCACAGCTGGAAATAGTCGCCGAGGCCGGTGGTATATAGCGTATGGACCGCGGGGGCTGGGAGGGGCGTCGGAAATGGGTAGGCTTTTCGAGGGTCCTGCAGCCCTGCGGAGGCCACGGCCGAGGCCTGCCCTAAAATGACAAGAAATGCCCAGCGCGCAGCTGAAATAGTCACCGAGGCCGCGGGCTATAGCCTTGGTCCGCTGGGGTTGGGAGGGGCTTCGGGGCCTGGCCGCCGAAATGGGTACGGACTTTTCGAGGTCTCCAGGTGCCTGGGGAGGCTAAGGTCAGAAGCCTGCCCTAAAATGGCAAGACATACCCAGCGACGCAGCGCGTGAAATAGTCGCCGAGGCCGGTGGGCTATAGCCTTTGGTCCGCTGGGGAGGGGCGCTCGGGGCTCAAGGCCCAAAATGGGTATGCCTTTTTCGGGGTCCTCGTGTACCTGGGAGGCTACGGTCGAGGCCTGCCCTAAAATGGCAAGAAATAACCAACGCGCAGCGCTGTGAAATAGTCACCGAGCCCGTGGGCTATAGCCTTTGGTCCGCTGGGGCTGGGAGGGGCTGGGGCTCGCCGCCGAAATGGGCATGCCTTTTCGAGGGTCCTCGTGCCCAAAGGGGAGGCTACAAGCCTGCCCTAAAATTGCAAGACATGCCCAGCGCGCAGCGCTGCGGAAATAGTCGCCGAGGCCGGGATATAGCCTTCGTCCGCTGGGGTTGGGAGGCCTGGGGCCTGGGCGTCCGAATGGGTACAATTTTTCAAGGGTCCTCGTACCTGGGAGGCTACGGTCAAGCCTGCCCTTAAAATGGCAAGACATGCCCAGCGACGCGGGCGCTGTGGAAATAGTCGCCGAGGCGGGTGGGCTATAGCCTTTGGTCCACGGGGCCGGGAGGGGGTTTCAGGCCTGGGGTCGTCGGAAATGGCATGTTTTTGAGGGTCCTCGCAGCCCAGGTTACGGTCAGAAGCCTGCCCAAAATGGCAAGACATGCCCAAGGGCGCAGCGAGTGAAATAGTGACCGAGGCCGTGGGCTATAGCCTTGGGTCCGCTGGGGTTGGGAGGGGCTCGGGGCCTGTCAATGGGTAATGGCACGGTTTTCGAGGGTCCTCGTAGCCTGGTGGGAGGCTACGGTCAGAAGCCTCACCCTAAAATGGCAAGACATGCCCAGCGACGCAGCTGCGGAAATAGTCGCCGAGGCCGGTGGGCTATAGCCTGGTCCGCGGGGTTGGGAGGGGCGCTCGTGGCCTGGGTGTCCGAAATTGGTACAGCCTTTCGAGGGTCCTCGGTACCCAAAGTGGGAGGCTACGGTCAGAGGCTTGCCCTCAAATGGCAAAGAAGGCTGCAAATAGTCACCGAGGCTGGTGGCTATAGCCTTGGTCCGCTGGGGTTGGGAGGGTTTCGGGGCTCTAGTCGCCGGAAATGGGTGCAGTCTTTCGAGGGTCCTCGTGTGCCCAGTGGGAGGCTACGGTCAGAAGCCTGCCCTAAAATGGGAAGAAATGCCCAGCGACGCAGCGCGCAAATAGTCGCCGAGGCCGGTGGGCTATAGCCTTGGTCCGGGGGTTGGGGAGGGGCGTCGGGGCCTGTGTGTCCGAATGGGTACAGCCTTTCGAGGGTCCTCGTGTACCCAGTGGGAGGCTACGGTCAGAGGCCTGCCCTCAAATGGCAAGAAATGCCCAGCGGCGCAGCGCGGCAAATAGTCACCGAGGCCGGTGGGCTATAGACGATCTACAGAGTGGAGTCGTGAGGGGGTTTCGGGGGCTCTAGTCGTCAGAAATGGGTACAGTCTTTTCGAGGGTCCTCGTGTGCCCAGTGGGAGGCTACGGTCAGAAGCCTGCCCTAAATTGGCAAGAAATGCCCAGCGGCGCAGCGCGTGAAATAGTCGCTGAGGCCGGTGGGATATAGCCTTTGGTCCGCGGGGGTTGGGGAGGGGCGTTCGGGGGCTCTGGGCGTCGGAAATGGGTACAGTCTTTTCGAGGGTCCTCGTGTACCCAGTGGGAGGCTACGGTCAGAGGCCTGCCCTAAAATGGCAAGAAATACCCAGCGGCGCAGCGCGGTAAATAGTCACCGAGGCCGGTGGGGTATAGCCTTTGGTCCGCGGGGGTTGGGGAACGGCTCGGGCCTGCCGGAAATGGGTACAGTCTTTTAGAGGGTCCTCGGATGCCCATTGGGAGGCTACGGTCAGAGGCCTGCCCTAAAATGGCAAGAAATACCCAGCGGCGCAGCGCGGTAAATAGTCACCGAGGCCGGTGGGGTATAGCCTTTGGTCCGCGGGGGTTGGGGAACGTGTTTCGGGGGCTCTGGTCGTCGGAAATGGGTACAGTCTTTTAGAGGGTCCTCGGATGCCCAGTGGGAGGCTACGGTCAAAAGCCTGCCCTAAAATGGCAAGACATGCCCAGCGGCGCAGCGCGTGAAATAGTCACCGAGGCTATAGCTTTGGTCCGCTGGGGCCGAGGGGCGCTCGGGCTCTAGTCGTCGGAAATGGGTGCAGTCTTTTCGAGGGTCCTCGTGTGCCCAGTGGCAGGCTACGGTCAGAAGCCTGCCCTAAAATGGCAAGAAATGCCCAGCGGCGCAGCGCGTGAAATAGTCGCCGAGCCGGTGGGCTATAGCTTTGGTCCGCGGGGGTTGGGTAGGGGCGTTTGGGGGCTCTGGGCGTCCGAAATGGTGCAGCTTTTCAAGGGTCCTCGGTAGCCCAAGTGAGGCTACGGTCAGAAGCATGCCCTAAATGGCAAGACATGCCCAGCGACGCAGCGCGGAAATAGTCGCCGTGGCCGGTGGGGTATAGCCTTGGGTCCGCGGGGTTGGGGAGGCGTCGGGCCTGGTGTCCCAAATGGGTACAGCCTTTTCGAGGATCCTCGTACCCAAAGTGGGAGGTTACGGTCAGAGGCTTGCCTCAAATGGCAAGAAATGCCCAGCGGGCGCAAGGCAAATAGTCACCGAGGCCGGTGGGCTATAGCGTTGTTTCCGCGGGGGTTGGGGAGGCTTTCGGGGCTCTAGTCGCCAGAAATGGGTGCAGTCTTTACGAGGGTCCTCGTGTGCCCAGTGGGAGGCTACGGTCAGAAGCCTGCCCTAAAATGGCAAGAAATGCCCAGCGGCGCAGCGCGTGAAATAGTCGCCGAGGCCGGTGGGCTATAGCTTTGGTCCGCGGGGGTTGGGGAGGGGCGTTCGGGGGCTCTGTACGTCCGAAATGGGTACAGTCTTTTCGAGGGTCCTCGTGTACCCATTGGGAGGCTACGGTCAGAGGCCTGCCCTAAAATGGCAAGAAATACCCAGCGGCGCAGCGCAGTAAATAGTCACCGAGGCCGGTGGGGTATAGACGGTCCGGGGCTGGGAGGGCGCCTCGGGGCCTGGGTGTCGGAAATGGGTACAGCCTTTTCGGGGTCCTCGGTAGCCTGGGAGGCTAGGGTCAGAGGCCCGCCCTAAAGTGGCAAGAAATAACCAGCGCGCAGCGTGAAATAGTCACCGAGCCCGTGGGCTGGCAGCCTTTGGTCCGCGGGGCCGGGAGGGGCTCGGGGCCTGCCGCCGAAATGGGTACGCTTTTCGAGGGTCCTCGTGCAGCCCAAAGTGGGAGGCTACGGTCGAGGCCCGCGCTTAAATGGCAAGAAAACCCAGCGCGCAGCTGCTGGAATGGTCACCGAGGCCGGTGGGCTATAGCCTGTGGTCCGCGGGGGTTGGGGAGGGAAGTTTTAGGCTCGCCGAAATGGGTATAGTCTTTTCGAGGGTCCTCGTGTGCCCAGTGGGAGGCTACGATCAGAAGCCTGCCCTAAAATAGGAAGAAATGCCCAGCGGCGCAGCGCGTGAAATAGTCGCCGAGGCCGGTGGGATATAGCCTGGTCCGCGGGGCCGGGGAGGCGTCGGGCTCGGGCGTCCAAATGGGTACAGTTTTTCAAGGGTCCTCGGTACCTGGGGAGGATACGGCCGAGGCCCCGCCCTAAAATGCAAAAGAAATACCCAGCGCAAAGCGAAATAGTCACCGACGCCGTGTGCTATAGCGCGGTCCGCTGGGGCCGGGAGGTTTCGGGGCCTGGCCGCCGGAAATGGGTATAGTCTTTAAGGGTCCTCGTGCCCAGTGGGAGGCTACGGTCAAGCCCGCCCAAAATGGCAAGACATGCCCAGCGCAGTCACAGGAAATAGTCACCGAGGCCGGTGGCGATAGCCTGGTCCGCGGGCGTTGGGGAGAGGGTTTCGGGTCTCGTCGCCGGAAATGGCATACTTTTCGAGGGTCCTCGTGGTGCCTGGGGGAGGCTACGGTCGAGGCCCGCCCTAAATGGCAAAATGCCCAGCGCGCAGTCACAGGAAATAGTCACCGAGGCCGTGGGGTATAGCCTTTGTTCCGCGGGGTTGGGAGGGGTTAGGGCTCGTCGTCAAAAAATGGCATGCCTTTTCGAGGGTCCTCGTGCCTGGGAGAGGCTACGGTCAAGCCCGACCTAAATGGCAAGAATGCCCACCGCGGCAGTGAAATAGTCGCCGAGGCCGGTGGGATATATCCTTGGTCCGGGGTCGGGAACGTGTTCGGGGCCTCGTCGCCGGAAATGGCACAGTCTTTAGAGGGTCCTCGATGCCTGGGTGAGGCTACGGCCGAGGCCCGCCCTAAAATGGCAAAAATGCCCAGCGCGCAGCAGGAAATAGTCACCGAGGCCGTGGGTATAGCCTTCGGTCCGTGGGGCCGGGAGGGGGTTTCGGGACTCGCTCACGAAATGGGTACAGTCTTTCGAGGGTCCTCGTGGCTGCGGGTACGCTATGGTCAGAAGCATGCCCAAAATGGCAAGACATGCCCAGCGCGCAGTCATGGAATAGCCGCCGAGGCCGGTGGGCTAGCCTCGGTCCGCGGGCGGTTAGGGAGAGGGTTTCGGCCTGGCCGCCGGAAATGGGTACATTTTTCGAGGGTCCTCGCAGTGCCTGGGGAGGCTACGGTACGAGGCCTGCCCTAAAATGGCAAAAAATGCCCAGCGGCTCAGCGCACGAAATAGTCACAGAGGCCGGTGGGATATAGCCTCGGTCCGTGGGGGTTGGGAGGGGTTTCGGGACTCGCTTTGTCGAAATGGTACAGTCCTTTCGAGGGTCCTCGTAGCCTGGGGACGCTATGGTCGTGAAGCATGCCCTCAAATGGCAAGACATGGCCAGCGGCGCCGAGCGTGAAATAGTCTCCGAGGCCGGTGGGCTATAGCCTTTGGTCCGCGGCGGTTAGGGAGAGGGTTTCGGGGCCCGCCGCCGGAAATCGGTACGCCTTTTCGAGGTTCCTCGTGTGCAGCGGAGGCTACGGTCGAGGCCTGCCCTAAAATGGCAAAATACCCAGCAGCGCTGGAAATAGTCACCGAGGCCGTGGTATAGCCTGGTCCGCGGGGCGGGGAACGGTTTCGGGGCCTGGTCGTCGGAAATGGGTATAGTCTTTTTCAGGGTCCTCGGTGCCTGGGAGGCTACGGTCAAGCCTGCCCAAAATGGCAAGACATGCCCAACAAGCGCAATAGTGAAATAGTCACCGAGGCCGTGGGGTATAGCCTTTGTTTCGGGGGTCGGGAGGGGTTTAGGGGCTCGTCACAAAATGGGTACAGCCTTTTCGAGGGTCCTCGTGCCTGGAGGCTTACGGTCAAGCCTGACCTAAAATGGCAAGAAATGTCCAGCGCGAGCCCGGTGAAATAGTCGCCGAGGCCGGTGGGGCTATAGTGTTTAGCCCGCGGGGGCCGAGGGCGCTCGGGGCCTGTCGGAAATGGGTACAGCTTTCGAGGGTCCTCACGTGCCTGGGAGGCTACGGGTCAGGCCTGCCCTAAAATGGCAAGAATGCCCACCGCGCAGTAAGGTGAAATAGTCGCCGAGGCCGTTGGGATATATCCTTTGGTCCGCGGGGTTGGGGAACGGTTTCGGGCCTGGGTCCGCCGGAAATGGCAGTCTTTAGAGGGTCCCCTGATGCCCGGGGAGGCTACGTCGAGGCCTGCCCTAAATGGCAAAATGCCCAGCGCGCAGCTGCGGAAATAGTCACCGAGGCCGTGGGGTATAGCCTGGTCCGTGGGGGCTGGGAGGGGGTTTCGGGACTCGCTCACCGAAATGGGTACAGTCTTTTCGAGGGTCCTCGTAGGCTGGGTACGCTTACGGTCAGAAGCATGCCCTAAAATGGCAAGACATGCCCAGCCGCGCAGCTGGTGAGAAATAGCCGCCGAGGCCGGTGGGCTATAGCCTTGGTCCGCGGGCGTTAGGGGAGAGGGTTTCGGGCTCGTCGCCGGAAATGGGTACAGCCTTTCGAGGGTCCTCGTGCCTGGGAGGCTACGGTCGAGGCCTGCCCTAAATGGCAAAATGCCCAGCGGCTCAGCGTGGAAATAGTCACCGAGGCCGGTGGGGTATAGCTCGGTCCGTGGGGTCGGGGAGGGGTTTCGGGACTCGCTTGTCGAAATGGGTACGCTTTTTCGAGGGTCCTCGTGTGCCCAGTGGGACGCTATGGTCAGAAGCATGCCCTAAAATGGCAAGACATGCCCAGCGGCGCAGCGCGTGAAATAGTCGCCGAGGTCGGTGGGCTATAGCCTTTGGTCCGCGGCGGTTTGGGAGAGGGTTTCGGGGGCTCTGGTCGTCGGAAATCGGTACAGTCTTTTCGAGGTTCCTCGTGTGCCCAGTGGGAGGCTACGGTCAGAGGCCTGCCCTAAAATGGCAAAAAATACCCAGCGGCGCAGCGCGTGAAATAGTCACCGAGGCCGGTGGGGTATAGCCTTTGGTCCGCGGGGGTTGGGGAACGTGTTTCGGGGGCTCTGGTCGTCGGAAATGGGTATAGTCTTTTTCAGGGTCCTCGTGTGCCCAGTGGGAGGCTACGGTCAGAAGCCTGCCCAAAAATGGCAAGACATGCCCAGCGGCGCAGCGAGTGAAATAGTCACCGAGGCCGGTGGGGTATAGCCTTTGTTCCGCTGGGCCGGGAGGGGCTTAGGGCTCGTCGTCAAAAATGGGTACATGCTTTTCGAGGGTCCTCGTGCCTGGGAGGCTACGGTCAGAAGCCCGACCTAAATGGCAAGAAATGTCCAGCGCGAGTCGTGAAATAGTCGCCGAGGTGGGCTATAGTGTTTAGCCCGCGGGGTCGGGAGGGCGTCGGGGCCTCGTGTCGGAAATGGGTACAGCTTTCGAGGGTCCTCATGCGTGCCCAAAGGGAGGCTACGGTCGTGGCCTGCCCTAAGATGGCAAGAATGCCCAGCGCGCAGCTGCTGTGAAATAGTCGCCGAGGCCGCTGGGTATAGCCTTGGTCCGCGGGGTTTGGGAGTGGCGCCGAAATGGGTACGCCTTTTCGAGGGTCCTCGTAGCCCTGCTGAGGCTACGGGCGCAGGCCTGCCTTAAAATGACAAGAAATGCCCAGCGCCAGCGCCAGTAAATAGTCACCGAGGCTGGGCTATATCCTTGGTCCGCGAGGGCCGGGAGGTTTCGGGGCCCGTCAGCAATGGGTACGGTCTTTTCGAGGGCCCTCGTGTGCCCAGTGGGAGGCTACGGTCAGAAGTCTGCCATACAATGGCAAGAAATACCCAGCGGCGCAGCGCGTCAAATAGTCGCTAAGGCCGGTAGGCTATAGCCTTTTGTCCGCGGGGGTTGGGGAGGGGGTTTCGGGGCTCTAGCCGCCGAGATGGTGCAGTCTTTCGAGGGTCCTCGTGCCTGGGAGGCTTTGGTCAAGCCCGCCCTAAAATGGAAAGACATGCGCCGCCCAACAGGAAATAGCCGCTGGCGCCGTGGGCTATAGCCGGTCCGGGGGTTGGGGAGGGGCGTCGGGGCTCGCATCCGAAATGGGTACATATTTAGAGGGTCTCGGTACCCAGTGGGAGGCTACAGTCAGAGGCCTGCCCTAAAATGGCAAGAAATGCCCAGCGGCGCGGCGCGGTAAATAGCCACCGAGGCCGGTGGGCTATAGCCTTTGGTCCGCAGGGGTTGGGGAGTGGCATCGGAAATGGGTACAGTCTTTTCGAGGGCCCTCGTAGCCCAAAGGGGAGGCTACGCCAGTAAGCCCGCCATAAATGGTAAGATATGCCCAGCCGCACAACAAGGTGAAATAGCCGCCGATGGCGTGGGCTATAGCCGGTCCGGGGGTTGGGAGGCGCTCGGGGCCTGGGCGTCCGAAATGGGTAGAGTCTTTTCAAGGGTCCTCGTTTGCCCAGTGGGACGCTAAGGTCAGAAGCAAGCCCTAAAATTGCAAGACATACCCATCGGCTCAGCGCGTGAAATAGTCTCCGAGGCCGTTGGATATAGCCTTTGGTCCGCGGGGTTGGGAGTGGCGGAAATGGGTACAGCTTTTCGAGGGCCTCGTGCCTGGGAGGCTACGGTCAGAAGCCTGCCCTAAATGGTAAGATATGCCCAGCCGCACAACAAGGTGAAATAGCCGCCGATGCCGGTGGGCTATAGCCGGTCCGCGGGGTTGGGAGGGCGTCGGGGCCTGGGCGTCCAAATGGGTAGTCTTTTCAAGGGTCCTCGTGCCCAGTGGGACGCTATGGTCAGAAGCATGCCCTAAATGGCAAGACATGCCCAGCGGGCGCAGCGCGGAAATAGTCGCCGAGGGATATAGCCTTGGTCTGGGGTTGGGAGTGGCAAATGGTTTTTTCGAGGGCCCCTGCGGTGCCTGGGTGAGGCTACGGTCAGAGGCCTGCCCTACAATGGCAAGAAATAACCAGCGCAAAGGTGAAATAGACACCGAGCCCGTGGGCTATAGCCTTGGTCCGCGGGGTTGGGAGGGGTTTCGGCCCGTCGCCGTAAATGGTGCAGTCCTTTCAGGGTCTCGTGTGCCCAATGGGAGGCTACGGTCAGAAGCCTGCCCTAAAATGGCAAGACATGCCCAGCGGCGCAGCGCGTGAAATAGTCGCCGATGCCGGTGGGCTATAGACTTGGTCCGCGGGCCGGGGAGGGGCGCCTGGGTGTCCGAAATGGCACAGCTATTTCGAGGGTCCCTGTACCCAGTGGGAGGTTACGGTAAGAGGCCTGCCCCTAAATGGCAAGAAATGCCCAGCGCAGCGCGGTAAATAGTCACCGAGGCCGGTGGGCTGCCTTGGTCCGGGGGGGTTGGGGAGGGGTTTCGGGACTCGTCGCCGGAAATGGGCAGTCCTTTCGAGGGTCCTCGTGCCTGGGAGGCTACTACCGAAGCCTGCCCGAAAATGGCAAGAAATGTCCAGCGCGTGAAGCGTGAAATAGTCGCCGAGGCCGGTGGGCTATAGTGTTTAGCCCGCTGGGGCTGGGAGGCGCTCGGGGCCTGGGTGTCGGAAATGGGCACAGTTTTCGAGCGTCCTCGCGTTCCCATCGGGAGGCTACGGTCAGGGCCTGCCCTAAAATGGCAAGAAATGCCCACCGCGCAGCTGCGAAATAGCCGCCGAGGCCGGTGGGATATAGCCTGGTCCCGGGGCCGGGGAACGTGTTTCGGCTCGTCGCCGGAAATGGGTACAGCCTTTAGAGGGTCCTCGGATGCCCGGGAGGCTACGGTCGAGGCTCGCCCCAAATGGCAAAATGCCCAGCGGCGCAAATAAGGTGAAATAGTCACCGAGGCCGGGTATAGCCGGTCCGTGGGCCGGGAGGGGTTTCGGGACTCGCTCACGAAATGGGTACAGTCTTTTCGAGGGTCCTCGGTGCCCAGCCGGGACGCTTATGGTCAGGGCATGCCCTAAAATGGCAAACATGCCCAGCCGCGCAGCAGGAAATAGTCGCCGAGGCCGCGGGCTATAGCCTTTGGTCCATGGGCGTTGGGAGAGGGTTTCGGGCCCGTCCGGAAATGGGTACGCCTTTTCGAGGTTCCTCGTGGTGCCCAGCTGGGAGGTTACGCCGAGGCCCGCCCTAAAATGGCAAAAATGCCTGCGCGCAGCTGGAAATAGTCACCGAGGCCGGTGGGTATAGCCTTTGGGTCCGTGGGGGCTGGGAGGGGTTTCGGGACTCGCTCGCCGAAATGGTACGCCTTTTCGAGGGTCCTCGTGCCCAAAGTGGGACGCTATGGTCGGAAGCATGCCCTAAAATGGCAAACATGGCCAGCGCAGCTGGAAATAGTCGCCGAGGCCGGTGGGCCATAGCCTTGGTCCGCGCGTTAGGGAGAGGGTTTCGGGCCCGGTCGCCGGAAATGGGTACAGTCTTTCGAGGTTCCTCGTGCCCCTGGGAGGCTACGGTCGAGGCCCGCCCTAAATGGTAAAATGCCCAGCGCCAGCGTGAAATAGTCACCGAGGCCGTGGGGTATAGCCTTGGTCCGTGCTGGGAGGGGGTTTCGGGACTCGCTTGTCGAAATGGGTACAGTCTTTCGAGGGTCCTCGTAGCCCGGGGACGCTATGGTCAAGCATGCCCTAAATGGCAAACATGCCCAGCGCGCAGCTGCGTGAAATAGTCGCCGAGGCCGTGGGCTATAGCCGGTCCGCGGGCTAGGGAGAGGTTTCGGGGCCTGGGTCGCCGGAAATGGGTACAGTCTTTTCGAGGTTCCTCGGTGCCCATGGAGGCTACGGCCGAGGCCCCGCCTAAATGGCAAAAATACCCAGCCGAGCGTGAAATAGTCACCGAGGCCGGTGGGGTATAGCCTTGGTCCGCTGGGGCTGGGAACGGTTTCGGGGCCTGGTCGCCGAAATGGGTACACCTTAGAGGGTCCCTCGGATGCCTGAGGCTACGGTCCAAAAGCCTGCCCTAAATGGCAAGATATGCCCAGCGCAAGAGCGCTGCGGAAATAGTCACCGAGGCCGATGGGCTATAGCCTTTGGTCCGCGGGGTTGGGAGGCGTCGGGGCCTGGTGTCCGAAATGGTACAGCCTTTCGAGGGTCCTCGGTACCCGGTGGGAGGTTACGGTCGAGGTTTGCCCTCAAATGGCAAGAAATGCCCAGCTGGCGCAGCTGCAAATAGTCACCGAGGCCGGTGGTTTATAGCCTGGTCCGCGGGGTCGGGAGGGGTTTCGGGCCTGCTCACGAAATGGGTACATTTTCAAGGTCTCGCATGCCCAGCTGAGGCTTCGTCAGAAGCCTGCCCTAAATGGCAAGACATACCCAGCGCAGCAGTGAAATAGTCACCGAGGCCGGTGGGCTATAGCCTTTGGTCCGCGGGGTCGGAGGTTTCGGCCGCCGAATGGGTACATTTTCGAGGGTCCTTGTGTGGGCGAGGCTACGGTCAAGCTCAAAATCGCAAGACATGCCCAGCGCGCAGCGCGGAAATAGTCGCCGAGGCCGGGCTGGCTATAGCCTTTGGTCCGCGGGGCTGGGAGGGGTTTCGGGGCCTGTCGCCGAAATGGGCATGATTAAGGTCTGTGCCTGGCAGGCTTCGGTCGGTTTCGCCTAAATGGCAAGACATACCCAGCGGCGCAGCGCGTGAAATAGTCACCGAGGCCTGGCTATAGCCTTTGGTCCGCTGGGGCCGAGGGGGTTTCGGGCTCGTCGCCGTAAATGGGTACAGCTTTTGAGGGTCCTCGTGGCTGGAGGCTACGGTCAAGCCTCGCCTTAAATGGCAAGAAATGCCCAGCGCAGCGCGCGGTAAATAGTCACCGAGGCCGGTGGGCTATAGCCTGGTCCGCGGGCTGGGGAACGGTTTCGGGGCTCGTCCGCCGAAATGGGCACAGCCTATTAGAGGGTCTCGGATGCCCAAAGGGGAGGCTACGGCCAAAAGCCCGCCTAAATGGCAAGACATGCTAAGCGGCGCAGAAGGTGAAATAGTCACCGAGGCCGTGGGCCATAGCCTTTGGTCCGCGGGGCCGGGAGGGCGTCGGGGCTCGCCGCCGAAATGGGTATGCCTTTTGAGGGTCCTTGTGGCTGCTGGGAGGCTACGGTCAAGCCGCCTAAAATCGCAAGACATGCCCAGCGCGCAGCGCGGTGAAATAGTCGCCGAGGCCGGGCTATAGCCTTTGGTCCGCGGGGGTTGGGAGGTTTCGGGCCCGTCGCCAAATGGGTACAGATTTTCGGGTCTGTGCCTGGGCAGGCTTCGGCCGAAGTTCGCCTTAAAATGGCAAGACATACCCAGCGGCGCAGCGCGTGAAATAGTCACTGAGGCCGGTGAGCTATAGCCTTTGGTCCGCGGGGGTTGGGGAGGGGGTTTCGGGGGCTCTGGTCGCCATAAATGGGTACAGTCTTTTGGAGGGTCCTCGTTTGGCCAGTGGGAGGCTACGGTCAGAAGCCTGCCCTAAAATGGCAAGAAATGCCCAGCGGCGCAGCGCGGTAAATAGTCACCGAGGCCGGTGGGCTATAGCCTTTGGTCCGCGGGGGTTGGGGAACGTGTTTCGGGGGCTCTGGTCGTCGGAAATGGGTACAGTCTTTTAGAGGGTCCTCGGATGCCCAGTGGGAGGCTACGGTCAAAAGCCTGCCCTAAAATGGCAAGACATGCCAAGCGGCGCAGCGCGTGAAATAGTCACCGAGGCCGGTGGGCTATAGCCTTTGGTCCGCGGGGGTTGGGGAGGGGGTTTCGGGGGCTGGCGTCCAAATGGGTACAGACTTTTCGAGTATCCTCGTTTACCCATTGGTAGGCTACGGTCAGAGGCCTGCCCTATAATTGCAAGACATACCCAGCGGCGCAGCGCGTTAAATAGTCACTGAGGCCGGTGGGCCAGCCTTGGTCCGCTGGGGTCGAGGGGTTTCGGGGGCTCTGGTCGCCATAAATGGGTACAGTCTTTTGGAGGGTCCTCGTGTACCCATTGGGAGGCTACGGTCAGAGGCCTGCCCTAAAATGGCTAGAAATGCCCAGCGGCGCAGCGCGGTAAATAGTCACCGAGGCCGGTGGGGTATAGCCTTTGGTCCGCGGGGGTTGGGGAACGTGTTTCGGGCCTGTCGCCGGAAATGGCAGCCTTCAGAGGGTCCTCGGATGCCCAAAGTGGGAGGCTACGGTCAAAAGCCTGCCCTAAAATGGCAAGACATGCCAAGCGCGCAGCGCTGCGGAAATAGTCACCGAGGCCGGTGGGCTATAGCCTGGGTCCGCGGGGCCGGGAGGGGCGCCTGGGGCCTGGTGTCCGAAATGGGTACAGCCTTTTTCGAGGATCCTCGGTACCCAGTGGGAGGCTACTACGAGGCTTGCCTCAAATGGCAAGAAATGCCCAGCGCGCAGCGCGGTAAATAGTCACCGAGGCCGGTGGGCTATAGCCTTTTGGTCCGCGGGGCCGGGAGGGGCTCGGGGCTCAGTCGCTGGAAATGGTGCAGTCTTTCGAGGGTCCTCGTGCCTGGGAGGCTACGGTCAGAAGCCTGCCCTAAATGGCAAGAAATGCCCAGCGGGCGCAGCGCGAAATAGTCACCGAGGCCGTGGGCTATAGCTTTGGTCCGTGGGGTCAGGGGGCTCTGGGCCTGCCTGTCACGAAATGGGCACAGCCTTTTCAAGGGTCTTCGGTGCCTGGGAGGCTTCGGTCAGAAGCTCGCCTAAAATGGCAAGACATACCCAGCGCGCAGCTGGTGAAATAGTCACCGAGGCCGTGGCTATAGCCTTGGTCCGCGGGGGGCCGGGGGTTTCGGGCTCTAGTCGCTGGAAATTGGTGCAGTCTTTCGAGGGTCCTCGGTGCCCAAGTGGGAGGCTACGGTCAGAAGCCTGCCCTAAAATGGCAAGAAATGCCCAGCGCGCACAAGGTGAAATAGTCACCGAGGCCGTGGCTATAGCCATCCGTGGGGCTGGGGAGGGGGTTTCGGGGCTCGTCACGAAATGGCAGTCTTTTCAAGGGTCTTCGTGTGCCTGGAGGCTTCGTCAGAAGCCCTAAAATGGCAAGACATACCCAGCGCGCAGCTGCGTGAAATAGTCACCGAGGCCGTGGGCTATAGCCTTTGGTCCGCGGGTGGGAGGGGTTTTGGGCCCGGCCGCCGAATGGCATGCCTGAGGGTCCTTGTGGCTGGGAGGCTACGGTCAAGCCCGCCCTAAAATGGCAAGATATGCCCAGCGCGCAGCGCGTGAAATAGCCGCCGAGGCCGCGGCTATAGCCTTTTGGTCCGCGGGGGTTGAGGGGTTTCGGCCTGGTCGCCGAAATGGGCACAGATTTTCAAGGGTCTTCGTGAGCCCCAGGCTTCGGGTCAAGCCTCGCCCAAAATGGCAAGACATACCCAGCGCGCAGTCAAGCGTGAAATAGTCACCGAGGCCGTGAGCTATAGCCTCGGGTCCGCGGGGGCTGGGAGGCTCGGGCTCGGTCGCCATAAATGGGTATGCCTTTTTGAGGGTCCTCGCTGGCTGCTGGAGGCTACGGTCGAAGCCCCGCCCTAAAATGGCAAGAAATGCCCAGCGGCGCAGCGCGGTAAATAGTCACCGAGGCCGGTGGGCTATAGCCTTTGGTCCGCGGGGGTTGGGGAACGTGTTTCGGGGGCTCTAGTCGTCCGAAATGGGTACAGCCTTTTCGAGGATCCTCGTGTACCCGGTGGGAGGCTACGGTCAGAGGCTTGCCCTCAAATGGCAAGAAATGCCCAGCGGCGCAGCGCGGCAAATAGTCACCGAGGCCGGTGGGCTATAGCCTTTGGTCCGCGGGGGTTGGGGAGGGGGTTTCGGGGGCTCTGGTCGTCGGAAATGGGTACAGTCTTTTCGAGGGTCCTCGTGTGCCCAGTGGAGGCTACGGTCCGAAGCCTGGCCGAAAATGGCAAGAAATGCCCCGCGGCGCAGCGTGAAATAGTCACCGAGGCCGGTGGGCTATAGCTTTGGTCCGTGGGGTCGGGGCGGGGTTTCGGGCTCTGTCATTTAAATGGGTACAGTCTTTCATGGTCTCGTGGTGCCGGGAGGCTTCGGTCAGAAGCCTGCCCTAAAATGGCAAGACATACCCAGCGACGCAGCGCGTGAAATAGTCACCGAGGCCGGTGGGCTATAGCCTTTGGTCCGCGGGGGTTGGGGAGGGGGTTTCGGGGGCTCTAGTCGTCGGAAATGGGTGCAGTCTTTTCGAGGGTCCTCGTGTGCCCAGTGGGAGGCTACGGTCAGAAGCCTGCCCTAAATTGGAAGAAATGCCCAGCGGCCAGCAGTGCCAGGAAATAGTCACCGAGGCCGGTGGGCCAGCAGCCGTCCGTGGGGCTGGGAGGCCGGGCCTGCTCACGAAATGGCACAGCCTTTTCAAGGGTCTTCGTGGTGCCCATGGGAGGCTTCGGCCGAAGCCCCGCCTAAAATGGCAAGACATACCAGCGCGCAGGAAATAGTCACCGAGGCCTGTGGGCTATAGCCTTTGGTCCGCGGGGGTGGGGAGGGGTTTCGGGGCCTGCCGCGAAATGGGTACAGCCTGAGGGTCCTTGTGGCTGGGAGGCTACGGCCGAAGCCTCGCCACTTAAATGGCAAGATATGCCCAGCCGCGCGCAGCTGCGAAATAGTCGCCGAGGCCGCGGGCTATAGCCTTTGGTCCGGGGGCCGGGAGGGGTTTCGGCCCGTCGCCAGAAATGGCATGATTTTCAAGGGTCTTCGTGAGCCCGGTAGGCTTCGTAAGCCCGCCCTAAATGGCAAAGATATACCAGCGCAGCAAGGTGAAATAGCCACCGAGGCCGGTGAGCTATAGCCTTTGGTCCGCTGGGGTCGGGAGGTTTGGGGCCTGCCGCCATAAATGGGTACAGCTTTGAGGGTCCTCGCTGGCTGGGGGAGGCTACTTGGCCAAGCCTGCCCTAAAATGGCAAGAAATGCCCAGCGGCGCAGCGCGGTAAATAGTCACCGAGGCCGGTGGGCTATAGCCTTTGGTCCGCGGGGGTTGGGGAACGTGTTTCGGGGGCTCTAGTCGTCAGAAATGGGTACAGTCTTTTAGAGGGTCCTCGGATGCCCAGTGGGAGTTACGTCAAAGCTCGCCTTTAAATGGCAAGACATGCCAAGCGCGCAGCTGCGTGAAATAGTCACCGAGGCCGCGAGCTATAGCCTTGGTCCGCGGGGGTCGGGGAGGGGTTTCGGGCTCGTCGCCATAAATGGGTACAGTTTTGAGGGTCTCTGGTACCCATTGGGAGGCTACGGTCGAGGCCCGCCTTAAAATGGCTAGAATGCCCAGCGGCCAGCTGTAAATAGTCACCGAGGCCGCGGGGGTATAGCCTTTGGTCCGCGGGGGAAAGTGTTTCGGGCCTGGTCGCCGGAAATGGCACAGCCTTTAGAGGGTCTCGAATGCCCAGTGGAGGTTACTGGCCAAAAGCTCGCCCTAAAATGGCAAGATATGCCAAGCGCGAGCGCTGCGGAAATAGTCACCGAGGCCGTGGGCTATAGCCTGGGTCCGCTGGGGTCCGGGAGGCGCTCGGGGCCTGTGTCCGAAATGGGTACAGCCTTCGAGGATCCTCGTACCCAGTGAGGCTACGGTCGAGGCTTGCCTCAAATGGCAAGAATGCCCAGCGGCGCAGTCAAGCCGGCAAATAGTCACCGAGGTCGGTGGGCTATAGCCTTGGTCCGCGGGGCTGGGGAGGTTTCGGGGCCTGCTCACGAAATGGGTACAGTCTTTTCAAGGGTCTTCGTAGTGCCCAGCGGAGGCTTCGTCGGAGCCCGCCCTAAATGGCAAGACATACCCAGCGCGCGCACAAGGTGAAATAGTCACCGAGGCCGTGGCTATAGCCTTGGTCCGCTGGGGTTGGGGAGGGGTTTCGGGGCTCTAGTCGCTGGAAATTGGTGCAGCTCTTTTCGAGGGTCCTCGCAGCCTGTGGGGAGGCTACGGCCAGAAGCCTGCCCTAAAATGGCAAGAAGAAATGCCCAGCCGCTGCAGCGTGAAATAGTCACCGAGGCCGTGGGCCATAGCCGGGTCCGTGGGGGTTGGGAGGGGTTTCGGGCCTGCCTCGGCCGAATGGGTACAGTTTTCAAGGGTCTTCGTGCTCTGGGCTGGGAGGCTTCGGTCAAGCTCCCTTAAATGGCAAGACATACTCAGCCGCGCAGCAGCAGGAAATAGTCACCGAGGCCGCGGCTATAGCCTTTGGTCCGCGGGTTGGGGAGGGGGTTTCGGCTCGTCGCCGTAAATGGGTACAGTCGAGGGTCCTGCGCCGGAGGCTACGGTCAAGCTCGCCTAAAATGGCAAGAATGCAGCAGCTGCAAGCTGAAATAGTCCGCCGAGGCTGGCTATAGCCTTGGTCCGCGGGGCTGGGAGGGGTTTCGGGGCCTGGCCGCCGTAAATGGGTACAGATTAAGGCGGTCTTCGTGAGCCCAGCAGGGCTTCGTCAGAAGCTCGCCTCAAATGGCAAGACATACCAGGCGCAGCGCGAAATAGTCACCGAGGCCGTGAGCAGGTTTGGTCCGCGGGGTTGGGAGGGGTTTCGGCCCGTCGCCGCCATAAATGGGTACAGCTTGAGGGTCCTCGCTTGGCTGCTGGGAGGTTAGAAGCCTGCCCTAAATGGCAAGAAATGCCTCAGCGCAGCGCATGGTAAAGAGTCACCGAGGCCGGTGGGTATAGCCTTTGGTCCGCGGGGTTGGGGAACGGTTTCGGGGCCTGTCGCCGGAAATGGGTGCCTTTAGAGGGTCCCTGATGCCCACGTGGAGGTTACGGTCAAAAGCTCGCCTAAATGGCAAGACATGCTAAGCGGGCGCAGGTGAAATAGTCACCGAGGCTTGGGCTATAGCCTTTGGTCCGCTGGGGTCGGGAGGGGCGTTTCGGGGCCTGTGTCCGAAATGGGTACAGCCTTTTCGAGGATCCTCGCACGCAGTGGAGGTTACGGTCGAGGCTTGCCTCAAATGGCAAGAAATGCCAAGCGCAGCGGGTAAATAGTCACCGAGGCCGGTGGGCTATAGCCTGGTCCGCTGGGGTCGGGAGGGGTTTCGGGGCCTGCTCGCCAGAAATGGGTACAGCTCTTTCAAGGGTCTGTGGTGCCCATGGGAGGCTTCACGAAGCCCGCCCCAAATGGCAAGACATACCCACAAGCAGCGCGTGAAATAGTCACCGAGGCCGTGGGCTATAGCCTTTGGTCCATGGGGCCGGGAGGGCTGGGCTCTAGTCGCTGGAAATTGGTGCAGTCTTTCGAGGGTCCTCGCAGCCTGGGGAGGCTACTAACAGAAGCCGCGCCCTAAAATGGCAAGAATGCCCAGCGCGCAGCTGCAGTGAAATAGTCACCGAGGCCGGTGGCTATAGCTTACTGCCCCGTGGGGGTCGGGAGGGGTTTCGGGACTCGCTCGCCGAAATGGGTACATGCCTTTTCAAGGGTCTGCAGTGCCCAGCGGAGGCTTTGTCAAGCCCGCCTTAAAATGGCAAGACATACCCAGGCGCAGGTGAAATAGTCACCGAGGCCGTGGCTATAGCCTTGGTCCGCTGGGGCCGGGAGGGGTTTCGGGGCTCGGGTCGCACGAAATGGGTACAGCTGAGGGTCCCCAGTGGCCAGGAGGCTACGGCCAAGCCCGCCTCTAAAATGGCAAGACATGCCCAGCGCAACAGGTGAAATAGTCGCCGAGGCCGTGGGCTATGCCTTTGGGTCCGCGGGGTCGGGAGGGGTTTCGGGCCCGTCGCCGTAAATGGGCATGATTTTCAAGGTCTTCGTGAGCCTGGGCAGTAGGCTTCGTCAAGCCCGCCTCAAAATGGCAAGACATACCCAGCGCAACAAGGAAATAGTCACCGAGGCCGTGAGCTTATAGCCTTTTGGTCCGCTGGGGCCGAGGGGTTTCGCCTGTCCGCCATAAATGGGTACAGCTTCTGAGGGTCCTCGGTCAGCTGGAGGCTACGGCCGAAGCCTGCCCTTAAATGGCAAGAAATGCCTGCCGCGCAGCTGCCGGTAAATAGTCACCGAGGCCGTGGCTATAGCCTTTGGTCCGCGGGGTCAGAACGGTTTCGGGGCTCTAGTCGCCAGAAATGGGTACAGTCTTTTAGAGGGTCCCCGGATGCCCTGGGAGGTTACTATCAAAGCCTCGCCCAAAATGGCAAGACATGCCAAGCGCAGCCGCTGTGAAATAGTCACCGAGGCCGTGAGCCATAGCCTTGGTCCGCGGGCCGGGGGAGGGGTTTCGGGGCTCAGTCGCCATAAATGGGTACGCCTTGAGGGTCCTCGTACCCATGGTCGAGGCCTGCCCTTAAAATGGCTAGAAATGCCCAACAGCGCAGTCATGGAAACAGTCACCGAGGCCGCGGTAGCCTTTTGGTCCGCTGGGGTCGGGGAACGTGTTTCGGGGCCTGTCCGGAAATGGCTGGCCTTTTAGAGGTCCTCGGATGCCCAAAGGAGGTTACGTCAAAAGCCTCGCCTTAAAATGGCAAGATATGCCAAGCGGCGCAGCAAATAGTCACCGAGGCCGTGGGCTATAGCCGGTCCGCGGGCCGGGAGGGCGTCAGGGCCTGTGTCCGAAATGGTACAGCCTTTTCGAGGATCCTCGTACCCAGTGGGAGGCTTACGGTCAGAGGCTTGCCTCAAATGGCAAGAAATGCCCAGCGGCGCAGCAGGCAAATAGTCACCGAGGCCGGTGCTGGCAGCCTCGGTCCGCTGGGGCCGGGAGGCTCGGGGATCTAGTCGCTGGAAATGGTGCAGTCTTTTCGAGGGTCCTCGTGGTGCGGGAGGCTACGGTCAGAAGCCTGCCCTAAATGGCAAGAAATGCCCAGCGCGCGCAAGGAAATAGTCACCGAGGCCGTGTGGCTATAGCCGGTCCGTGGGGTCAGCGGGGTTTCGGGGCCTGTCACGGTAAAATGGCACAGTCTTTCAAGGGTCTGTGGTGCTCAGTGGGAGGCTTCGGCCAGAAGCCCGCCCTAAAATGGCAAGACATACCCAGCGCGCGCAGCTGTGAAATAGTCACCGAGGCCGCGGGCCATAGCCTTTGGTCCGCGGGGCCGGGAGGGGTTTCGGGGCTCTAGTCGCTGGAAATTGGTGCAGTCTTTCGAGGGTCCTCGTGGTGCCCAAGTGGGAGGCTACGGTCGAAGCCCGCCTTAAAATGGCAAGAATGCCCGCTGCTGCGTGAAATAGTCACCGAGGCCGGCTATAGCCGTCCGGGGGCTGGGAGGGGTTTCGGGCCTGCTCACGAAATGGGCATGCTCTTTCAAGGGTCTGCAGCCAGTGGGAGGCTTCGTCGAAGTCACTTAAAATGGCAAGACATACCTGCCGCGCAGCTGCTGAAATAGTCACCGAGGCCGGTGGGCTATAGCCTTGGTCCGCTGGGGTCGGGGAGGGGGTTTCGGCCCGTCGCCGTAAATGGGTACGCTTTTTGAGGGTCCTTGTGTGGCTGGGTGAGGCTACGGTCGAAGCTCGCCTCTAAAATGGCAAGATATGCCCAGCGCGCAGCTGCGGAAATAGTCGCCGAGGCCGCGGCTATAGCCTTGGTCCGCTGGGGCCGGGGAGGGGTTTTGGGGCCTGCCGCCGTAAATGGGTATGATTTTCAAGGGTCTTCGTGAGCCCGCGGTAGGCTTCGGTCAAGGCGCCTTTAAAATGGCAAGACATACCCAGCGCAATGTGAAATAGTCACCGAGGCCGTGAGCTATAGCCTTTGGTCCGCTGGGGCCGGGAGGGGTTTCGGGCTCGCCGCCATAAATGGGTACAATTTGAGGGTCCTCCAGTGGAGGCTACGGTCAGAAGCCTCGCCCTAAATGGCAAGAAATGCCCAGCTGCCAGCCATGTAAATAGTCACCGAGGCCGGTGGGCTATAGCCTTGGTCCGCGGGGTTGGGGAACGTGTTTCGGGCTCTAGTCGCCGAAATGGGTACATGCCTTTAGAGGGTCTCGATGCCCAAAGTGGAGGCTACGGCCAAAAGCCTGCCCTAAAATGTCAAGACATGCTAAGCGCGCAGCGCGTGAAATAGTCCACCGAGGCCGGTGAGCTTATAGCCTGGGTCCGCGGGGTCAGGGGTTTCGGGCCTGGTCGCCATAAATGGCATGCTACTGAGGGTCCTCGCTGTTGGGGAGGCTACGGTCAGAAGCCTGCCCTAAATGGCAAGAATGCCCAGCCGCAGCAGTGAAATAGTCACCGAGGCCGTGGGCTTTAGCTTTGGTCCGGGGGGGCGGGGTTTCGGGCCTGCTCACGAAATGGGTACAATTTTTCAAGGGTCTGCAGCCCATGGGAGGCTTCGCCGTGTTCGCTAAAATGGCAAGATATACCCAGCGCGCAGCTGCTGAAATAGTCACCGAGGCCGGTGGGCTATAGCCTTTGGTCCGGGGGCCGGGAGGGGCTCGGGTCAGTCGCTGGAAATTGGTGCAGTCTTTCGAGGGTCCTCGTGCCCAAAGTGGGAGGCTACGGTCAAGCTCGCCCTAAAATGGCAAGAAATGCCCAGCGCGCAGCTGGAAATAGTCACCGAGGCCGGTGGGGCTATAGTCATCCGTGGGGCCTGGGAGGGTTTTCGGGCTGCTCACGAATGGGTACAGTCTTTTCAAGGGTCTTCGTGTGCCCAGTGGGAGGCTTCGGTCAGAAGCCTGCCCTAAAATGGCAAGACATAACCAGCGGCGCAGCGCGTGAAATAGTCACCGAGGCCGGTGGGCTATAGCCGGTCCGCTGGGGTCGGGAGGGGTTTCGGGGCCCGTCACGTAAATGGGCATGCCTTTTGAGGGTCCTGTGTGGCATGCGAGGTTACGGTCGAAGCCCCCTAAAATGGCAAGATATGCCCAGCGCCAGCTGCGAAATAGTCGCCGAGGCTGGCTATCGCCGGTCCGCTGGGGTTGGGAGGGGTTTCGGGCCCGTCGCCGAAATGGGCATGTGATTTTCAAGGGTCTTCGTGAGCCCAGGGCAGTAGGCTTTTAAGCCTGCCCTAAAATGGCAAGACATACCCAGCGGCGCAGCGCGTGAAATAGTCACTGAGGCCGGTGAGCTATAGCCTTTGGTCCGCGGGGGTTGGGGAGGGGGTTTCGGGGGCTCTGGTCGCCATAAATGGGCTGCCTTTTGAGGGTCCTCGTTTGGCCAGTGGGAGGCTACGGTCAGAAGCCTGCCCTAAAATGGCAAGAAATGCCCAGCGGCGCAGCGCGGTAAATAGTCACCGAGGCCGGTGGGCTATAGCCTTTGGTCCGCGGGGGTTGGGGAACGTGTTTCGGGGGCTCTAGTCGTCGGAAATGGGTACAGTCTTTTAGAGGGTCCTCGGATGCCCAGTGGGAGGCTACGGTCAAAAGCCTGCCCTAAAATGGCAAGACATGCCCAGCGGCGCAGCGCGTGAAATAGTCGCCGAGGCCAGTGGGCTATAGCCTTTGGTCCGCGGGGGTTGGGGAGGGGGTTTCGGGGGCTCTGGTCGCCAGAAATGGGTACAGTATTTTCAAGGGTCTTCGTGTGCCCAGTGGTAGGCTTCGGTCAGAAGCCTGCCCTAAAATGGCAAGACATACCCAGCGGCGCAGCGCGTGAAATAGTCACTGAGGCCGGTGAGCTATAGCCTTTGGTCCGCGGGGGTTGGGGAGGGGGTTTCGGCCTGCCGCCATAAATGGCATGCCTTTTGAGGGTCCTCGCTTGCTGGGAGGCTACGGTCAGAAGCCTGCCCTAAAATGGCAAGAAATGCCCAGCGGCGCAGCGCGGTAAATAGTCACCGAGGCCGGTGGGCTATAGCCTTTGGTCCGCGGGGGTTGGGGAACGTGTTTCGGGGGCTCTAGTCGTCGGAAATGGGTACAGTCTTTTAGAGGGTCCTCGGATGCCCAGTGGGAGGCTACGGTCAAAAGCTCGCCTAAATGGCAAGACATGCCAAGCGCGCAGCATGGAAATAGTCATCGAGGCCGTGAGCTATAGCCTGGTCCGCTGGGGCCGGGAGGGGGTTTCGGGCCTGCCGCCATAAATGGGTACAGCTTTTTGAGGGTCCTCGCTGGCTGGAGGCTACGGTCAGAAGCTCGCCCTAAAATGGTAAGAAATGCCCAGCGCGCAGCGCGTGAAATAGTCACCGAGGCCGTGGGCCAGCTTTGGTCCGTGGGGGTTGGGGCTCGGGCCTGCTCACGAAATGGGCACAGCCTTTTCGGCGGTCTGTGTGCCTGGGAGGCTTCGCCAAGTGCCCTAAATGGCAAGACATACCCAGCGGCGCAACAAGGTGAAATAGTCACCGAGGCCGGTGGGCTATAGCCTCGTCCGCGGGGCCGGGGGTTTCGGGCTCTAGTCGTGGAAATTGGTGCAGTCTTTCGAGGGTCCTCGCAGCCTGTGGGAGGCTACGGTCAGAAGCCTGCCCTAAATGGCAAGAAATGCCCAGGCGCAGCGCTGCGAAATAGTCACCGAGGCCGTGGGTCATAGCTGTCCCGGGGGCTGGGGAGGGGTTTCGGGCCTGCTCACGAAATGGGTACAGCTTTTTCAAGGGTCTTCGTGCCTGGGAGGCTTCGTCGAAGCCCGCCCTAAATGGCAAGATATACTCAGCGCGCAGAAAGGTGAAATAGTCACCGAGGCCGGTGGGCTATAGCCTTCGGTCCGCGGGTTGGGGAGGGTTTCGGGCTCGCCGTAAACGGGCATGTTTTGAGGGTCCTTGTGTGGAAGTGAGGCTACGGTCAAGCCCGCTAAATTGGCAAGACATGCCCAGCGCGCAAGGTGAAATAGTCGCCGAGGCCGCTGGCTATAGCCTTTGGTCCGCGGGGCCGGGAGGGGTTTTCGGCCTGTCGCCGTAAATGGCATGATTTTCAAGGGTCTTCGTGAGCCCAGTGGTAGGCTTCGGCCGCGTTCTAAATGGCAAGACATACCCAGCGCGCAGCGCTGTGAAATAGTCCACCGAGGCCGTGAGCTATGCCTTTGGTCCGCTGGGGCCGGGAGGGGTTTTGGCCCGTCGCCATAAATGGGCATGCCTTTTGAGGGTCTCGCCACAGCGGAGGTTACGGTCGAAGCCCGCCTAAATGGCAAGAAATGCCCAGCCGCGCAGCTGCGGTAAATAGTCACCGAGGCCGTGGGCTATAGCCTGGTCCGCGGGGTTGGGGAACGGTTTCGGGGCTCTAGTCCTCGTCGGAAATGGGCATGCCTTTAGAGGGTCTCGGATGCCCAGGTGCTGGGAGGTTACTACCAAAGCTGCGCTCACGAAATGGCAAGACATGCTAAGCGGGCGCAGCCGAAATAGCCGCCGAGGCCAGCCGAGGCTGTAACAGTACCTTTGGTCCGCGGAATACGCTGGGAGGGGCTATACCGGTCACAAATGGGGCTCGGCCGCCGTAAATGGGTACAATATTTACAAGGGTCTCGTGAGCCCACAGGGTAGGCTTCGTCGCAAGCTCGCCTTCCTAAAATGGCAAGACATACCTACAAGGTGGAAATAGCCACCGAGGCCGTGAGCTATAGCTCGGTCCGGGGGGGGAGGCTGGGGCCTGTCAAATGGGTACATTGAGGGTCCTCACACAAAGGGAGGTTACGGCTACGAAGCCTGCCCTAAATGGCAAGAAATGCCGCGCAAATACGGGTAAATAGTCACCGAGGCCGTACGGGCTATAGCTCGTCCGCTGGGGTCGGGGAACGGTTTCTGGGCTCTAGTCGTCGGAAATGGCATGTTTTAGAGGGTCCTGATGCCTGGGAGGGAGGCTACGGTCAAAAGCCTGCCCAAATGGCAAGACATGCTGCCGGGCGCAGCGCGAAGAAATAGTCATCGAGGCCGAGCTGCAGCTATAGCCTGGTCCGGGCAGGCCTGGGGCTCCGTCGCCATAAATGGCACAGCTTTTGAGGGTCCTCGCTGGCTGAAGGAGGTTACGGCATGAAGCCCGCCCTAAAATGGCAAGAAATGCCCGCCAGCGCAGCTGCGAAATAGTCACCGAGGCCGCGCATAGCTGGTCCGTGGGGGTCATGGGTTTCGGGCCTGCTCACGTAATGGTACAGTCTTTTCATGGGTCTGTGCCCAGTGGAGGCTTCGTCAAGCTCGCCCTAAAATGGCAAGATATACCCAGCGCGTTAGCGTGAAATAGTCACCGAGGCCGTAGGGCTATAGCCTCGTCCGCGGGGTCGGGGGTTTCTGGCTCTAATGTCGCTGGAAATTGGTGCAGTCTTTCGAGGGTCTCGTGCCCAAAGTGGGAGGCTACGGTCAGAAGCCCGCCCTAAATGGCAAGAAATGCCCGCCGCCGCAGCGCTGCGAAATAGTCACCGAGGCCGGTGGGCTATAGCCATCCGTGGGCTGGGAGGTTTCGGGGCCTGCTCACGAAATGGGTGCTTTTCAAGGTCTTGTGCCTGGGAGGCTTCGGTCAAGCTCGCCCCTAAAATGGCAAGACATACAGCCGGGCGCGACAGGTGAAATAGTCACCGAGGCCGCGGCTACAGCCTTTGGTCCGCTGGGGTTGGGAGGGGTTTCGGCCTGGTCGCCAGAAACGGGTACTGCCTTTTTGAGGGTCCTGTGTGGCCAGCTTGCGAGGCTACGGTCAAGCCCGCCCCTAAATTGGCAAGACATGCCCAGCGCGAGCGCTGGTGAAATAGTCGCTGAGGCCAGCCGGGCTATAGCCTTTGGTCCACTGGGGTCGGAGGGGTTTCGGCCTGGCCGCCGTAAATGGGTACATAGATTTTCAAGGGTCTCGTGAGCCTGGGAGGCTACACAGAAGCCCGCCCTAAAATGGCAAGAAATGCCCAGCGCGCGCTGTAAATAGTCACCGAGGCCGTGGGCTATAGCTCGGTCCGCTGGGGGTTGGGAACGTGTTTCGGGGCTCTAGTCGCCGGAAATGGGCAGTCTTTAGAGGGTCCCTGATGCCCAAAGGGGAGGTTACGTCAAAAGCTCGCCCTAAATGGCAAGACATGCCAAGCGCGCAGCACAGGAAATAGTCACCGAGGCCGTGGTGGCTATAGCTTGGTCCGCTGGGGCCGGGGAGGTGCGTCGGGGCCTGGTGTCCGAATGGGTACAGCCTTCGAGGATCCGGTACCCTGGGAGGCTACGGCCAGAGGCCCGCCTTAAAATGGCAAGATATACCCAGCCGCGCAGCTGCTGGAAATAGTCATCGAACAGCTTGGTCCCGCGGGGTTGGAGGTTTCGGCCCGTCGCGAAATGGGTACAGTCTTTTCGAGGGTCCTCGCAGCCCATTGGGACGCTACGGCCGAGGCGCCCCTAAAATGGCAAGAATGCCCAGGGCGCAGCTGGTAAATAGTCACCGAGGCCGTGGGTACGTTTTGGTCCGCTGGGGTTGGGGAACGTGTTTCGGGGCTCGTCGCCGGAAATGGGTACAGTCTTTGAGGGTCCCTGATGCCCAAAGGGGAGGCTACGGTCAAAAGCCCGCCCTAAAATGGCAAGACATGCCGCGAGAAGGTGAAATAGTCACCGAGGCAGGTTGGCTATAGCCTTGTTCCGCTGGGCCGGGAGGGCGCTCGGGGCCTGGTGTCCGGAATGGGTACAGCCTTTTCGAGGATCCCTGTACCCAGTGGGAGGCTACGCCAGAGGCTTCGCCCTCAAATGGCAAGAAATGCCCATCGGCGCAGCACGTCAAATAGTCACCGAGGTCGGGCTATAGCCTTCGTCCGCTGGGGGTTGGGGAACGGTTTCGGGGCTCAGTCGCCGGAAATGGGTGCAGTCTTTTCGAGGGCCTGCAGCTGGAGGTTACGGCCGGCCTCGCCCTAAAATGGCAAGAAATGCTCAGCGCGCAGCGCTGTGAAATAGTCGCCGAGGCCGTGGGCTATAGCTTTGGTCCGCGGGGTTAGGAGGGGTATTCGGGGCTCAGACGTCCGAAATGGGTACAGTTTTTCGAGGGTCCTCGTGGTACCCATTGGGAGGCTACGGTCCGAGGCCCGCCTTAAAATGGCAAGAAATGCCCAGCGCGCAGCGCGGTAAATAGTCACCGAGGCCGTGGCTATAGCCTTGGTCCGTGGGGGTTGGGAGGGGTTTCGGGCCTGCTCACGAAATGGCATCTTTTCAAGGGTCTTCGTGGTGCCCTGGGAGGCTTCGGTCAAGCCCGCCATAAAATGGCAAGACATACCCAGCGCGCAACGCTGAAATAGTCACCGAGGCCGGTGGGCTATAGCCTTTGGTCCGCGGGGTCAGGAGGGTTTCGGGGCTCAGTCGCGAAATGGGTACAGTCTTTTGAGGGTCTCGGTGGCTGGGTGAGGCTACGTCGGTCAAGCCTCGCCCAAAATGGCAAGACATGCCTGGGGCGCAGCGCTGGTGAAATAGTCGCCGCCGAGGCCGGGCTATAGCCTGGTCCGCCGGGGCCGGGAGGGGTTTCGGCCCGGGTCGCCGTAATGGGCATGATTTTCATGGTCTGTAAGCCTCAAAGGGCGTGCTTCAAGCCCGCCCAAAATGGCAAGACATACCCAGCGCGCAGCGCAAATAGTCATCGAGGCCGGTGGGCTGGGTCCTTTGGTCCGCTGGGGTTGGGAGGGGGTTTCGGCCTCGCCGTAAATGGGCATGTGATTTTCAAGGGTCTTCGTAGGCCCAGCGGCGTGCTTCAGCCGTAAGCCCGCCTAAAATGGCAAGATATACCCAGCGCAGCTGCGTGAAATAGTCACCGAGGCCGCTGGTAGCCTTTTGGTCGCGGGTCGGGGAGGGGTTTCGGGCTCGCCGCTGAATGGGCATGGGCCTTTGAGGGTCCTCGTGGCTGGCTGGAGGCTACTCAAGCCCGCCCTAAATGGCAAGAAATGCCCAGCCGCGCAGCGCCGGTAAATAGTCACCGAGGCCGGTGGCTATAGCCTTTTGGTCCGGGGGGTTGGGAGGGGTTTCGGGCCTGCTCACGAAATGGGTACAGCTCTTTCTGGTCTCGGTGCTCAAAGGGGAGGCTTCGGTCAAGCCCGCCATAAAATGGCAAGACATACCCAGCGCGCAGCTGCCAAGTGAAATAGTCACCGAGGCCGTGGGCGCAGCCTTTGGTCCGCGGGGCCGGGAGGGGGTTTCGGGGCCCGTCGAAAATGGGTACGCTTTTGAGGGTCCTCGTGGCTGCGGGGAGGCTACGGTCAAGCCTCGCTAAATGGCAAGATATGCCCAGCGGGCGCAGCGCTGTGAAATAGTCGCCGAGGCTGCCGGGCTACAGCCTCGGTCCGCGGGGCCGGGAGGGGTTTCGGGGCCTCGCCAAATGGGTACATGATTTTCAAGGGTCTGTATCCTGGCAGGCTTTTACCAAGCCCCGCCTAAAATGGCAAGACATACCAGCGCGCAGTCATGGAAATAGTCATCGAGGCCGTGGGCTACAGCCTTCGGTCCGTGGGGCCGGGAGGGGTTTTGGGCTCTGCCGCGAAATGGGTACAGCTGAGGGTCCTCGTGGCCAGTGGGAGGCTACGGTCAAGCCTGCCCAAATGGCAAGAAATGCCCAGCGCAGCGCGGTAAATAGTCACCGAGGCCGTGGGGCTATAGCCTTGGTCCGTGGGGCTGGGGAGGGGTTCGGGCCTGCTCAGAAATGGGTACAGTCTTTTCAAGGGTCTTCGTGTGCCCAGTGGGAGGCTTCGGTCAGAAGCTTGCCCTAAAATGGCAAGAAATACCCAGCGACGCAGCGCGTGAAATAGTCACCGAGGCCGGTGGGCTATAGCCTTTGGTCCGCGGGGGTTGGGGAGGGGGTTTCGGGGCCCCGCCGTAAATGGGTACAGGCTGAGGGTCCTCGTGGTGCCAAAGGGGAGGCTTCGTCACGTAAGCCCGTAAAATGGCAAGACATACGCAGCCGAGCAGCGTGATATAGTCACCGAGGCCGTGGCCATAGCCTTTGGTCCGCGGGCCGAGGGGTTTCGGGGCCCGCCTTTAAATGGGTACATGCCTTGAGGGTCCTCGTGGCTGGGGAGGCTACGGTCAGAAGCTCGCCTCAAATGGCAAGAAATGCCCAGCGCGCAGCGCTGCAGGAAATAGTCACCGAGGCCGTGGGCTATAGCCTTTGGTCCGCGGGGCCGGGGAGCGCGCTCAGGGCTCGTAAGGCCGGAAATGGGTACAGTCTGTTCGAGGGTCCTCGCAGCCTGGGAGGCTACGGTCCGAAGCCCGCCCTAAATGGCAAGACATGCCCAGCGCAACGCGAAATAGTCACCGAGGCCGTGGGCTATAACCTTGGCCGCGGGGCCGGGAGGGTTTCGGGCCCGGCCGCCGAAATGGCACAGCTGAGGGTCTCGCGGCTGCTGGGAGGCTACGGTCAGAAGCCTGTCCTAAAATTTCAAGACATGCCCAGTGGCGCAGCGCGTGAAATAGTCGCCAAGGCCGGTGGGCTAGCCTGGTCCGCCGGGGGTCGGGAGCGCGTCGGGGCCTGCAAGGCCGAAATGGGCAAGGCCATTTCAAGGGTCCTCGGCCTGGGGGAGGCTACGGCTGTGGCCTGCCCTAAAATGGCAAGAATGCCCACGCGCAGCGCTGTGAAATAGTCGCCGAGGCCGGTGGGCTATAGCCTGGTCCGCTGGGGTCCGGGAGGGGTTTCGGGCCTGCCGCCGAAATGGGCACGCCTGAGGGTCTCAGGCTGCTGGAGGCTACGGTCAAGCTCGTCCCTAAAATGGCAAGATATGCCTGGGCGCAGCGCTGAAATAGTCGCCAAGGCCGTGGGCTAGCCTTTGGTCCGCTGGGGCCGGGAGCGGCGCTCGGGGCTCAGGCGCGCCGAAAATGGGTACAGCTATTTCAAGGGTCCTCGCGCCTGGGAGGCTACGGTCAGGCCTGCCCTAAATGGCAAGAATGCCAGCGCGCAGCTGCAATAAATAGTCGCCGAGGCCGGTGGGGCTAGCCTTGGTCCGCTGGGGTCGGGAGGGGTTTCGGGCTCGGGTCGCCGAAATGGGCATGACTTCGAGGGTCCTCGTGGTGGCCAGGGGAGGCTACGGTCTGAAGCTCGTCCCTAAATGGAAAGACATGCCCAGTGGCGCAGCGCTGGAAATAGTCGCAAAGGCCGGTGGGCTATAGCCTTTGGACCGCGGGGCCGGGGAGCGCGCTCGGGGCCTGTAAGGCCGAAAATGGGTACAATATATTTCAAGGGTCCTCGCCTGTTCGGGAGGCTACGGTGGCCTGCCCTAAATGGCAAGAAATGCCCAGCCGCGCAGCGCGTGAAATAGTCGCCGAGGCCGGTGGGCTATAGCCTGGTCCGCTGGGCTGGGAGGTTTCGGGGCTCGTCGCCGAATGCACGGCTCAGAGGGTCCTCGCAGTGCAAGGGAGGCTACGGCCCCGCCAGAATGACACGAAATGCCCACCGGCGCAGCGCGTCAAAGAGTCGCCGAGGCATGTGGGCTATAGAATTTGGTCCGCGCGGGTTGGGGAACGTGTTTCGGGGGCTCTGGTCGTCGGAAATGGGTACAGTCTTTTAGAGGGTCCTCGGATGCCCAGTGGGAGGCTACGGTCAAAAGCCTGCCCTAAAATGGCAAGATAGCCCGCGCTGCTGAAATAGTCGCCGAGGCCGTGGGCTGGTAGCTTTGGTCCGCGGGGTTGGGAGGGCGCTCGGGCTCAGACGTCCGAAATGGGCCTTTTCGAGGGTCCTCGTACCATTGGGAGTCTAGCCGAGGCCTGCCCTAAATGGCAAGAATGCCCAGCGCGCAGCGCCGGTAAATAGTCACCGAGGCCGTGGCAGCCTTTGGTCCGGGGGGTTGGGAGGGGTTTCGGGCCTGCTCACGAAATGGGTACGCCTTTTCAAGGGTCTTCGGTGCCTGTGGGGAGGCTTTGCCGTCAAGCCCCGCCATAAATGGCAAGACATACCAGCAAGCAAGGGAAATAGTCACCGAGGCCGTGGCTACAGCCTTTGGTCCGCGGGGTCCGGGAGGGGTTTCGGGCCTGCGTCGCCGTAAATGGGTACAGCCTGAGGGTCCTCGGTGCTGGCGGGAGGCTTCGGTCGAAGCCCGCCTAAAATGGCAAGACATACCCAGCGCGCAGTGCGAAATAGTCCCCCGAGGCCGTGGGCTATAGCCTTGGTCCGCGGGGTTGGGAGGGGTTTCGGGCCTGCCGCAATGGGCGCTTTTGAGGGTCCTCGTGCCCAATGAGGCGAAGGTCAAGCCCGCCCTAAATGGCAAGAATGTCCAGCGCGCAGCGCGAAATAGTCGCCGAGGCCGTGGGCAGCCTTTGGTCCGCGGGGTTGGGAGCGCGCTCAGGGCCTCAAGGCCGGAAATGGGTGCCTTTTTCGAGGGTCCTCGTGGTGCCCAGGGAGGCTACGGCCAGAAGCTCGCCCTAAAATGACAAGACATGCCCAGCGCGCAGCGCGTGAAATAGTCACCGAGGCCGGCCATATAGCCTTGGTCCGCGGGGTCGAGGGGTTTCGGGCCTGCCGCCGAAATGGGTATGCCTTTGAGGGTCCTCGTGGCTGGGGCAGGCTACGGTCAGAAGCCTGTCCTAAAATGGCAAGACATGCCCAATGGCGCAGCGCGTGAAATAGTCGCCAAGGCCGGTGGGCTATAGCCTTTGGTCCGCGGGGGTTGGAGAGCGGCGTTAGGGGCTCTGTGCGTCGAAAATGGGTACAGTCATTTCAAGGGTCCTCGCATGCCCAGTGGGAGGCTACGGTCAGGGCCTGCCCTAAAATGGCAAGAAATGCCCAGCGGCGCAGCGCGTGAAATAGTCTCCGAGGCCGCGGGCAGCCTTGGTCCGCGGGGTCAGAGGGGTTTCGGGGCCCGGCCGCCGAAATGGGCACGCCTTTTAGAGGGTCTCGTGGATTCGTGGACGCCACGGTCAGAAGCATGCCGAAATGGCACGTAAATGCCCACCGCGCACTGGCCAAATAGTCGCCGAGGCATGTGGCTATAGAATTTGGTCCGCTGGGGTTGGGGAACGTGTTCGGGCTCCGCCGGAAATGGGTACGCTTTTCGAGGGTCCTCGTGCCAAGTGAGGCTACGGTCAGAAGCCTGCCCTAAATGGCAAGACATACCCAGCGCGCAGCGTGAAATAGTCGCCGAGGCCGTGGGCTATAGCCTTGGTCCGCGGGGTTGGGGAGGGCGTCGGGGCCTGGGTGTCCAAATGGCATGCTTTTCGAGGGTCTCGTACCTGGGAGGCTACGCCGAGGCCTGCCTCAAATGGCAAGAAATGCCCAGCGGGCGCGGCAAATAGTCACCGAGGCCGGTGGGCTATAGCCTTTGGTCCGCGGGGTTGGGAGGGGGCTGGGGCTCTAGTCGCCGAAATGGGTGCGCCTTTCGAGGGTCCTCGTGCCCAGCGGGAGGCTACGGTCGAAGCCTGCCCTAAATGGCAAGAAATGTCCAGCGGCGCAGCGCTTGAAATAGTCACCGAGGCCGTGGCTATAGCCTGGCCCGCGGGCCGGGGAGGGGCGCCTGGGGCCTGGGTGTCGGAAATGGGCACAGCTTTTTCAAGGGGTCCTCGCGTGCCCTGTGGGAGGCTACGGCGTGGCCTGCCCTAAATGGCAAGAAATGCTCAGGCGCGCAAAGGTGAAATAGTCGCCGAGGCCGGTGGATATAGCCTTGGTCCGCGGGGTGGGGAGGGGCGCGGAAATGGCATGTTTTCGAGGGTCCTCGTGGTGCCCCTGTGGGAGGCTATCCGAGGCCTCGCCCTACAATGACAAGAAATGCCCAGCGCGCAGGGAAATAGTCACCGAGGCCGGTGGGCTATAGCCTCGGTCCGCGGGGGTTCGGGAGAGGGTTTCGGCTCGTCATCGGAAATGGGTACAGCCTTTTTGAGGGTCGCCAGCCTGGGGAGGCTACGGCCGAGGCCCGCCTAAATGGCAAAATGCCCAGCCAAGCATCACAGGAAATAGTCACCGAGGCCGTGGCTATAGCCTTTGGTCCGCTGGGGTCCGGGAGGGGTTTAGGGGGCCTGGCCGAAAATGGTTACGCCTTTTCGAGGGTCCTCGGTGCCTGTGGAGGCTACGGTCAGAGGCCTGCCCTAAAATGGCAATAAATGCCCAGCGGGGAAGCGCGGGAAATAGTCACTAAGGCCGGTGGGCTATAGCCTTTGGTCCGCGGGGCCGGGGAGGGGTTTCGGGGCTCTTGTCACGGAAATGGCATGCCTTTTCGAGGGTCCTCAGTTCCTGGGAGGCTACAACAAGTCCGCCTCTAAAATGGCAAGACATGCCCAGCGGGCGCAGCGTGCGAAATAGTCACCGAGGCCGGTGGGCTATAGCCTGGTCCGCTGGGCCGAGGGGTTTCGGGGTTCTGGTCGCGAAATGGGTGCAGTCTTTTCGAGGTCCTCGTGGTGCCCAAAGGGGAGGCTATGGTCAGAAGCCCGCTTAAATAGCAAGATGCGCAGCGCGCATCGCGCGTGAAATAGTCGCCGAGGCCGGTGGGCTATAGCCTTTGGTCCGCTGGGCCGGAGAGGTTTCGGGCTCTCATCGGAAATGGGTACAGTTTTTCGAGGGTCGCTGCAGCCCATTGGGAGGCTACGGCCGAGGCCTCGCCTAAAATGGCAAAAATGCCCAGCGCAGCAAGGTGAAATAGTCACCGAGGCCGGTGGGCTATAGCCTTGGTCCACTGGGCCGGGAGGGGTCGGGTTCTGCCGTGAAATGGTACAGCCTTTTCGAGGGTCCTCGGTGCCTGGGAGGCTATGGTCAAGCCTGCCCTAAAATAGCAAGACATGTGCAGCGCGATCGCGAAATAGTCGCCAGGCCGTGGGCTATAGCCTTTGGTCCGGGGGTTGGGAGAGGGCTCGGGGCCTCGTCATCGGAAATGGGCACAGTCTGAGGGTCGCTGCAGCCCATCGGGAGGCTACGGTCAGAGGCCCGCCCTAAATGGCAAAATGCCCAGCGCGCAGCTGCTGAAATAGTCACCGAGGCCGTGGGCTAGCCTTTGGTCCGCGGGGTCGGGAGGGGCTTAGGGGCCTGTCGTCGAAAATGGGTACAGTTTTTCGAGGTCCTCAGGTGCCCAGCCGAGGCTACGCTCAGAGGCCTGCCCTAAAATGGCAAGCAGTGCCAGCGGCGCAGCGCGGGAAATAGTCACTGAGGCCGGTCGGCTATAGCCTTTGGTCCGCGGGGGTTGGGTAGGGGTTTCGGGGCTTTGTTCGGAAATGGGTACAGTGTTTTGAGGGTCCTCGTTCCTGGAGGCTTACGGTCAAGCTCGCCCTAAATGGCAAGACATGCCAGTGGCGCAGCGGTGAAATAGTCACCGAGGCCGGTGGGCTGTTTTGGTCCGCTGGGGCCGGGAGGGTTTCGGGTTCTGCCGCCGAAATGGGTACAGCCTTTTCGAGGGTCCTCGTGTCCAGTGAGGCTATGGTCAAGCTCGCCCTAAAAATGGCAAGATATGCCCAGCGCGCAGCTGCGTGAAATAGCCGCCGAGGCCGTGGGCTATACAGCCTTGGTCCGCTGGGGTTTGGGAGAGGGTTTCGGGCGCCTGGTCCGCCGGAAATGGGTATAGTCTTTCGAGGGTCGCTGCAGCCCTGGGAGTCTACGGTCGAGGCCCGCCCTAAATGGCAAAATGCCCAGCGCGCAAGGTGAAATAGTCACCGAGGCCGGTGGGCTATAGCCTGGTCCGCTGGGGCCGGGGAGGCGGTTTAGGGGCCTGGGTCGCCGAAAATGGGTACAGCCTTTGCGAGGGTCTCGGTGCCTGGGTGGGAGGCTACGGTCGAGGCCTGCCCTAAAATGGCAAGAAATGCAGCAGCGCGCAAGGAAATAGTCATCGAGGCCGTGGGCTATAGCCTTTGGTCCGCGGGGTTGGGAGGGGGTTTCGGGGCTCTGTCGCCGGAAATGGGTAAAGTCTTTCGAGGGTCCTCGTGCCCAAAGGGTGAGGCTTACGTCCGAAGCCTGCCCTAAATGGCAAGAATGTTCAGCGGCGCAGTCATTGAAATAGTCACCGAGGCCGGGCTATAGCCTTTGGTCCGCTGGGTTGGGAGGGGTTTCGGGGCTCTGTCGCCGGAAATGGGTACAGTCTTTTCGAGGGTCTCGTAGCCTGGGAGGCTACGGTTAGAAGCCCCGCCCAAAATGGCAAGAAATGTCCAGCGGCACGTCATTGAAATAGTCACCGAGGCCGGTGGGCTATAGCCTGGTCCACTGGGCCGGGAGGGGTTTCGAGGGTTCCGTCGCAAGAAATGGGTACATGCTTTCGAGGGTGCTCGTGTGCCCAGCTGGGAGGCTTACGGTCAAGCCCGCCCTAAATGGCAAGACATGCGCAGCGCGCATCGCGTGAAATAGTCGCCGAGGCCGGTGGGCTATAGCCTTGGTCCGGGGTTGGGAGAGGGTTTCGGGGCCTGGTCAACGTAAATGGGTACAGCCTTTTGAGGGTCGCCGGTGCCCATTGGGAGGTTACGGTCGAGGCCCCGCCTAAAATGGCAAAATGCCCAACAAGCAAATACAGGAAATAGTCACCGAGGCCGTGGGCTATAGCCTTTGGTCCGCGGGGTCGGGGAGGGGTTTAGGGGCTCGTCACGAAATGGCAGTTTTCGAGGGTCCGTAGCTGGGAGGCTACGTCGAGGCCTGCCCTAAATGGCAGGCAGCCAACGCTGCGCGGGAAATAGTCACTGAGGCCGGCGGGCTATAGCCTTTGGTCCGCGGGGGTTGGGGAGGGGGTTTCGGGGGCTCTTGTCTTCGGAAATGGGTACAGTGTTTTTGAGGGTCCTCGTGTTCCCAGTGGGAGGCTACGGTCAGAAGCCTGCCCTAAAATGGCAAGACATGCCCAGTGGCGCAGCGCGTGAAATAGTCACCGAGGCCGGTGGGCTATAGCCTTTGGTCCGCTGGGGTTGGGGAGGGGGTTTCGGGTTCCCGCCGAATGGGTACAGTCTTTTCGAGGGTCCTCGTGTCCAGTGGGAGGCTATGGTCGAATCCGCCCTAAAATGGCAAGACATGCCCGCAGCCGCTGCGGAAATAGTCCGCCGAGGCCGGGGCTATAGCCTTGGTCCGCGGGGTTTGGGAGAGGGTTTCGGTGCTCGTCGCCGGAAATGGGTATAGTCTTTTCGAGGGTCGCTGCAGCCTGGGAGTCTACGCCAGAGGCCCGCCTAAATGGCAAAAATGCCCAGCCGGGCGCAGCTCAGGAAATAGTCACCGAGGCCGTGGCTATAGCCTTTGGTCCGCTGGGGCTGGGAGGCGGTTTAGGGGGCTCGTCCGAAAATGGGTACAGCCTTTTCGAGGGTCCCTCGTAGCCCAGCTGAGGCTACGTCAGAGGCCTGCCCAAAATGGCAAGAAAGTGCCAGCGGGCAGCGCGAAATAGTCACCGAGGCCGGCGGGCTATAGCTTTGGTCCGGGCCGGGAGGGGTTTCGGGGCCTTTGTCTTCGGAAATGGGTACAGTGTTTTTGAGGGTCTCGTGTTCTGGGAGGTTACTACGAAGCTCGCCTAAAATGGCAAGACATGCCCAGTGGCGCAGCACGGAAAATAGTCACTGAGGCCGGTGGGCTATAGCCTTTGGTCCGCGGGGTTGGGAGGGGTTTCGGGGTTCTGGCCGCCGAATGGGTACAGTCTTTCGAGGGTCCTCGGTGTCCAAAGGGAGGTTATGGTCAAGCCCGCCCTAAAATGGCAAGAAATGCCCACCAGCGCAGCGCGTGAAATAGTCGCCGAGGCCGGTGGGCTATAGCCTCGTCCGCTGGGGTTTGGGAGAGGGTTTCGGTGCCTGGTCGGAAATGGGTATAGTCTTTCGAGGGTCGCCAGGTGCCCAGCTGGGGAGTTCTACGGTCGCAGGCTCCGCCTTAAATGGCAAAAATGCCTGCGGCGCAGCTCAGAAATAGTCACCGAGGCCGGCCGGCCATAGGACTTGGGTCCGCGGGGGCCGGGAGGCGCTTTAGGGCTCTGCCGTCAAAATGGGTACAGCTCGCGTAGGGTCCTCGTGGTGCCTGGGAGGCTACGAGGCCTCGCCCTAAAATGGCAGAAACAGCTGGGCAAGCGGAAATAGCCACTGAGGCCTCGGGCATTTTGGTCCGGGGGCTGAGGGGTTTCGCCTTGTCTTCGAAATGGCATGTTGTTTTGAGGGTCCTCGGTTCCCTGGAGGCTACGAAGCTCTTAAAATGGCAATGCGCGAAAGGGCGCAAGGAAATAGTCACCGAGGTGGGCTATAGCCTTTGGTCCGCGGGCTGGGAGGGGGTTCGGTTCCGTCAGAATGGGTACAGTCTTTTCGAGGGTCCTCGGTGTCCAGTGGGAGGCTATGGTCAAGCCCGCCCTTAAAATGGCAAGACATGCTCAGCGCGCAGCTGCTGTGAAATAGCCGCCGAGGCCGGTGGCTATAGCCTTTTGGTCCGCGGGGTTTGGGAGAGGGTCGGTGCCCGCGTCGCCGGAAATGGTGGCATAGGCCTTTCGAGGGTCGCTGCAGCCCAGTGGGAGTTCACGTCAGAGGCCTCGCCCAAAATGGCAAAATGCCCAGCGCAGCTCGTGAAATAGTCACCGAGGCCGGCACATAGACTGGTCCGCCGGGCTGGGGAGGCGTTTAGTGGGCCTGCGCCGAAAATGGCATAGCCTTTTATGAGGGTCCCCGTGGTGCCCAAGGGGAGGCTGATGGTCGAGGCCTGCCCTAAATGGTAAGAAATGCCCAGGGGCAGCGGGAAGAATACCGAGGCCGGTGGGCTATAGCCTCGGTCCGCTGGGAGGGGGTTTCGGGCTCTTGGTCGTCGGAAATGGGTAAAGTCTTTCGAGGGTCCTCGTAGCCAGTGGGAGGCTACGGTCAGAAGCCTGCCCTAAACCGCAAGAATGTTTCAGCGGCGCAGCGCTTGAAAATAGTCACCGAGGCCGGTGGGCTATAGCCTTTTGGTCCGCTGGGGCTGGGAGGAGGGGCCGGGGCTCTTGTCGCCGGAAATGGGTGCCTTTCGAGGGTCTCGTGTTCCCAGTGGGAGGCTACGGTTAGAAGCCTGCCCTAAATGGCAAGAATGTCCAGCGCGCAGCGCTGAAATAGTCACCGAGGCCGTGGGCTATAGCCTGGCCTGGCGGGTGTCGAGGGGCGTCGGGGCCTGGCGCCAGTCGGAAATGGCACAGTTTCGAGGGTCCTCGTAGCCCAGTGGGGAGGCTATGGTCAAAGCCTGCCCTAAAATGGCAACATATGGTCGCCCAGCGCCGCAGCCGCGGAAATAGTAGCCGAGGCCGTGGCCATAGCCTTGGTCCGCGCGGTTCGGGGAGAGGGTTTCGGGTTCCCGTAATCGGAAATGGCACAGTCTTCGAGGTCGCCGTGCCTAGTGGGAGGCCACGAGGCCTGCCCCTTAAATGGAAAATGTCAGCGCGAGGAAATAGTCACCGAGGCCAGGGCACAGTATAGCCTTGGTCCGGGGTTGGGAGGGATTTACGGGGCTCGTCAGTCGAAAATGGGTACAGTCTTTTCGAGGGTCCTCGTGCCCGGAGGCTACGGTCAGAAGCCTGCCCTAAAATGGCAAGAAATGTCAGCGGGCGCAGCGCTTGAAATAGCCACGGAGGCCGGTGGGCTACGCCTTTTGGTCCGCGGGGGCTGGGAGGGGTTTTTGGGGCTCTTGTTGCCGGAAATGGGTACGTTTTTCGAGGGTCCTCGTAGCCAGCTGGGAGGCTACGTTAGAAGCCTGCCCTAAAATGGCAAGAAATGTCCAGCGCGAGCGCTTGAAATAGTCACCGAGGCCGGCGGGCTATAGCCTCGCCCGCTGGGTGTCGGGAGGGGCGCTCGGGGCCTGCGGTGCCGAATGGGTATTTTTCGAGGGTCTCGTGGTAGCCCGCGGGGAGGCTATGGTCAGAAGCCTGCCCTAAATGGCAAGACATGCCCAGCGCGCGCTGCGGAAATAGTAGCCGAGGCCGGTGGCCATAGCCTTGGTCCCGCGGGGCTCGGGAGAGGTTTCGGCCCTCTCATCGGAAATGGGCTACTCTTTCGAGGGTCGCTGCAGTGTGCCTAGTGGGAGGCTACGGTCGAGGTCCTGCCCAAATGGCAAAAATACCCACCGGGGCGCAGCGCTGCTGAAATAGTCACCGAGGCCAGTATAGCCTTTGGTCCGCGGGCTGGGGTCAGAGGGATTTAGGCTCGTCACGAAATGCGCATAGTCTTTTCGAGGGTCCTCGTAGCCCAAAGGGAGGCTACGGTCGAGGCCTGCCTAAATGGCAAGAAATGCCTGGGCAGCGCGAAATAGTCATCGAGGCCGTGGGCTATAGCCTTTTGGTCCGCGGGGAGGGGCGTCGGGGTCTAGACGTCCGAATGGCAGCGCTGAGGGTCTCGGTACCCGCTTGGAGGCTAGGGTCCGAGGCCCGCCATAAAGGGCAAGAAATGCCTGGCCGCGAGTTAGCGGAAATAGTCCACCAGGCCTGTGGGCTGAGCAGTTTACCGGTCCGCGGGGGTTTTGGGAGGCTCTGGGGTCCGGACGCTGAAATGGCACGGCCTTTCGAGGGTCCTCGTACCTGGGAGGCTACGGTCAGAAACCCGCCTCTAAAATGGCAAGAAATTCCCACAAGCAGTTGGCGTGAAATGGTCGCCGAGGCCGGTGGGCTATAGCCTTGGGCCGGGGCTGGGAGGGTTTCGGGTCCGGACGCAGAAATGGCACGGTCCTTTCGAGGGTCCCTCGTGTGCCCAAAGGGAGGTTACGGTCAGAAGCCTGCCCTCGTCAAAATGGCAAGATATTCCCAAACAAGCGCAGTGCGTGAAATGGTCGCCGAGGCCGTGGGCTATAGCCTTTGGCCCGCTGGGGCCGGGAGGCGTTAGGGCCTGGGTGTCTAAATGGGTATAGTCTTTTCGAGGGTCCTCGCTGCTGGAGGCTACTACGGTCAGGGCCTGCCCCTAAATGGCAAGAAATGCCCAGGGCGCAGCTGCGGTGAAATAGTCGCCGAGTCAGCGGATATAGCCTTTGGTCCCATGGGGCCGGGAGGCTTCGGGCCTTTGTCGCCGGAAATGGGCAATGCCTTTTCGAGGGTCCCTCGGTAGCCCAAAGTGGGAGGCCACGGTCAGAAGCTTTAAAATGGGAAGACATGCCTGCAGCGCGTGAAATAGTCGCCGAGGCCGTCGGCAATACCTTGGTCCGCAAATGGGAGGGAGGTCGGGGCCACCTAGGTGTCCGAATGGTACAGTCTTTTCGAGGGTCCTCGTACCCAGCTGGGAGGCTGACGGTCAGAGGCTATTCGCTATAAATGGCAAGAAAATGCCCAGTGGGCCAGCAAAGCTGGAAATAGTCACCGAGGCCGGTGGGATATAGCTTTTGTCCGCTGGGGGCTGGGAGGGGGTTTCGGCCTGACGCCGAAATGGCACGGTCTCTCGAGGTCCTCGGTGCCCAAGGGAGGCTACTTACGTAAGCCCGCCCTAAATGGCAAGACATGCCCAACAAGCGCAGCTGCGAATACAGGAAATAGCAGCCGGCGGCCGGTGGGCCATAGCCTTGGTCCGTGGGGTGGGAGAGGGCTGGGCCCGTCATCGGAAATGGGCAGTCTTTCTCGAGGGTCCTCGTGGTGCCCAGCTGGAGGCTACGGCCAGAGGCCCGCCTAAAATGGCAAGAAATGCCCAGCGGGCAGCGCGAAATAGTCACCGAGGCCGTGGGCTATAGCCTTTTGGTCCGCTGGGGTTTGGTCCTGGGAGGGGGTTTCGGGCTTTTGTCGCCGGAAATGGGTACAGTCTTTCGAGGGTCCCTCGTCAGCTCTGGGAGGGTACACGGGCGGTCAGAAGCTTGCCCTAAATGGAAGACATGCCCAGCGGGCGCAGCGCTGTGAAATAGTCGCCGAGGCCGGTGGGCTATAGCCTTGGTCCGCTGGGGCCTGGGAGGCGCCTGGGGCCTAGTGGTCCGAAATGGTACAGTCTTTTCGGTGGTCTCGGTACCCCAAAGTGGAGGCTACTGGTCAGAGTCCCATAAAATGGCAAGAAATGCCCAGTGGCGCAGCATGCGAAATAGTCACCGAGGCTGGGATATAGCCTGGTCCGGGGGCCGGGGAGGGGTTCGGGGCCTGGACTTCAGAAATGGTACGGTCTTTCGAGGGTCCTCGTGTGCCTGGAGGTTACGGTCAAGCCCCGCACCTAAAATGGCAAGACATGCCCATCATGCACAAAGGTGAAATAGAAGAGGCCAGGCTATAGCCTTTGGTCCGCATGGGGTTCTGGGAGGAGGGTTTCGGGGCCTGTCATCGGAAATGGGTACAGGCCTTTTTCCGAGGGTCCTCGCAGCCAGCTGGGGAGGCTACGGCCGTAGGCCCCGCCTACTCAAATGGCAAGAAATGCCCCGGGCAGCGCGCTGAAATAGCCACCGAGGCCGGAAATGGGCTGGTAGCCTTTGGTCCGCTGGGGCCGAGGGGTTTGGGGCTCGTCGCCGTAAATGGGTACGGTCTTTAGAGGGTCTCGGTGCGGTGGGGAGGTTACGGTCGTGCTTCCGCCGTCAGAATGGCATCGAAATGTCCAATGGGCAAGGGGAAATAGTCACTGAGGCCGGTGGGCTATAGCCTTTGGTCCGCGGGGGTTGGGGAGGGGCGTTCGGGGGCTCTAGACGTCCGAAATGGGTACAGTCTTTTCGAGGGTCCTCGTGTACCCAGTTGGAGGCTACGGTCTGAGGCCTGCCATAAAAGGGCAAGAAATGCCCAGCGGCGCAGCGCGGGAAATAGTCACCGAGGCCGGTGGGCTATAGCCTTTGGTCCGGGGGTTGGGAGGGTTTCGGTCTGACGCCAGAAATGGGTACGGTCTTTCGAGGGTCCTCGTGCCCAGCTGAGGCTACGGTCAGAAACCCGCCCTAAAATGGCAAGACATTCTCAGCGCGCAGGCGTGAAATCGGTCGCCGAGGCCGGTGGGCTACAGCTTTGGCCCGGGGTTGGGGAGGGGCTCGGGGTCCGACGTCAGAAATGGGTACGGTCTTTTCGAGGGTCCTCGTAGCCCAAGCTGGGAGGCTACTACGAAGCCCGCCCTAAAATGGCAAGACATTCTGCGCAGCGCGTGAAATGGTCGCTGAGGCCGTGGCTATAGCCTGGCCCGCTGGGGTTGGGAGGCGCAGGGGGCCTGGGTGTCGGAAATGGGTATAGTCTTTTCGAGGGTCCTCGCTCCAAAGCGGGAGGCTACGGTCAGGCCTGCCCCTAAATGGCAAGAGAATGCCCACAAGCAGCGCAGTGAAATAGTCGCCGAGGCCGGTGGGATATAGCCTTGGTCCGGGGGGCCGGAGGGGTTTCGCCTTGTCGCCTGGAAATGGCAGTCTTTCGAGGGTCCTCGTGGTGCCTGCGGGGAGGCTACGGTCGAAACTCCGCCCTAAAATGGCAAGACATTCAGTACGGCGTGAAAGGTGAAATGGTCGCCGAGGCCGGTGGGCTATAGCCTTTGGTACCCCGGGGGTGGGGAGGGAGTTTCGGGGTCTGGACGCCAGAAATGTGGTACGGTCTTTCGAGGGTCCTCGTGGTGCCCAAGGAGGCTACGGTCAAGCCCCGCCCTAAAATGGCAAGACATTCCCAGCGCAAAGTGCGTGAAATGGTCGCCGAGGCCGTGGCTATAGCCTGGCCCGCTGGGGCTGGGGAGGGCGTTAGGGGCCTGCGTCGAAATGGGTATAGTCTTTCGAGGGTCCTCGCGTGCCCAAAGGGGAGGCTACGGCCAGGGCCTGCCCTAAATGGCAAGAATGCCCAGCGCGCAGCTGCTGTGAAATAGTCGCCGAGGCCGCAGGATATAGCCTGGTCCGGCGGGGAGGGGGTTTCGGGGCTCTTGTCGCCGGAAATGGTACAGTCTTTTCGAGGGTCCTCGTGCCTGGAGGCTACGGTCAGAAGCTTGCCCTAAAATGGGAAGATATGCCCAGCGCGCAGCTGCTGGAAATAGTCGCCGAGGCCGGGGCTATAGCCTGGTCCGCTGGGGAAATGGGAGGGGCGCCGGGGCTCAAATAGGTGTCCAAAATGGGTACAGTTTTTTCGAGGGTCCTCGGTACCCAGTGGGAGGCTACGGTCAGAGGCTCTGCCATAAATGGCAAGAAATGCCCAGTGGCGCAGCTGGAAATAGTCACCGAGGCCGGTGATAGCCTTGGTCCGCTGGGGCTGGGAGGGGTTTCGGGGCCTGACGCCTAGAATGGGTACGTCTTCTCGAGGGTCCTCGTGCCTGGGAGGCTACGGTCAAGCCTGCCATAAAATGTCAATAAATGCCCAGCGGCGCAGCTGTGAAATAGTAGCCGAGGCCGGTGGGCTATAGCCTTTGGTCTCGCGGGGCTGGGAGAGGGCTCGGGGCTCGTCATCGGAAATGGGTACAGTCTTTCGAGGGTCCTCGTGGTGCCCAGTGGGGAGGCTTACGGTCGAGGGCTGCCTTAAAATGGAAGAAACAGCGGGCAGCGGGAAATAGTCATCGAGGCCGGTGGGCTATAGCCTTGGTCCGCGGGTTGGGAGGGTTTCGGGGCTTTGGTCGCCGGAAATGGTACAGTCTTTTCGAGGGTCCTCGTAGCCCAGCTGAGGCTACGGTCAGAAGCTTGCCCTAAAATGGGAAGACATGCCCAGCGCGCAGCGTGAAATAGTCTCCGAGGCCGCGGGCTGGCAGCCTTTGGTCCGGGGCCGGGAGGGGCGTCGGGGCTCGAGTGTCCGAAATGGCACAGCCTTTTCTGAGGGTCCTCGTGGTACCCAGTGGGAGGCTACGTCAGAGGCCTGCTATAAATGGCAAGAAATGCCCAGTGGCGCAGTCAGGAAATAGTCACCGAGGCCGGTGGATATAGCCTTGGGGGGGAGGCTCGGGGCCTCGGACTTCAGAAATGGTACGGTCTTTTCGAGGGTCCCTCGTGCCGGCTGGGAGGCTACGGTCAGAAGCCCGCCTTAAAATGGCAAGACATGCTCAGCGCGCACAGGAAATAGTCGAGGCCGTGGGCTATAGCCTTTGGTCCCATGGGGTTTGGGAGAGGGTTTCGGGCTCGTCATCGGAAATGGCACAGTCTTTTCGAGGGTCCTCGTGCCTCGGGGAGGTTACGTCGAGGCCTGCCCTAAAATGGTAAGAAATGCCCAGCGGGCAGCGCGGGAAATAGTCGCCGAGGTCGGCTACAGTTTTGGTCCGCGGGTTGGGAGGGGGTTTCGGGGCTCGCCGAAAATGGGTACGGTCTTTAGAGGGTCCTCGTGGTGCCCGGTGGGAGGCTACGGCGAAGCTCGCCAGAAATGGCACGAATGCCCACCGGCGCTACACAAACAGTCGCTGAGGTAATGGGCTTATAGCCTTTTGGTCCGCGGGGTTGGAACGGTTTCTGGGCTCGCCGCCGGAAATGGGTACATTTCTTCGAGGGTCCTCGTGCAGCCTGGGAGGCTACGGGTCAAGCCCGCCTAAAATGGCAAGACATACCCAGCGCGGAGCGCTGAATAGTCGCCGAGGCCGTGGGCTATAGCCTCGGTCCTCGGGGCCGGGAGGCGCTCGGGGCTCGGGTGTCCGAAATGGTACAGCCTTTCGAGGTCCTTGTGTACCTGCGGGAGGCTACGGTCAGAGGCCTGCCCTAAATGGCAAGAATGCCCAACGCGCAGGCGGAAATAGTCGCCGAGGTCGGTGGGCTATAGCCTTTGGCCCGCTGGGGCCGAGAGGCGCTCGGGGCTCTAGGTGTCCAAAATGGCATAGTCTTTCGAGGGTCCTCACGCGCCGGGGAGGCTACGGTCAGGGCCTGCCCTAAATGGCAAGAATGCCCAACGCGCAGCTGCTGCAGAAATAGTCGCCGAGGCCGGGATATAGCCTTTGGTCCGCGGGGCCGAGGAGGCCGGAAATGGGTACAGCCTTTTCGAGGGTCCTCGGTGCCCTGTGGGAGGCTATGGTCAGAAGCCTCGCTCTAAAATGGCAAGGCATGCCCAGCGCGCAGCTGCATGAAATAGTCGCCGAGGCCGGTGGGCTATAGCCTTTGGTCCGCTGGGGCCGGGAGGCGCTCGGGGCTCTAGGTGTCCAAAATGGCATGCTTTTCGAGGGTCCTCGTGGTACCTGGGAGGCTACTGGCCGAGGCCTGCCCTTAAAATAGCAAGAAATGCCCGCGCGCAGCTGGAAATAGTCACCGAGGCCGGTGGGCTATAGCCTTGGTCCGCGAGGGCTGGGAGGGATTTCGGGCCTGCCGCCGAATGGGTACGGCCTTTCGAGGGTCCTCCTGTGCGCCTGGGGAGGTTACGGTCAAGGCTCGCCTTAAAATGGCAAGACATGCCCAGCGCGAGCGCGGTGAAATAGTCGCCGAGGCCGGCCGGGCTATAGCCTTTTGGTCCGCTGGGGCTGGGAGGGGGTTTCGGGGCTCGTCATCGTAAAGGGGTACGTCTTTCCAGGGTCCTCGATGCCCGCCGGGAGGCTTACAGCCAAGCCTCGCCAGAAATGGCAAGAATGCCCAGCGCGCAGCTGCCAAATAGTCACCGAGGCCGGTGGGCTATAGCCTTTTGGTCCGCTGGGCCGGGGAGCGGCGTCGGGGTTCTGTAAGGCCGAAAATGGGTAGAGTCATTTCAAGGGTCCTCGCGTGCCCAGTGGGAGGCTACGGTCAGGGCCTGCCCTAAAATGGCAAGAAATGCCCAGCGGCGCAGCGCGTGAAATAGTCGCCGAGGCCGGTGGGTTATAGCCTTTGGTCCGCGGGGATTGGGGAGGGGGTTTCGGGCCCGCCGCCGAAATGGGTACGGTCTTTTAGAGGGTCCTCGTGTGCCCGGTGGGAGGCTACGGTCAGAAGCCTGCCGTAAAATGGCACGAAATGCCCACCGGCGCTGCGCGTCAAATAGTCGCCGAGGCATGTGGGCTATAGCCTTTGGTCCGCGGGGGTTGGGGAACGTGTTTCGGGCTCGCCGCTTGAAATGGGTATGCCTTTTCGAGGGTCCTCGTGCCCTGCCTGAGGCTACGGTAAGCCCCGCTCTAAAATGGCAAGATATACCCAGCGGGCGGAGCTGAGTGAAATAGTCGCCGAGGCCGGTGGGCTATAGCCTTGGTCCTCGTGGGTGGGAGGCGTCAGCTCGGGTGTCCGAAATGGGTACAGCCTTTTCGAGGGTCCTTGTGTACCAAGTGGGAGGCTACGGTCAGAGGCCTGCCCTAAAATGGTAAGAAATGCCCAGCGGCGCAGCGCGGCAAATAGTCACCGAGGCCTGTGGCCAGCCTGCCCGGGGCCGGGAGGGGTTTCGGGCTCGTGCCGGAAATATGTACAGCTTTTTCGAGGGTCCTCGTGCCTAGGTTACGGTAAGAGGCCTGCCCTAAATGGCAAGGAATGTCAGCAACGCGGAAATAGTCATCGAGGCCGTGGGCTATAGCCTCGGTCCGCTGGGGGTTGGGAGGGGTTTCGGCCTCGTCCGGAAATATGTACAGTCTTTGAGGGTCCTCGTGTGCCCAGCTGGAGGCTTACGGTCAAGCCCGCCCTAAAATGGCAAGAAGCAGCGTTGCAAATAGTCACCGAGGTCGGGGCTATAGCCTTTGGCCCGCGGGAGGGCGCTCGGGGCTCGTGTCGGAAATGGGTACAGTTTTTCGAGGGTCCTCACGCGCCAGGGAGGTTACGGTCAGGGCCTGCCCTAAATGGCAAGAAATGCTCGCGCAGCGCGGTAAATAGTCACCGAGGCCGGTGGGCTATAGCCTTTGGTCCGCGAGGGTCGGGAGGGATTTCGGGGCCCGGGTCACGAAATGGGTACGTCTTTTCGAGGGTCCTCCTGCGCGCGGGAGCTACGGTCAAGCCCGCCCTAAATGGCAAGACATGCCCAGCGCAGCGCTGAAATAGTCGCCGAGGCCGAGGTCGGCTATAGCCTTGGTCCGCTGGGGTTGGGAGGGGGTTTCGGGCTCGTCATCGAAAGGGTACAGTCTTTCCAGTGGTCCTCGTGATGCCCAGCTGGAGGCTACGCCAGTAAGCCCGCCAGAATGGCAAGAATGCCCGCGCAGTCCAAATAGTCGCCGAGGCCTGTGGGCTATAGCCTGGTCCGCGGGGCCGGGGAACGGTTTTGGGGCTCGCCGGAAATGGGTACGCCTTTTCGAGGGTCCTCGTGCCAAAGGAGGTTACGATCAAAAGCCTGACCTAAAATGACAAGACATTCCCGGCGGCGCAACGCGTGAAATTGTCGCCGAGGCCGGTGGGCTATATCCGTTGGTCCGGGGGGGGTGGGGAGGGGCGTGCGGGGGCTCTGGGTGTCCAAAATGGGTACAGTCATTTCGAGGGTCCTCGTGTCCCCAGGGGGAGGCTACGGTCAGAGGCCCCGCCTTAAATGGCAAAATGCCCAGCGCAGCGCGGAAATAGTCACCGAGGTCATATAGCCTTGGTCACGGGGCCGAGGAGGGTTTTGGGCCCGTCGCCGGAAATATGTACAGTCTTTTCGAGGGTCGCCGTGGTGCCCAGCTGGGGAGGCTACGCCTAAGCCTGCCCTAAATGGCAAGAAATGCCCAGGCGCGAAAGCGCTGGAAATAGTCGCCGAGGCCGGTCGGCTATAGCCTGGTCCGCTGGGGCTGGGGAGGGCTCGGGGCCTGTCACGAAATGGGTACAGTCTTTCGAGGGTCCTCGGTGCCTGGGAGCTGAGGCGGTCAGAAGCCCCGCCTAAATGGCAAGAAATGCCCAGCCGCGCAGCTGGAAATAGTCACCGAGGCCGGTGGGCTATAGCCTTGGTCCGCTGGGCCGGGAGGGGTTTCGGGGCCTGCTCACTGTAAATGGGTACAGCCTTTCGAGGGTCCTCGTGGTGCCCAAAGGGAGGCTACGGTCAGAAGCCTGCCCCTAAAATGGCAAGAAATGCCCAGCGCGCAGCTGGAAATAGTCACCGAGGCCGGTGGGCTATAGCCTTTGGTCCGCTGGGTCGGGAGGGGTTTCGGGGCCTGCTCACGAAATGGGCATGTTTTCGAGGGTCCTCGCAGTGCCTGGGGAGGCTACGCCAGAAGCCTGCCCTAAATGGCAAGAATGCCCAGCGCGCAGTAAGGTGAAATAGTCGTCGAGGCCGGTCGGCTATAGCCTTTGGTCCGGGGTTTGGGAGTGGCCTCGGGGTTCTAAGGGCCGAAATGGGTACAGTCTTTTCGAGGGTCCTCGTGTGCCCAGGGGGAAGCTACAGTCAGAGGCCTGCCCTAAAATGGCAAGAAATGCCCAGCGGCGCAGCGCGTGAATTTGTCACCGACGCCGGTGGGCTATAGCCTTTGGTCCGCGGGGGTTGGGCAGGAGGTTTCGGGGGCTTTGGCTGTCGGAAATATGTACAGTCTTTTCAAGGGTCGCTGGTGTCTGGGGAGGCTACGAAGCCCGCCTAAATGGCAAAAATGCCCAGCGCGCAGTCACAGAAATAGTCGCCGAGGCCGTGGGCTATAGCCTTGGACCGCTGGGGCCGGGGGAGGGATTGGGCCTGGGCCACTGGAAATGGGTACATTCTCTCGAGGGTCCTCGGTGCCTAGTGGGAGGCTACGGCCGAGGCTGCCCCTAAATAGGCAAGAATGCCCAGCGCGCACATGGAAACAGCCCTCGAGGCCGGTGGGCTATAGCCTGCTCATGGGGCCGAGGGGTTTAGGGCTCGTCATCAAAAATGGCATGCCTTCGAGGGTCCTCGTAGCTCTGGGAGGCTACGGTCCGAGGTCGTCCCTAAATGGCAAGAAATGCCCAGCGCGCAGTCGCGGGAAATAGTCCACGAGGCCGTGGCTATAGCCTGGTCCGCGGGTCGGGAGGGGTTTCGGGGTTCCTGGCCGTCGGAAATGGGCATGCTTTTTCGAGGGTCCTCGTGGTGCCTGTGGGAGGCTACGTGAGAGGCCCGCCTAAATGGCAAGAAATGCCCAGTGGCGCAGCGAGAAATAGTCGCCGAGGTGGGATATAGCCTTGGTCCCGGGGCTGGGGAGGGCGCTGAAATGGGCATGATATTCGAGGGTCCTCGTGCCCTGTGGAGGCTACGGCCGAGGCCCCGCCTAACATGACAAGAAATGCCCAGCGCGCGAAGGAAATAGTCACCGAGGCCGGTGGGCTATAGCCTGGTCCGCGGGGTGGTGAGGGATTTCGGGGCTCGTCGCCGAAATGGGTACAGTGCCTTTCGAGGGTTGTCGGTACCTAGTTTGGAGGCTACCGTCCGAGGCCTGTCCTAAATGGCAAGAAATGCCCAACAAGCAGCACAGGAAATAGTCATCGAGGCCGTGGGCTATAGCCTTTGGTCCGCGGGGGTCGGGGAGGGGTTTCGGGGTTCTCCGTTGAAATGGCATGCCTTTTCGAGGGTCCTCGTGGTGCCCAAAGTGGAGGCTACGGTGAGAGTCCTGCCCAAAAATGGCAAGAAATACCCAGTGGCGCAACGCGAGAAATAGTCGCCGAGGCCGGTGGGATATAGCCTTGGTCCGCGGGGTTGGGGAGGGCGCCGGAAATGGCATTTTTCGAGGGTCCTCGTGCCCTGCGGGAGGTTACTACCGAGGCCCCGCCTAACATGACAAGAAATACCAGCGTGCAGCGCGAAATAGTCACCGAGGCCGTGGGCTATAGCCTTGGTCCGGGGGGTTAGTGGACGGGTTTCGGGGCCTGGGCCGCCGAAATGGCACGGTCTTTAGAGGGTCCTCGTGTGCCCAGTGGGAGGCTACGGTCAGAAGCCTGCCGTAAAATGGCAAGAAATGCCCAGCGGCGCGGCGCGTCAAATAGTCGCCGAGGCATGCGGGCTATGGCCTTTGGTCCGCGGGGGTTGGGGAACGTGTTTCGGGGGCTATGGTCGTCGGAAATGGGTACAGTCTTTTCGAGGGTCCTCGTACCCAGCTGAGGTTACGGTCAAAAGCCCGCCTTAAATGGCAAGACATGCTCAGCGGCGCTGGCGTGCGGAAATAGTCGCCGAGGCCGGTGGGCTATAGCGCTGGTCCGCAGGGGGGAGGGCGCTCGGGGCTCTAGGTGTCCGAAATGGGTACAGTCCTTTCCGAGGGTCCTCGTACCTGGGGAGGCTATCCGAGGCCTGCCCTAAAATGGCAAAAAATGCCCACCGGCGAAACGCGTGAAATACTCAATGAGGCCGGTCGGCTATAGCCTTAGGTCCGCGGGGGTTGGGGAGGGGTTTCGGGCCTCGTCCGCCGAAATGGGTACAGGCTTTCGAGGGTCCTCGTGCCCTGTGGGAGGCTACGGCCGAGGCCTGCCCTAAAATGGCAAAAATGCTCAGCCGCGCAGCAGGAAATAGTCACCGAGGCCGTGGGCTATAGCCTTGGTCCGCTGGGGTTGGGGAGGGGTTTCGGGGCTCGCCGGAAATGGGTAAAGTCTTTCGAGGGTCGCCGGTGCCCAGCTGGGAGTCTACGTCGAGGCCCCGCCTAAAATGGCAAAATACCCAGCGCGCAGCGGTGAAATAGTTACCGAGGCCGGTGGGCTATAGCCTTTGGTCCGCGGGGTTGGGAGGCGCTGAAATGGGTACAGTCATTCGAGGGTCCTCGTGCCCCTGTGGAGGCTACGGCCGAGGCCAGCCCTAACATGACAAGAAATGCCCAGCCAAGCGCGCGTGAAATAGTCACCGAGGCCGTGGCTATAGCCTTGGTCCGCTGGGGTCAGGTGAGGGATTTCGGGGCCTCGTCGCCGAAATGGGTACAGTCTTTTCGAGGGTTGTCGGTACCTAGTCGGAGGCTACCGCCCCGAGGCCCGCCTAAAATGGCAAGAAATGCCCAGCCGCGCAGCGGGAAATAGTCATCCGAGGCCGGTGGGCTATAGCCTTGGTCCGCTGGCCGGGAGGGGTTTCGGGGTTCTGGCCGCCGGAAATGGCATTTTTCAGGGTCCTCGGGTGCCCAGTGGGAGGCTACGGTGCGAGGACTGCCCTAAATGGCAAGAAATACCTGGGCGCAGCTGAAATAGTCGCCGAGGCCGTGGGATATAGCCTTGGTCCATGGGGTTGGGAGGCGCCGAAATGGGTACAGCTTTTCGAGGGTCCTCGGCCCCGTGGGAGGCTACGGTCAGAGGCCTGCCCTAACATGACAAGTAATGCCCAGCGCAGCGCGGAAATAGTCAATGAGGCCGGCGGCTATAGCCTTTGGTCCGTGGGGTTAGGGACGGGCTCGGGTCGCCGAAATGGCACGACCTTTAGAGGGTCCTCGGTACCCTGGGAGGCTACGGTCAAGCCCGCCGAAATGGCAAGAATGCCCAGCGCGCCACACAAATAGTCGCCGAGGCATGTGGGCTATAGCCTTGGTCCGCTGGGGCCGGGGAACGGTTTCGGGGCTATGGTCGCTGAAATGGGTACAGTCTTTCGAGGGTCCTCGTGGTACCCAAAGTGGGAGACTACGTCAAAAGCCTGCCTAAATGGCAAGACATGCTCAGGCGCTGCGGAAATAGTCGCCGAGGCCGGGCTGGCAGCGCTGGTCCGCAGGGTCGGGAGGCGCTCGGGGCTCTAGGTGTCCGAAATGGCAGCTTTTCCGAGGGTCCTCGTACCTGTGCTGAGGCTATCCGAGGCCCCGCCCTAAAATGGCAAGAAATGCCAGCGCAGCGCGGAAATAGTCACTAAGGCCGGTGGGCAGCCTTGGTCCGCTGGGGGCCGGGAGGGATTTCGGGGCCCGTCGCCGAAATGGGTACAGTCTTTTCGAGGGTTTTCGGTACCTAGTCGGAGGCTATCTGCCGAGGCCCGCCTAAATGGCAAAATGCCCAGCGCAGCGCGTGAAATAGCCATCGAGGCCGGTGGGCTAGCCTTGGTCCAAGGGGTGGGAGGAGTTTCGGGCCGCCGAAATTGGTACAATTTTTGAGGGTGCTCGTGTTCCCAAAGTGGGAGGCTACGGCCGAAGCCCGCCTTAAATGGCAAGACATGCCCAAAGGGCGCAAGGTGAAATAGTCACCGAGGCCGGTGGGCTATAGCCTGGTCCGCTGGGGCTGGGGAGGGGTTTCGGCCTGCCGCCGGAAATGGGTAAAGTCTTTTCGAGGGTCGCCGTGTGCCCAGTGGGAGTCTACGGTCAGAGGCCTGCCCTAAAATGGCAAAAAATACCCAGCGGCGCAGCGCATGAAATAGTTACCGAGGCCGGTGGGCTATAGCCTTTGGTCCGCGGGGGTTGGGGAGGGGGTTAGGGGCTCGTCCGAAAATGGGTACGCCTTTGCGAGGGTCCCCGTGGTGCTCAGTGGGAGGCTACGGCCGAGGCTCTGCGCTTAAAATTGTAAGAAATGCCCAGCGGGCAACGCGGAAATAGTCATCGAGGCCGGTGGGCTATAGCCTCGGTCCGCTGGGGTTGGGGAGGGGTTTCGGGGTTTCCGGGAGTCGGAAATGGGTACAGTATTTTCGAGGGTCCTCGTGTACCCAGTGAGGCTACGGCCAGAAGCCCGAAATGGCAAGAAATGCCCAGCGCGCGCGCACAAATAGTCGCCGAGGCATGTGGGCTATAGCCTTTGGTCCGGGGCCGGGGAAACGGTTTCGGGGCTATGGTCACGGAAATGGGTACAGCTTTTTCGAGGGTCCTGGTGTGCCCAGTGGCAGGCTAGGGTCATAAGCCTGCCTTAAATTGGCAAGACATGCCATGGGGCGCAGCGCTTGAAATAGTCACCGAGGCCGGTGGGCTATAGCCTTGGCCCGGGTGTGGGAGGGATTTCGGGGCCTGTCGCCGTAAATGGGTACAGTCCTTTTCGAGGGTTGTCGGTACCTAGTCGGAGGCTATCACGAGGCCCGCCCTAAATGGCAAAGATGCCCAGCGCGCAGGCTGCGAAATAGTCACCGAGGCCGTGGGCTATAGCCTTGGTCCGCTGGGGCCGGGGAGGGGTTTCGGGCCTTTTGTCGTCGGAAATGGGTACAGTTTTCGAGGGTCCTCGTGCCTGGGGAGGCTACGGTCAAGCCTCGCCCTAAAATGGCAAGAAATGTCCAGCGCGCAGCGCTTGAAATAGTCACCGAGGCCGGTGGCTATAGCCTTGGCCCGCCGGGGGGCTGGGAGGGCGCTCGGGGCCTGGTGTCGGAAATGGGTACAGTTTTTCGAGGGTCCTCGCGTGCCTGGGAGGCTACGGTCGTGGCCTGCCCTAAAATGGCAAGAATGCCCAGCGCGCGCAGCTGCAGGAAATAGTCGCCGAGGCCGCGGATATAGCCTGGTCCGCGGGGTTGGGGAGGGCGGAAATGGGTACAGCTTTTCGAGGGTGCTCGGTGCCCTGGGAGGCTACCGCGAGGCCTGCCCTACAATGACAAGAAATGCCCAGCGCGCAGCTGGAAATAGTCACCGAGGCCGGGCTATAGCCTTGGTCCGCGGGTTGGGAGGCGCCGAGGCTCGCCGCCGAAATGGGAACGGTCTTTCAAGGGTCCTGCGGTGCCCAAAGGGAGGCTATGGTCAAGCTCAGAAATGGCAAGACATGCCCAGCGGGCGCATCGCGTGAAATAGTCGCCGAGGCCGGTGGGCTATGGCCGGTGGTCCGCGGGGTTTGGGAGAGGTTTCTGGGCCTCGTCATCGAAATGGGTACAGCCTTTTGTGGGTCAGGTGCCCAGCTGGTGGCTACGGCCGAGGCTTGCCCTAAAATGGCAAAATGCCCAACGGCGCACCGCTGGAAATAGTCACCGAGGCCGTGGCTATAGCCTTTGGTCCGCGGGGCCGAGGGGGTTTAGGGGGCCTGCCGCCGAAAATGGTTACAGCCTTTTCGAGGGTCCTCGTAGCCCAAGCTGAGGCTACGCGAGGCCTGCCCTAAAATGGCAATAAATGCCCAGCGGGGAAGCGCGGGAAATAGTCACTAAGGCCGGTGGGCTATAGCCTTTGGTCCGCGGGGGTTGGGGAGGGGGTTTCGGGGGCTCTTTTCGTCGGAAATGGGTACAGTCTTTTAGAGGGTCATCGAGTTCCCAGTGGGAGGCTAGAGTCATAAGTCTGCCCTAAAATGGCAAGACATGCCAAGTGGCGCAGCGCGTGACATAGTCACCGAGGCCGTGGGCTATAGCCTTTGGTCACTGGGCCGGGAGGGGGTTTCGGGGGTTCTGGTCGTTAGAAATGGGTACAGTCTTTTCGAGGGTCCTCGTGTGCCCAGTGGGAGGCTATGGTCAGAAGCCTGCCCTAAAATGGCAAGACATGCGCAGCGGCGCATCGCGTGAAATAGTCGCCGAGGCCGGTGGGCTATAGCCTTTGGTCCGCGGGGGTTGGGAGAGGGTTTCGGGGGCTCTGGTCATCGGAAATGGGTACAGTCTTTTTGAGGGTCGCCGTGTGCCCATTGGGAGGCTACGGTCAGAGGCCTGCCCTAAAATGGCAAAAAATGCCCAGCGGCGCAGCGCGTGAAATAGTCACCGAGGCCGTGGGCCATAGCCTGGTCCGCGGGGCCGGGAGGGCTTTAGGGGCTCGCTGTCAAAATGGGTACAGTCTTTCGAGGGTCCCTGCAGCCCAGTGAGGCTACATGCTCAGAGGCCTGCCTAAATGGCAAGAAAAGCCAGCTGGGCAGCTGAAATAGTCATCGAGGCCGGGCTATAGCCTTTGGTCCGCTGGGGCTGGGAGGGGGTTTCGGGGTTTGTCTTCGGAAATGGGTACAAGTGTTTTGAGGGTCCCTTGTTCCCTGCTGAGGCTACGGCCAGAAGCTCGCCCCTAAAATGGCAAGACATGCCCAGTGGCGCAATACAGGAAATAGTCACCGAGGCCGTGGGCTATAGCCTGGTCCGCTGGGGTTGGGAGGGGTTTCGGGGTTCTCGCCGAAATGGGTACAGTCTTTTCGAGGGTCCTCGTGTGCCCAGTGGGAGTCTAGGGTCAGAGGCCTGCCCTAAAATGACAAGAAATGCCTAGCGGCGCTGTGTGCGAAATAGTCGCCGAGGCCGGTGGGCTATAGCCTTTTTGTCCGCGGCGGTTAGGGGGGGTTCGGGCGCTCTGGGCGTCAAAAATGGGTATAGTCTTTTCGAGGGTCGCTGCAGCCCAGCTGGGAGTCTACGGTCGAGGCCTCGCTTAAATGGCAAAATGCTCAGCCAAATACAGGAAATAGTCACCGAGGCCGGTGGGCTATAGCCTTTGGTCCGCGGGGGTTGGGGAGGGGGTTTAGGGGGCTCTGGTCGTCGTAAATGGGTACAGTCTATGCATGGGTCCTCGTGTGCCCAGTGGGAGGCTACGGTCAGAGGCCTGCCTTAAATGGCAAGAACACCAGGGGCAGCGCGGAAATAGTCATCGAGGCCGGTGGGCTATAGCCTTTGGTCCGCGGGGTTGGGAGGGGCTCGGGGCTCTTGTCGCCGGAAATGGGTAAAGTCTTTCGAGGTCCTCGCAGTTCAGAGGCTACTACCAGAAGCCTGCCCTAAAATGGCAAGAAATGTTCAGCGGCGCAGCGCTTGAAATAGTCACCGAGGCCGGTGGGCTATAGCCTTTGGTCCGCGGGGGTTGGGGAGGGGGTTTCGGGGGCTCTTGTCGTCGGAAATGGGTACAGTCTTTTCGAGGGTCCTCGTGTGCCCAGTGGGAGGCTACGGTTAGAGGCCTTCCCTAAATGGCAAGAATGCAGCAGCGCTGAAATAGTCACCGAGGCCGTGGGGCTACAGCCTTGGCCCGCGGGGTGCTGGGAGGGGCGGGGCCTCGGTGTCGGAAATGGGTACAGTCTTCGAGGGTCCTCGTGCCCTGGGAGGCTATGGTCAGAAGCCTGCCCTAAATGGCAAGACATGCCCAGCGCGCAGCTGGAAATAGAGCCGAGGCCGTGGGCTAGCCTTTGGTCCGCGGGTTCGGGAGAGGTTTCGGGCCTGGTCATCGGAAATGGGTACAATCTTTCGAGGGTCGCTGCAGTGCCTATTGGGAGGCTACGGTCAGAGGCCTGCCCTAAATGGAAAAATGCCAGCGCGCAGCGCGTGAAATAGTCACCGAGGCTGCGGCCATAGCCTTTGGTCCGCGGGGCCGGGAGGGATTTAGGGGCCTGGGTCCGCCGAAATGGGCACTTTTCGAGGGTCCTCGTGCCCAAGGGGAGGCTACGGTCAGAAGCCCGCCCTAAAATGGCAAGAAATGTTCAGCGCGCAGCGCTTGAAATAGTCACCGAGGCCGGTGGGCAGCCTTGGTCCGCGGGGTTGGGGAGGGGTTTCGGGGCCTTGTCGGAAATGGGTACAGTCTTTTCGAGGGTCCTCGTGTGCCCAGTGGGAGGCTACGGTTAGAAGCCTGCCCTAAAATGGCAAGAAATGTCCAGCGGCGCAGCGCTTGAAATTGTCACCGAGGCCGGTGGGCTATAGCCTTTGGCCCGCGGGTGTTGGGGAGGGGCGTTCGGGGGCTCTAGGTGTCGGAAATTGGTACAGTCTTTTCGAGGGTCCTCGTGTGCCCAGTGGGAGTCTATGGTCAGAAGCCTGCCCTAAAATGGCAAGACATGCCCAGCGGCGCAGCGCGTGAAATAGTAGCCGAGGCCGGTGGGCTATAGCCTTTGGTCTGCGGGGGTTTGGGAGAGGGTTTCGGCCCGTCATCGGAAATGGGTACAGTCTTTCGAGGGTCGCTGCAGTGCCTAGTGGGAGGCTACGGTCGAGGCCTGCCCTAAAATGGCAAAAAATGCCCATCGGCAAAGCGCGTGAAATAGTCACCGAGGCCGGATGGCTATAGCCTTTGGTCCGCGGGGGGGAGGGATTTAGGCCTGGTCGCCGAAATGGTACAGTCTTTTCGAGGGTCCTCGCTGCCCGCCGGTAGGCTACGGCCGAGAGGCCCGCCTAAAATGGCAAGAAATGCCTGGGGCAGCGGAAATAGTCATCGAGGCGGTTGGGCTTTAGCCTTTGGTCAGCGGGGCTGGGAGGGCGTCGGGGCTCTAGACGTCCGAAATGGGTATAGTTTTTCGAGGGTCCTCGCGCCTGGGGGAGGCTTACGGTCAGGCTCGCCCTAAATGGCAATAATGCCCAGCCGCGCAGCTGGTGAAATAGTGACCGAGGCCGTGGCTATAGCCTTGTTCGCTGGGCTGGGAGGGGTTAGGCCTGGGTCGCCGGAAATTGTACAGTCTTTTCGAGAGTCCTCGCGCTGGGGGAGGTTACGGTCAAAGCCCGCCCTAAATGGCGAGACATGCCCAGCGCGCAGCGCGAAATAGTCAGCCGAGGCTGGGCCATAGCCTTTAGTCCGCGGGGCCGGGAGGGCGTCGGGGCTCGGCCGGAAATGGCAGCCATTTCGAGGGTCCTCGTGGTGCCTGGGCTGGAGACCACGCCAGAGGCCTCGCCCTAAAATAGCAAGAAATGCCCAGCTGCCGCAGCGAGTCAAATAGTCACCCAGGCCGGTGGCCTATAGACTTTGGTCCGCGGGGGTTGGGGAGGGGATTTCGGCCCGGGCCATCGGAAATGGTACAGTCTTTTCGAGGGTCCTCGTGGTGCCTGGGGCTGGAGGCTACGGTCAGAAGCCTGCCCTAAAATACCAAGAAATGTCTAGCGCGCAGCGCTGCGGAAATAGTCGCCGAGGCCGTGGGGCATAGCCTTTGGTCCGCTGGGCCGGGGAGGCTCGGGGCCTGTAATCGGAAATGAGTATGCCTTTACGAGAGTCCTCGTACCCATGGGAGGCTACGGCCAAGCCTCGCCCTAAAATGGCAAAGCGCAGGAAATAGTCGCCGAGGCCGTGGGCTATAGCCTTTAGTCCGCGGGGTTGGGATTGGCGTCGGGGCCTGTGTCGAAATGGGTACGCCTTTTCGAGGGTCCTCGCGCTCAGCTGGGAGGCTACGGCCGTGGCTCGCCTTAAAATGGCAAGACATGCCCAGCGGGCGCAGCACAAGGTGAAATAGTCAGCCGAGGCCGTGGGCCATAGCCTTTAGTCCGGGGGCCGGGAGGCCTGGGCGCCGGAAATGGCGCCTTTTCGAGGGTCCTCGTGTGCCCAGCTGGGAGACTACGCCGAGGCCCCGCCTAAAATAGCAAGAAATGCCCAGGCGCAGTCAAGGAAATAGTCATCGAGGCCGTGGCCTATAGCCTTTGGTCCGCGGGAGCTGGGAGGGGTTTCGGGCTCGTCATCGAAAATGGCATGCTTTACGAGGGTCCTCGGTGCCCACGGAGGCTGGCCAATAAGCCTGCCCAAAATGCCAAGAAATGTCCAGCGCGCAAAGACGTGAAATAGTCGCTGGACGGTGGGCTACAGCCTTTGGTCCGCGGGGGCTGGGAGGGGCGCTCGGAGCCTCGTGTCGGAAATGGGCATAGCTTTTTCGAGGGTCCTCGGCCCCTGGGAGGGTACGTCAGGCTCGCCCTAAAAGGCAAGAAATGCCCAGAATCGCAGCTGCGGAAATAGTTTCCGAGGCCGCGGGTATAGCCTTTGGTCCGCTGGAGGTTGGGGCGGGCGCCGAAATGGGTACAGTTTTCGAGGGTCTCGTGGTGCCTCATGGGAGGCTACGGCCGAAGCCCGCCCTAAAATGCCAAGAAATGTCCAGCGCAGTCAAGGTGAAATAGTTGCCGAGGACGGTGGCTATAGCCTTTTGGTCCGCGGGGCTGAGGGGTTTCTGTGGGCTCGTCATCGGAAATGGCATGCCTTTACGAGGGTCCTCGTGTGCCCAAAGGAGAGGTTACGGTCAAGCTCGCCTAAAATGCCAAGAAATGTCCAGCGCGCAGCCTGTGAAATAGTCGCCGAGGACGGTGGGCTATAGCCTTTGGTCCGCTGGGGTCAGCGGGGCGCCTGGGGCCTCGTGTCGGAAATGGGCATGCTTTTCGAGGGTCCTCGCCCCTGTGGGAGGGTACGTCAGTGGCCTGCCCTAAAAGGCAATAAATGCCCAGCGCAGCCGGAAATAGTTGCCGAGGCCGTGGGCTATAGCCTTTGGTTCATGGAGGTTGGGGGGCCGAAATGGCATGTCTTTTCGAGGGTCCCCTGCAGCCTGGGCAGAGGCTACCAGAGGCTGCCCTAAATGACAAGAATGACCAGCGCGCAGTCAGGAAATAGTCGCCGAGGCCGGTGGGCTATAGCCTTTGGTCCGCGGGGTTGGGGAGCGGGTTTAGGGCTCGGCCGTCGGCCGGAAATGGGTACGCCTTTTCGAGGGTCCGTGTGCCCAGCATGAGGCTACGGTCGAGGCTCCCTAAAATGGCAAAACTTCCAAGCACAGCAGCGTGAAATAGTCACCGAGGCTGGCCTATAGCCTTGGTCCGCGGGGCCGGGAGGGCGTCGGGGCCTGGTCATCGAAAATGGGTACACTTTACGAGGGTCTCGTAGCCCAGTGAGGCTATGGTCGAGGCCCCGCCTAAATGGCAAAATTCGCCGGTGCAACAAGGAAATAGTCACCGAGGCCGGTGGGCTATATCCTCGGGGGGAGGGGGTTTCGGGCTGGGTCATCGAAATGGGTATTTTACGAGGGTCTCGTGGTGCCCCGTGGGAGGCTACGGTCAAGCCCGCTTGAAAATGGCAAGAAATGTCTAGCGCGCAGAGCGTGAAATAGTCGCCGAGGCCGGTGGCTATCGCCGGTCCGCGGGGTCAGAGGGCCGCTCGGGTGTCGGAAATGGATACCTTTTTCTAGGATCTCGCGCCCAAAGTGGAAGGGTACGTCAAGGCCTCGCCCTAAATGGCACAATGCCCAAAGGCGCAGCGGTGAAATAGTCAACCGCTGGCTATAGCCTCGGTCCGCGGGGCCGGGAGGGGTTTAGGGCTCGTCATCGAAATGGGTACGCCTTTTCGACGGTCCTCGTGGTGCCTGCGACGCTACGGCCGAAGTCGCCCTAAAATGCCAAGAAATGTCCAGCGCGCAGCGTGAAATAGTCACGCCGAGGACGGTGGGCCAGGCTCGGTCCGTGGGCTGGGGCGCTCGGGGCCTGGGTGTCGGAAATGGGTACAGTTTTTCGAGGGTCCTCGCCCCCTGCGGATGGTACGGCCGTGCCTAAAAGGCAAGAAATGCCCAGCAGAAAGCACGTGAAATAGTTGCCGAGGCCGGGCGCGGGCTATAGCCTTGGTCCGCTGGAGGTTGGGGAGGGCGCTGAAATGGGTATAGTCTTTTCGAGGCCCTCGTGCCCTGCGGAGGCTACGGCCGAGGCCTGCCCTAAAATGACAAGAAATGACCAGCGCGCACAGAAATAGTCACCGAGGCCGGCGGGCGGCCTTGGTCCGCGGGGGTTGGGAGGGGTTTCGGGGCTCATCGGAAATGGGTACATGCCTTACGAGGGTCCTCGTGGTGCCTGGGAGGCTACGGTCAGAAGGCTGCCCTAAAATGGCAAGAAATGTCCAGCGCAGCGGCCACACAAATAGTCGCCGAGGCCAGTGGGCTATAGCCTGGTCCGCTGGGCCGGGAGGGCGCCTGGGCCTCGGGTGTCGAAAATGGGTACAGTATTTTCGAGGGTTCTCACGCGCCAAGGGGAGGCTACGGTCAGGGCCTGCACTAAATGGCAAGAAATGCCCAGCGCGCAACGCTGGAAAGAAGGTTGCCGCGGGTATAGCCTTTGGTCCGCTGGAGGTTGGGGAGGGCGCTGAAATGGTACACTTTTTCGAGGGTCCTCGTGCCCTGTGGAGGCTACGGCCGAGACCTGCCCTAAATGAGAAGAAATTCAGCCGCGCAGCGCGGAAATCGCCGCCGAGGCCGGTGGGCTATAGCCTTGGTCCGCGGGGCTGGGAGGGGTTTAGGGCCCGGTCGCCGAAAATGGGTACAGTCTTTCGAGGGTCCTCGTGGTGCCAGGAGGCTACGGCCAAGCTCGCCTAAATGGCAAGAAATGCCCAGCGCGCAAGGCGGAAATAGTCACCGAGGCCGTGGGCTATAGCCTTTTGGTCCGGGGGCCGAGGGGGGGGCTTAGGGCTCGCTGAAAATGGCAGTCTTTTCGAGGGTCCCCTGTACCCAAAGGAGGCTACGGTCAGAAGCTTGCTCAAAATGGCGAGAATTGCCCAGCGCGCAGCGTGAAATAGTCACCGAGGCCGGTGGGCTATAGCCTTGGTCCGCGGGGCCGGGAGGGGTTTAGGGCTCGGAAATGGGTACAGTCTTTTCGAGGGTCCCAGCGTGCCTGGGGGAGGCTACGTAAGCCGCCCCTAAAATGGCAAGACATACCCAGCGCGCAGGTGAAATAGGCGCCGAGGCCGTGGGCTATAGCCTTGGTCCGCTGGGGTCCGGGAGGGGCTGGGGCTCGAGGCGCCGGGAATGGGCAGGCAGTCTTTTCGAGGGTCCTCGTGTGCCTGGCTGGGAGGCTACGGTCGAGGGCCTGCCCTTTAAAATAGCAAGAAATACCCAGCGCAGCTGGAAATAGTCACCGAGGCCGTGGGCTATAGCCTTTGTCCGCCGGGGAGGTTTCGGGGCCTGTCATCGGAAATGGGCATGCCTTTTACGAGGGTCGCCGTGTCCCCTGGGAGGCTACGGCCAGAAGCCTGCCCTAAATGGTAAGAAATGTCCAGCCGGCAGCGCTGCGTGAAATAGTAGCCGAGGCCGTGGGCTATAGCCTCGGTCCGCTGGGGTTGGGAGGGGCGCTGGGGCTCGATGTTGGAAATGCGACAGCCTTTTCGAGGGTCCTCGCGCCTGGGGAGGCTTACGGTCAGGCATGCCCTAAAATGGCAAGAAATGCCCAGCCGCAGCTAAGGTGAAATAGTTGCCGAGGCCGTGGGCTATAGCCTTTGGTCCGCTGGAGGTTGGGGAGGTTCGCCGGAAATGGGTACAGTCTTTGAGGGTCCTCGTGCCCTGGGAGGCTACGGTCGAGGCCTGCCCTTAAAATGACAAGAAATGCCCAGCGGCGCAGCTGAAATAGTCACCGAGGCCGGTGGCTATAGCCTTTGGTCCGCGGGGGTGGGAGGGGGTTTCGGGGCTCTGTTCGGCGAAAATGGGTACAGTCTTTACGAGGGTCCTCGTGTGCCTGGGAGGCTACGTCAGAAGCCCGCCCTAAAATGAGAAGAAATGTCCAGCGGCCAGCGCGTGAAATAGTCGCCGAGCCCGGTGGGCTATAGCCCTTGGTCCGCGGGGCCGGGAGGCGTCGGGGCCTGGGTGCTGAAATGGGTACAGCTTTTTCGAGGGTCCTCGCGCCTAAATGGGAGGCTACGGTCAGAAGCCTGCCCTAAAATGAGAAGAAATGTCCAGCGGCGCAGCGCGGGAAATAGTCGCCGAGGCCGGTGGGCTATAGCCTTTGGTCCGAGGCGGCCAGAGGCGCTCGGGGCCTGGTGTCGGAAATGCATAGTCTTTCGAGGGTCCTCGCGCCTGGGTGGAGGCTACGGCCGTGGCCGCCCAAATGGAAATAATGCTCAGCCGCGCAGCGCAGGAAATACTCACCGAGGCCGCAGGCAGCCTTTTGGTCCGCGTGGGTCGAGGGGTTTCGGGCTCGTCATTGGAAATGGTATAGTCTTTACGAGGGTCCTCGTAGCCTGCGGATGCTACGGCCGAAGCCCGCTTTAAATGGCAAGAAATGTCCAGCGCGCAGCTGTGAAATAGTCGCCGAGGCCGGTGGGCTATAGCCTTGGTCCGCGGGGTCTGGGAAGGCGCCTCGGGGCCTGCGTCGAAATGGATACAGCCTTTTCGAGGGTCCTCGGTACCCAATGGGAGGCTACGTCAGAAGCCTGCCCTAAATTGCGAGAATTGCCCAAAGGGCGCAGGTGAAATAGTCACCGAGGCCGGTGGGCTATAGCCTGGTCCGCTGGGCCGGGAGGGGTTTAGGGGTTCGCCGGAAATGGGCACAGCCTTTTCGAGGGTCCTAGCGCGTCAGCTGAGGCTACGGTCAAGCCTGCCCTAAATGGCAAGACATGCCCAGCGTACGCACAGGTGAAATATTCGCCGAGGCCGGTGGGCTACAGCCTTTGGTCCGCGGGGTTGGGAGGTGTTCGGGGCTCTGGAAATGGCATGCCTTTCGAGGGTCCTAGCGCCCAGCCGAGGCTACGGTCAAGCCCGCCTTAAAATGGCAAGACATGCCCAGCGGCACAGCTGGAAATATTCGCCGAGGCCGTGGGCTATAGCCTTTATTCCGCTGGGGTTGGGGAGAGGGCGCCGAAATGGTTACGCCTTTTCGAGGGTCCTCGCGCTCAAAGGGGAGGCTACGGTCAGGCCTGCCTAAATGGCAAGAAATACCCACGCAGCGCGTGAAATAGTTGCCGAGGCCGGTGGCTATAGCCTTTGGTCCGGGAGGCTGGGGAGGCGCCGGAAATGGGCATGCCTCGAGGGTCCTCATGTGCCCTGTGGGAGGTTACGGTAAGAGGCCTGCCCAAAAATTGCAAGAAATGCCCAGCGCGCACAATGCTGCGGAAATAGTCCACCGAGGCCGTGGGCTATAGCCTTTGGTCCGCGGGGTTGGGAGGGGTTTCGGGACTCCGGTCGCCAGAAATGGGTACGCCTTTTCGAGGGTCCTCGTGGTGCCCATGGGAGGCTGGGCCGGTCAAGCCCGCCCTAAAATGATAAAAAATGCCCAGCGGCGCAGCGCGCGAAATAGTCGCCGAGGCCGGTGGACTACAGCCTTTGGTTCGAGGCGGTCGGGAGGGGCGCTCGGGGCCCGTGTCGGAAATGCGCATAGTCTTTTCGAGGGTCCTCGCGCCCGCGGAGGCTACGGTCAGGCCTGCCCTAAAATGGAAATAATGCTCAGCGCGCAGCGCTGCGTGAAATACTCGCTACCGAGGCCGGTGGCTATAGCCTTTGGTCCGCATGGGTCGAGGGGCTCGGCCCGGGTCATTGGAAATGGGTACAGTCTTTACGTAGGGTCCTCGTAGCCCGGGGAGGCTACGGTCAGAAGCTTGCCCTAAAATGGCGAGAATTGCCCAGTGGCGCAGCGCGTGAAATAGTCACCGAGGCCGGTGGGCTATAGCCTTTGGTCCGCGGGGGTTGGGGAGGGGGTTTAGGGGGCTCTGGTCGTCGGAAATGGGTACAGTCTTTTCGAGGGTCCTAGCGTGCCCAAGGGGAGGCTACGGTCAGAAGCCTGCCCTAAAATGGCAAGACATGCCCAGCGGCACAGCGCGTGAAATATTCGCCGAGGCCGGTGGGCTATAGCCTTTATTCCGCGGGGGTTGGGGAGGGGCGTCGGAAATGGTTACAGTCTTTTCGAGGGTCCTCGCGTGCCCAGTGGGAGGCTACGGTCAGGGCCTGCCCTAAAATGGCAAGAAATACCCAGCGGCGCAGCGCGTGAAATAGTTGCCGAGGCCGGTGGGCTATAGCCTTTGGTCCGCGGGGGTTGGGGAGGCGCCGGAATGGGTACAGTCTTTTCGAGGGTCCTCGTGCCCGCGTGCCTGGATGCTACGGTCGAGGCCTGCCCTAAAATGACAAGAAATGCTCAGCGCGCACAAGGTGAAATAGTCACCGAGGCCGGTGGCTATAGCCTGGTCCGGGGTTGGGGAGGGGTTTCGGGACTCCGCCAGAAATGGGTACAGCCTTTCGAGGGTCCTCGTGTGCCTGTGGGAGGCTACGCCGAAGCCTGCCCTCGCAAATGAGAAGAAATGTCCAGCGCGCAGCGCTGCGGAAATAGTCGCCGAGGCCGGTGGACTATAGCCTTTGGTCCGAGGCGGCCGGGGAGGGGCGCCTGGGGCCTGCTGCGTCGGAATGCGACAGTTTTTCGAGGGTCCTCGCGCTCAAAGGAGGCTACGGTCAGGCCTGCCCCTAAATGGAAATAATGCCCAGCGCAGTCACAAGGTGAAATACTACCGAGGCCGGTGGGCCATAGCCTTGGTCCGCGTGGGTCGGGAGGGGCTCTGGCCCGTCATTGGAAATGGTAGTCTTTACGAGGGTCCTCGCAGCCCTGAGGCTACGGTCAGAAGCTTGCCCTCAAATGGCGAATTGCCCATGGCGCAGCTGCTGCGAAATAGTCACCGAGGCCGTGGGCTATAGACTTTGGTCCGCGGGGCCGGGAGGGGTTTAGGGGCTCCGCCTGAAATGGGTACAGTCTTTTCGAGGGTCTCAGCGTGCCTAAGGGAGGCTACGGTCAAGCCTCGCCCTAAAATGGCAAGATATGCCCAGCGCGCAGCGCTGCGTGAAATAGGCGCCGAGGCCGGTGGGCTACAGCCTTTGGTCCGCTGGGGCTGGGAGGGGCGCCTGGGGCCCGAGGCGCCGGAAATGGATACATGCCTTTTCGAGGGTCCCTGTGGTGCCCAGCTGGGAGGCTACGGTCGAGGCCTGCCCTAAAATAGCAAGAAATACCCAGCGCAGCTGGAAATAGTCACGAGGCTGCGGGCTATAGCCTTTGGTCCGCGAGGTTGGGGCGTGCGCCGAAATGGGTACAGTCTTTTGAGGGTCCTCGTGCCCTGTGGGGAGGCTACGGGCCAGAGGCCTGCCCTAAAATGACAAGAAATGCCCAGCGCGCAGCTGCCAGGAAATAGTCACCGAGGCCGGTGGGCTATAGCCTTTGGTCCGCGGAGGCTGGGGAGGTGCGCCGAAATGGGTACAGCCTGAGGGTCTCGTGCCCTGGTGGGAGGCTACGGCCGTAGGCCTGCCCTAAAATGACAAGAAATGCCCAGCGCGCAGCTGCGAAATAGTCACCGAGGCCGCGGGCTATAGCCTTGGTCCGCGGGGGTTGGGAGGGGCTTAGTTCTGGTCGTCAAATGGGTACAGCCTTTTCGAGGACCCAGCGCCCAAGGGGAGGCTACGGTTAAGCGCCTTAAATGGTAAGACATGCCCGGGCACAAGGTGAAATATTCGCCGAGGCCGGTGGGCTATAGCCTTGGTCCGCGGGGTTGGGAGGTGTCTGGGCCTGGGTTGGAAATGGGTACAGTCTTCGAGGGTCCCAGCGCCTGGGAGGCTACGGTCAGAAGCCTGCCCTAAAATGGCAAGACATGCCCAGCGGCACAGCGCGTGAAATATTCGCCGAGGCCGGTGGGCTATAGCCTTTATTCCGCGGGGGTTGGGGAGGGGCGTCGGAAATGGGTACAATCTTTTCGAGGGTCCTCGCGTGCCCAGTGGGAGGCTACGGTCAGGGCCTACCCTAAAATGGCAAGAAATACCCAGCGGCGCAGCGCGTGAAATAGTTGCCGAGGCCGGTGGGCTATAGCCTTTGGTCCGCGGAGGTTGGGGAGGGGCGTCGGAAATGGGTACAGTCTTTTCGAGGGTCCTCATGTGCCCCATGGGAGGCTACGGTCAGAGGCCTGCCCTAAAATGACAAGAAATGCCCAGCGGCGCAGCGCGTGAAATAGTCACCGAGGCCGGTGGGCTATAGCCTTTGGTCCGCGGGGCTGGGAGGGGTTTCGGGACTCGTCACGAAATGGCATGCCTTTTCGAGGGTCCTCGGTGCCTGGGTGGAGGCTACGTCAGAAGCCCGCCCAAATGAGAAGAATGTCCAGCGCCCAACAAGGTGAAATAGTCGCCGAGCCCGTGGGCTATAGCCCTGGTCCGCTGGGCCGGGAGGCGCTCGGGGTTCCGTGGGTGTTGAAATGGCACAGTCTTTTCGAGGGTCCTCGCGCTGGGGCTGGGAGGCTACGCCAAGCCTGCCCTAAATGAGAAGAATACCAGCCAGCGCGCAGCTGAAATAGTCGCCGAGGCCGTGGGCTATAGCCTTTGGTCCGAGGGGCCGAGGGCGCTCAGGGCTCGGTGTCGGAAATGCGCATGCCTTTTTCGAGGGTCCTCGCGCCCAGCGGGAGGCTACGGGCCCCGCTTTGGTCCGGGGTGGGAAGGTGTTTTGGCCTGCCGCCTAAATGGCAGTGTTTTCGAGGGTCCTCGTGTGCCCAGTGGGAGGCTACGGTCAGAAGGCTGCCCTAAAATGGCAAGAAATGCCCAGCGGCGCAGCGCGTGAAATAGTCACCGAGGCTGGTGGGCTATAGCCTTTGGTCCGCGGGGCTTGGGGAGGGGCGTCGGAAATGGGTACAGTCTTTTCGAGGGTCCTCGCAATTTATCGAGGCTACGGCCGAGGCCTGCCCTAAATGACAAGAAATGCCCAGCGGCGGAGCGCTGTGAAATAGTCACCGAGGTGGGCTATAGTCTCGGTCCGCGGGGCCGGGGAGGCGTCGGGGCCTGCTCATCGGAAATGGGTATGGCTTTACGAGGGTCCTCGTGTGCCCGGGGAGGCTACGGTCAGAAGCCCGCCCTAAAATGGCAAGAAATATCCAGCGCGCAGCGCTGCAGAAATAGCCGCCGAGGCCGGTGGGCTATAGCCTTGGTCCGGGGGCCGGGAGGGCGCTCAGGGCCTGTGTCGGAAATGCGACAGCCTTTTCGAGGGTCCTCGTGCTGGGAGGCTACGGTCAGGGCCTGCCTTTGGTCCGCGGGGGTTGGGGATGGGCGTCGGAAATGGGTACATTCTTTTCGAGCGTCCTCATGTGCCCCGTGGGAGGCTACGGTCAGAGACCTGCCCTAAAATGACAAGAAATGCCCAGCGGCCCAGCGCGTGAAATAGTCACCGAGGCCGGCGGGCTATAGCCTTTGGTCTGCGGGGGTTGGGGAGGGGGTTTCGGGGGCTCTGGTCGTTAGAAATGGGTACAGCCTTTTTGAGGTTCCTCGTGTGCCCAGTGGGAGGCTACGGTCACAAGCCTGCCCTAAAATGGCAAGAAATGCCAAGCGCAATACACAAATAGTCACCGAGGCCGGTGGCTATAGCCTTGGTCCGCTGGGGTGGGGAAGTTGTTTCGGCCTGCGCCGCAAATGGGTACAGGTTTTCGAGGGTCCTCGGTGCCTGGGGCATGGCCAGAAGGCTGCCCTTAAATGGCAAGAAATGCCCAGCCGCGAAAGCACGTGAAATAGTCACCGAGGCCGTGGGATATAGCTTTTGGTCCGCGGGGTTGGGAGGGGCTAGGGCTCGTCACCGGAAATGGGTACAGTCTTTTCGAGGGTCCTCGCAGCTCAAAGTGGGAGGCTACAATCAGAGGCCTTCCTAAATGGCAAAATGCCCAGCAGCTGAAATAGTCACCGAGGCCGGTGGGCTATAGCCTGGTCTCGCGGGGCGGGAAGGTTTCGGGGCCTGTCGCCGGAAATGGGTACAGGTCTCTCGAGGGTCCTCGTAGCCCAGCTGGGCGGCTACGGTTAGAAGGCTGCCCTAAATGGCAAGAAATGCCCAGCGCTAAAGACGTGAAATAGTCACCGAGGCCGGTGGGCTATAGCTGGTCCGCTGGGGTTGGGAGGGGCTTTAGGGGCCTGGTCGTCGGAAATGGCACAGTCTTTTCGAGGGTCCTCGCAGCCCAAAGTGGAGGCTACAATCAGAGGCCTTCCCAAAATGGCAAAATGCCCGCGCAATGGAAATAGTCACACCGAGGCTGGTGGGCTTTAGCCTTTGGTCCGCTGGGGTCCGAGGGTTTCGGGCCCGTCATCGGAATGGGTAGCCTTTACGAGGGTCCTCGTAGCCCAGCTGGAGGCTACGGCCGAAGCCCGCCCTAAAATTGCAAGAAATATCCAGCGACGCAATGCCCGAAATAGTCGCCGAGGCCGGTGGGCTATAGCCTTTGGTCCGATGGGGAAGGTGTTTCGGCTCGCCGGAAATGGGTACAGGTCTCGAGGGTCCTCGTGCCATGGGCTACGGTCCAGAAGGCTGCCCCAAAATGGCAAGAATGCCCAGCGCGCAAAGCACGTGAAATAGTCACCGAGGCTGGCTATAGCCTTTGGTCCGCGGGGCGGGAAGGTGTTTCGGCCTGGGTCAGCCGGAAATGGGTACAGTGTCTCGAGGGTCCTCGCAGCCCGCGGGCGGTTACGGTTAGAAGGCTGCCCTAAATGGCAAGAAATGCCCAGCCGCCAAAGACGTGAAATAGTCACCGAGGCCGCGGGGCTATGCGGTCCGCGGGGCCGGGAGGGGCTCAGGGGCCTGTCGCCGGAAATGGGCGGTCTCGAGGGTCCTCGTGCCTGGGCATGGGCGGCTACTACCGAGGCCTTCCTAAAATGGCAAAAATGCCGCTGCAACAAGGAAATAGTCACCGAGGCCGGTGGGCTATAGCCTTTGGTCTGCGGGGGGTGGGGAAGGTGTTTCGGGGCTCTGGTCGTCGGAAATGGGTACAGTGTCTTCGAGGGTCCTCGTGTGCCCAGTGGGCGGCTACGGTTAGAAGGCTGCCCTAAAATGGCAAGAAATGCCCAGCGGCGCAGCACGTGAAATAGTCACCGAGGCCGGTGGGCTATAGCTTTTGGTCCGCGGGGCAGGGGAGGGGCTTAGGGGCTCGTCGCCGGAAATGGGTACAGTCTTTCGAGGGTCCTCGTGCCCTGGGGAGGCTACAATCGAGGCCTTCCCTAAATGGCAAAATGCCAGCGCAGGTGAAATAGTCACCGAGGCTCGGTGGGCTTTAGCCTTTGGTCCGCTGGGGCTGAGGGGTTTCGGCTCGTCATCGGAAATGGCATGCCTTTACGAGGGTCCTCGTAGCCTGGGAGGCTACGGTCAAGCCCGCCCTAAAATTGCAAGAAATATCCAGCGCGCAGTCAAGGTGAAATAGTCGCCGAGGCCGGTGGTCTATAGCCTTTGGTCCGCTGGGGCGGGGAAGGTGTTTCGGGGCCCGGTCGCCGGAAATGGGCATACAGTGTCTCGAGGGTCCTCGTAGCCTGGGCATGGCTACGGGCCAGAAGGCTGCCCTAAATGGCAAGAAATGCCCAAGGCGCAAAGACGTGAAATAGTCACCGAGGCCGGTGGGCCTTTTGGTCCGCGGGGTGGGGAAGGTGTTTCGGCCCGGGTCGCCGGAATGGGTACAGGTCTCGAGGGTCCTCGTAGCCTGGGCGGCTACGTTAGAAGGCTGCCCTAAAATGGCAAGAAATGCCCAGCGCAAAGACGTGAAATAGTCACCGAGGCCGCTGGCTATAGCTTTGGTCCGCTGGGGCCGGGGAGGGGTTTAGGGCCTGTCCGGAAATGGGTACAGTGTCTCGAGGGTCCTCGCAGCCTGGGCGGCCACGGTCGAGGCCTTCCCTAAAATGGCAAAATGCCCAGCAGCGCAGCTACAGGAAATAGTCACCGAGGCCGGTGGGCTATAGCCTTGGTCCATGGGGCGGGAAGGTGTTCGGGCCCGTCGCTTTAAATGGGCAAGGTCTTCGAGGGTCCTCGCAGCCTGGGCGGCTACGGTTAGAAGGCTGCCCTAAAATGGCAAGAAATGCCCAGCGGCGCAGCACGTGAAATAGTCACCGAGGCCGGTGGGCTATAGCGTTTGGTCAGCTGGGCCGGGGAGGGGTTAGGGGCCTGGCCGCCGGAAATGGGTATGCCTCTTTCGAGGGTCCTCGGTGCCCATGGGTGAGGCTACAATCGAGAGGCCTTCCCAAATGGCAAAATGCCCACGCGCAACAAGGTGAAATAGTCACCGAGGCTGGTGGGCTTTAGCCTTTTGGTCCGCGGGGTCGGGAGGGGTTTCGGGGCCCGTCATCGGAAATGGCATAGCTTACGAGGGTCCTCGTGTGCCCAGCTGGGAGGCTACGGCCGAAGCCTGCCCTAAAATTGCAAGAATATCCAGCGGCAGTGGAAATAGCCGCCGAGGCCGGTGGGCTATAGCCTTTGGTCCGCGGGGCGGGAAGGTGTTTCGGGCCTCGTCACGGAAATGGGTACAAGGTCTCGAGGGTCCTCGTAGCCCAGGGCATGGCTACGGTCAGAAGGCTGCCCTAAATGGCAAGAAATGCCCAGGGCGCAGCACGTGAAATAGTCACCGAGGCCGGTGGGCTATAGCTTTCGGTCCGGGGGGCTGGGAGGCTTAGGGGCCTCGTCGCCGGAAATGGGTACAGTCTTTTCGAGGGTCCTCGGTGCCTGCTGGAGGCTACAATCAGAGGCCTTCCTAAATGGCAAAAAGCGCATGAAATAGTGACCGAGGCTGGTGGGCTTTAGCCTTTGGTCCGCTGGGCCGGAGGGGTTTCGGGGCCCGTCATCGGAAATGGGTACAGTCTTTACGAGGGTCCTCGTAGCCCATGGGAGGCTACGTCAGAAGCCTCGCCCTAAAATGGCAAGAAATATCCAGCGGCCGCAGCGGAAATAGTCGCCGAGGCCGTGGGCTATAGCCTTTGGTCCGCGGGGCGGGAAGGTGTTTCGGCTCGTCACGAAATGGGTACAGTGTCCTCGATGGTCCTCGTAGCCCAGTGGTTACGTCAGAAGGCTGCCTAAATGGCAAGAATGCCCAGCGCGCAAAGACGTGAAATAGTCACCGAGGCCGGTGGGCTATAGCCTTTCGTCCGCGGGGAAGGTGTTTCGGCCCGCCGCCGCAATGGGTACAGCCGAGGGTCCTCGGTGCCTGGGGCGGCCACGGCCAGAAGGCTGCCCTAAAATGGCAAGAAATACCAGCCAAGCAGAAGACGTGAAATAGTCACCGAGGCCGGTGGGCTATAGCTTTTGGTCCGCTGGGGCCGGAGAGGGGTTTAGGGGCTCTGCCGGAAATGGCAGTCTTTCGAGGGTCCTCGGTGCCCAGCGGGGAGGCTACAATCGTAGGCCTTCCTAAAATGGCAAAATGCCCAGCGCGCAGGAAATAGTGACCGAGGCCGGTGGGCTATAGCCTTTGGTCCGCGGGGTGGGAAGGTGTTTCGGCCCGTCGCCGGAAATGGCAAAGGTCTCGAGGGTCCTCGCAGCCTGGGCGGCTACGGTTAGAAGGCTGACATAAAATGGCAACAAATGCCCAGCGCCGAAGCACGTGAAAGAGTCCCCTAGGCCGTTGGGCTATAGCTTTTGGGTCCGCTGGGGTCGAGGGGCTTTAGGGGCCTCGCCGCTTGAAATGGGTACAGTCTTTTCGAGGGTCCTCGTGCCCAAGTGGGAGGCTACAACAGAGGCCTTCCTAAATGGCAAAATGCCCAGCGCGCAACAAGGTGAAATAGTCACCGAGGCTGGTGGGCTTTAGCCTTTGGTCCGCGGGGGTTGGGAGGGGTTTCGGGCTCGTCATCGAAATGGCATGCCTTTACGAGGGTCTCGTGGTGCCCAAAGGGAGGTTACGGTCAGAAGCCTTTAAAATGGCAAGAAATATCCAGGCCCGCAAAGGTGGAAATAGTCGCCGAGGCCGGGCTATAGCCTTGGTCTGGGGGGGCGGGAAGGTGTTTCGGCTCCGTCACGAAATGGGTACAAAGGTCTCGATGGTCCTCGTGGTGCCCAAGGGGCGGCTACGGCCGAAGGTCGCCTTAAATGGCAAGCATGCTCAACAAGCGCAAAGATGTGAAATAGTCACCGAGGCCGTGGGCTATAGCCTTTTGGTCCGCGGGGCGGGAAGGTGTTTCGGCCTGTCACGCCGCAAATGGGTACAGTGTTTTCGAGGGTCTCGTGGTGCCCAATGGGCGGCTACGGTCAGAAGGCTGCGCTCATATGGCAAGAAATACCCAGCGGCGGCGCGCGTGAAATAGTCACCGAGGCCGGTGGGCTATAGCTTTTGGTCCGCGGGGGTTGGAGAGGGGGTTTAGGGGGCTCTGGTCGTCGGAAATGGGTACAGTCTTTTCGAGGGTCCTCGTGTGCCCAGTGGGAGGCTACAATCAGAGGCCTTCCCTAAAATGGCAAAAAATGCCCAGCGGCGCAGCGCGTGAAATAGTCACCGAGGCCGGTGGGCTATAGCCTTTGGTCTGCGGGGGGTGGGGAAGGTGTTTCGGGGCTCTGGTCGTCGGAAATGGGTACAGTGTCTTCGAGGGTCCTCGTGTGCCCAGTGGGCGGCTACGGTTAGAAGGCTGCCCTAAAATGGCAAGAAATGCCCAGCGGCGCAGCACGTGAAATAGTCACCGAGGCCGGTGGGCTATAGCTTTTGGTCCGCTGGGCCGAGGGGCTTAGGGCCCGTCGCCGGAAATGGGTACAGTCTTTACGAGGGTCCTCGTGTGCCTGGAGGCTACAATCAGAGGCCTTCCCTAAAATGGCAAAATGCCCAGCGCGCAAGGTGAAATAGTCACCGAGGCGGGCTTTAGCCTTTGGTCCGCGGGGTTGAGGGGTTTTGGGGCCTGTCATCGGAAATGGTTTAGTCTTACGAGGGTCCTCGTGTGCCCAGTGGGAGGCTACGGTCAAGCCTGCCTAAAATTGCAAGAAATATCCAGCGCGCAGGCGGAAATAGGCCGCCGAGGCCGGGCTATAGCCTGGTCCGCGGGGCGGGAAGGTGTTTCGGGCCCGTCGTCGGAAATGGGTACATGGTCTCGAGGGTCCTCGTGCCTGGGCGGTTACGGTCAAGGCTGCCCTAAATGGCAAGAAATGCCCAGCCGCGCAAAGCACGTGAAATAGTCACCGAGGCCGCGGGCTAGCTGGTCCGCTGGGCCGGGAGGGGTTTAGGGCCTGCCGCCGGAAATGGGTACAGTCTTTTCGAGGGTCCTCGTAGCCCAAAGTGGGAGGCTTACAACCGAGGCCTTCCTAAAATGGCAAAAATGCTCAGCCGCGCAGCTGTGAAATAGTCACCGAGGCTGGTGGGCTTTAGCCTTTGGTCCGCTGGGCCGGGAGGGGGTTTCGGGCTCGTCCATCGGAAATGGGTATGTTTTACGAGGGTCCTCGTGTGCCCAGTGGGAGGCTACGGTCAGAAGCCTGCCCTAAAATGGCAAGAAATATCCAGCGGCGCAGCGCGTGAAATAGTCGCCGAGGCCGGTGGGCTATAGCCTTTGGTCTGCGGGGGGTGGGGAAGGTGTTTCGGGGCTCTGGTCGTCGGAAATGGGTACAGTGTCTTCGAGGGTCCTCGTGTGCCCAGTGGGCGGCTACGGTCAGAAGGCTGCCCTAAAATGGCAAGCATGCCCAGCGGCGCAGCATGTGAAATAGTCACCGAGGCCGGTGGGCTATAGCCTTTGGTCTGCGGGGGGTGGGGAAGGTGTTTCGGGGCTCTGGTCGTCGCAAATGGGTACAGTGTTTTCGAGGGTCCTCGTGTGCCCAGTGGGCGGCTACGGTCAGAAGGCTGCCCTAAAATGGCAAGAAATGCCCAGCGGCGCAGCACGTGAAATAGTCACCGAGGCCGGGTCCGCTGGGGCCGGGAGGGGTTTAGGGGGCTCGTCACGGAAATGGGTATGCCTTTCGAGGGTCCTCGTTGCCCAGCTGGGAGGCTACAATCGAGGCCTTCCTAAATGGCAAAATGCCCAGCGCGCAGCACAAGGAAATAGTCACCGAGGCCGTGGCTATAGCCTTGGTCCGCGGGGGAAGGTGTTTCGGGCCCGCCGTCGGAAATGGGCATGGTCTCGAGGGTCCTCGTAGCCTGGGGCGGCTACGGTTAGAAGGCTGCCCTAAATGGCAAGAAATGCCCAGCGCGCAGCACGTGAAATAGTCACCGAGGCCGGTGGCTATAGCTTTTGGTCCGCTGGGGCCGGGAGGGAGGGGGCTCGTCCGGAAATGGGTACAGTCTTTCGAGGGTCCTCGGTGCCCAGTGGGAGGCTACAATCAGAGGCCTTCCTAAATGGCAAAATGCCCAGCGCGCAACAAGGTGGAAATAGTCACCGAGGCTGGTGGGCTTTAGCCTGGTCCGCGGGGGTTGGGAGGGGTTTCGGGCTCGTCATCGGAAATGGGCATGCCTTTACAAGGGTCCTCGTGGTGCCTGGGAGGCTACGGTCAGAAGCCCGCCCTAAAATGGCAAGAAATATCCAGCGCGCAGCTGCTGAAATAGTCGCCGAGGCCGGTGGGCTATAGCCTTTGGTCCGCGGGGGTGGGGGAAGGTGTTTCGGGGGTTCTGGTCGTCGGAAATGGGTACAAGGTCTCGAGGGTCCTCGTGTGCCTGGGCGGCTTACGCCAAGGCTGCCCTTAAATGGCAAGAAATGCCCAGCGCAGCACGTGAAATAGTCAGCTTTTTCGAGGGTTCTCGCGCCTGGGGAGGCTACGGCCGTACCGCCTTGGTCCGCTGGGGTTGGGGATGGGCGCCGGAAATGGGTACATTCTTTTCGAAAGGCCCTCATGTGCCCTGGGAGGCTACGGTCCGAGACCGCCCTAAAATGACAAGAATGCCCAGCGCCCTGCCAGTGAAATAGTCACCGAGGCCGGTGGCTATAGCCTTTGGTCCGCGGGGTGGGGAAGGTGTTTCGGCTCGCCGGAAATGGGTACAGGTTTCGAGGGTCCTCGGTGCCCAGTGGAGGCTACGGTCAAGCCCGCCCTAAAATGAGAAGAAATGTCCAGCGCAGCGCTGCGGAAATAGTCGCCGAGGCCGGATGGCTATAGCCGGTGGTCCGCGGGGGTTGGGGAGGGGCGTTCGGGGCCTGTGTCGGAAATGGGTACAGCTTTTCGAGGGTCCTCGCGCCTGGGAGTTCTACGGTCGTGGCCTGCCCTAAATGGCAAGAAAATGCCCAGCTGCAAGGTGAAATAGTCGCCGAGGCCGGGTGGGCTATAGGCTTTGGTCCGCGGGGGTTGGGAGGCGCCGGAAATGAGTACAGCCTTTTCGAGGGTCCTCGATGGCGATGGGAGGTTACACGAGACCCGCCCTAAAATGACAAGAAATGCCCAGCGCCCAGCGTGAAATAGTCACCGAGGCCGGGCGGGCTATAGCCTTTGGTCCGCTGGGGCCGGGGAGGGGTTTCGGGGCTCGGTCATAGAAATGGGTACAGCCTTTCGAGGGTCCTCGTGCCCAGGGGAGGCTACGGTCACAAGCTCGCCCTAAAATGGCAAGAATGCTGCCGCGCAGGCCACAAATAGTCACCGAGGCCGGTGGCCATAGCCTTTGGTCCAAGGGGTGGGGAAGGTGTTTCGGCCTGCCGTCACGCAATGGGTACAGTGTCTCGAGGGTCCTCGTAGCCTGGGCATGGCTACGGTCAAGGCTGCCCTAAATGGCAAGAAATGCCCAGCGCGCAAAGCTGCGTGAAATAGTCACCGAGGCCGTGGGCTATAGCCTGGTCTGGGGTGGGGAAGGTGTTTCGGCCCGTCGTCGCAAATGGGTACAGTGTTTTCGAGGGTCCTCGTGTGCCCAGTGGGCGGCTACGGTCAGAAGGCTGCCCTAAAATGGCAAGAAATGCCCAGCGGCGCAGCACGTGAAATAGTCACCGAGGCCGGTGGGCTATAGCTTTTGGTCCGCGGGGGTTGGAGAGGGGGTTTAGGGGGCTCTGGTCGTCGGAAATGGGTACAGTCTTTTCGAGGGTCCTCGTGTGCCCAGTGGGAGGCTACAATCAGAGGCCTTCCATAAGATGGCAAAATGCCCAGCGCGCAGCTGCTGCGGAAATAGTCACCGAGGCCGGTGGGCTATAGCCTTTGGTCCGCGGGGGTGGGGAAGGTGTTTCGGCCCGTCCGCCGGAAATGGGTACAGGTCTCGAGGGTCCTCGGTGCCCAGCATGGCTACGGTTAGAAGGCTGCCCTAAAATGGCAAGAAATGCCCAGCGCGCAGCACGTGAAATAGTCGAGCCATAGCGGTCCGCTGGGGTTGGGAGGGGGGTTTAGGGGGCCTGGGTCGTCGGAAATGGGTACACTTTTCGAGGGTCCTCGTGTGCCCAAAGTGGGAGGCTACAATCGAGGCCTTCCCTAAATGGCAAAATGCCCAGCGCAAAGCAGGAAATAGTCACCGAGGCTGGTGGGCTTTAGCCTTGGTCCGCGGGGGTTGGAGGGGGTTTCGGGCTCGTCATACCAAATGGGTACAGCCTTTATAAGGGTCTCGTGTGCTCATGGTGAGGTTACGGTCAGAAGCTCGCCCTAAATGGCAAGAAATATCCAGCGCGCAGCTGGAAATAGTCGCCGAGGCCGGTGGGCTATAGCCTTGGTCCGCGGGTGGGGAAGGTGTTTCGGCCCGTCGCCGGAAATGGGTACAAGGTCTCGAGGGTCCTCGTAGCCTGGGCATGGCCACGGCCAAGGCTGCCCTAAATGGTAAGAAATGCCCAGCGCAGCACGTGAAATAGTCACCGAGGCCGGTGGCTATAGCTTGGTCCGCTGGGGCCGGGGAGGGGGTTTAGGGCCTGCCGCCGGAATTGGGTACCTCGAGGGTTCTCGCGCCCAGCTGGGAGGCTACGGTCGTGGCCTCGCTTTGGTCCGCGGGTTGGGGATGGGCGCCGAAATGGGTACATTCTTTTCGAAAGGCCCTCATGTGCTCATGGGAGGCTACGGTCGAGACCGCCTAAAATGACAAGAAATGCCCAGCGGCCCAGCGCGTGAAATAGTCACCGAGGCCGGCGGGCTATAGACTTTGGTCAGCGGGGCGGGAAGGTGGGCTCGTCCGGAAATGGCAGTGTTTCGAGGGTCCTCGCAGCCTGGGAGGCTACGGTCAGAAGCCTGCCCAAATGAGAAGAATGTCCAGCATGCAGCGCTGCGGAAATAGTCGCCGAGGCCGGTGGGCTATAGCCTTGGTCCGCGGGGTTGGGAGGCGCCTGGGGCCTGTCGGAAATGGGTACAGTCTTTTCGAGGGTCCTCGCGTGCCCAGTGGGAGTCTACGGTCAGGGCCTGCCCTAAAATGGCAAGAAATGCCCAGCGGCGCAGCGCGTGAAATAGTCGCCGAGGCCGGTGGGCTATAGCCTTTCGTCCGCGGGGGTTGGGGAGGGGCGTCGGAAATGAGTACAGTCTTTTCGAGGGTCCTCGTATGGCGCATGGGAGGTTACGGTCAGAGACCTGCCCTAAAATGACAAGAAATGCCCAGCGGCCCAGCGCGTGAAATAGTCACCGAGGCCGGCGGGCTATAGCCTTTGGTCCGCGGGGGTTGGGGAGGGGGTTTCGGGGGCTCTGGTCGTTAGAAATGGGTACAGCCTTTTTGAGGGTCCTCGTGTGCCCAGTGGGAGGCTACGGTCACAAGCCTGCCCTAAAATGGCAAGAAATGCCAAGCGGCGCAGCGCGTCAAATAGTCACCGAGGCCGGTGGGCTATAGCCTTTGGTCCGCGGGGGTTGGGGAAGGTGTTTCGGGGCTCGGTCACGCAATGGGTACAAAGGTTTTCGAGGGTCCTCGCAGCCTGGGGCGGCTACGGTCCGAAGGCTGCCCTAAATGGCAAGAAATGCCCAGCGCGCAGCACGTGAAATAGTCACCGAGGCCGGTGGGCTATAGCCTTTTGGTCCGCTGGGGGGGAGGGGGCTTAGGGGCCCGGTCGCCGGAAATGGGCATGCCTTTTCGAGGGTCCTCGTGCCCAAAGTGAGGCTATAATCAGAGGCCTTCCCAAAATGGCAAAAATGCTGCGCGCAGCGCCAAATAGTCACCGAGGCCGGTGGCTATAGCCTTTGGTCCGCGGGGTGGGAAGGTGTTTCGGCCCGGTCGCCGGAAATGGGTACAGTGGTCTTCGAGGGTCCTCGCAGCCTGGGAGGCTACGGTCAGAAGCCTGTCCCAAAATGGCAAGAAATGCCCAGCGTCGCAGCACGTGAAATAGTCACCGAGGCTGGTGGCGCTATAGCTTTTGGTCCGCTGGGGCTGGGAGGGGCTTAGGGCCTGGTCGCCGGAAATGGGTATGCCTTTTTTCGAGGGTCCTCGTGGTGCCCAAAGTGGAGGCTACAATCAGAGGCCTTCCTAAATGGCAAAATGCCCAGCCGCGCAGCGTGAAATAGTCAGTCACCGAGGCGGGTGGGCTTTAGCCTTTGGGTCCGCTGGGCCGGGAGGGGTTTAGGGTTCTCGCCGAAAATGGTACAGTCTTTTCGAGGGTCCTCGTGCCCAGTGGAGGCTACGGTCAGAAGCCCGCCCTAAAATGGCAAAATGTCCAGCGGCGCAGCGTGAAACAGCCGCCGAGGCCGGGCGGGCTATAGCCTTTGGTCCGCTGGGGTTGGGAGGCGCCGGAAATGGGTACAGTTTTCGAGGGTCTCGTACTGGGAGGCTACGGTCGAGGCCTGCCCTAAATGACAAGAACAGCGCGGACCGTGAAATAGTCACCGAGGCAGGTGGGCTATAGCCTTTGGTCCGCGGGGGTGGGAGGGGGTTTCGGGGCTCGTCATCGGAAATGGTATTTTACGAGGGTCTCGTGGAGGCTACGCTTAAAATGGCAAGAAATATCCAGCGCGCAGCTGCGAAATAGTCGCCGAGGCCGGTGGGGCTAGCCTTCGGTCCGCGGGCCGGGAGGTGCCGCAAACTGGACAGTTTTTCGAGGGTCCTCGCAGCCTGGGAGGTTACAGAAGCCGCCCTAAATGGCAAGAAATGCCCAGCCGCAGCACGTGAAATAGTCACCGAGGCCGTGGGCTATAAATTTCGTCCGCTGGGGTTGGGGAGGGGTTTAGGCCCGTCGCCGGAAATGGGTACAGTCTTTTCGAGGGTCCTCGTGTGCCCATGGGAGGCTACGGTCAGCCTTCGCCCTAAAATGGCAAGAATGCTCAGCGCGGCCAAGGTGAAGGCCACTGAAATGGGCCACTGGGTCCGCGGGGTGCTGCAGGGTTTAGGTTCCCCGCCGCCGTACGGGTATGGGCTTTTCGAGGGTCTCGTGGTGTCGAAGGAGGCTACGGTCAGAAGCCCGCTCAAAATGGCGAAATGCCCAGCGCGCCAGGAAATAGTCACGAGGCCGGTGGCTATAGCCTTTTGGTCCGCGGGTGGGAAGGGTTTCGAGGGCTCGCCATCGGAAATGGTTTTTTTAGGGTCCTCGGTGCCGGGAGGCTACGTCAGAAGCCTGCCCTTAAATGGCAAGAAATGCCCAGCGCGCAGCGCTGGAAATAGTCGCCGAGGCCGTGGGCTATAGCCTGGTCCGCTGGGCCGTTGGGAGGCGCTTAGGCCTGCGTCGGAAATGGTACAGTCTTTCGAGGTCCTCGTGTGCGGGGAGGTTACAATCAGCCTGCCTAAAATGGCAAGAATGCAGCGCGCAGCTGAAATAGTCAATGAGGCCGGGCTATACCGCTGTCCGGGGGTTGGGGATGGCTCGTCACGAATGGGTACAGTCTTTCGAGGGTCCTCGTGCCTGTGGAGGCTACACGAAGACCTGCCCTAAAATGGTAAAAAATGCCCAGCAGCGCAGCGCGTGAAATAGACACCGAGGCCGGTGGGCTATAGCCTTTGGTCCGCGGGGGTTGGGGAGGGGGTTTCTGGGGCTCTGGTCGTCGGAAATGGGTACATGCCTCGAGGGTCCCTCGTGCTCAATGGGAGGCTACGGTCAAGCCTGCCCTAAATGGCAAGAAATGCCCAAGGCGCAGCTAAGGCGAAATAGTCGCCAAGGCCGTGGGCTAGCGCCTTTGGTCCGCGGGGGTCGGGAGGTGTTTCGGGGCTCCGTGCTGGAAATGGGTACAGTCTTTTCGAGGGTCCTCGTGCCTGGGAGGCTACAGAAGGCCTGCCCTAAAATGGCAAGAAATGTCAGCGCGAGCCACGTGAAATAGTCGCCGAGGCCGTGGGCTATAGCCGGGTCCCATGGGGTTCGTCCGAGGGGCTTCAGGGGCTCGTGCCGGAAATGGCGTACAGTCTTTTCGAGGGTCCTCAGGTGCCCAGTGGGAGGCTTACAATCGAGACCTTCCCTAAATGGCAAGAAATGCCCAGCGCGCATGAAATAGTCACCGAGGCCGCTGGGCTATAGCCTGGTCCGGGGGGTCAGGGGTGTTTCGTTCCGTCACTTAAAATGGGTACATTTTCGAGGTCCTCGTGCCTGCTGGAGGCTACGGTCAAAGCCCGCCTAAAATGGCAAGAATGTCAGGGCGCAGCGCGAAATAGTCACCGAGGCCGGCGGGCTATAGCCTTTGGGTCCCGGGTTGGGAGGAGGGGCTCGTCGCTGGAAATGGGTACTGAGGGTCTCGGTGCCTGGGAGGCTATGCAGGCCCGCCCTAAATGGCAAGAAATGCCCCAGCGCAGCAGCGCGGAAATAGTCACGAGGCCGGTGTGGGCTATAGCTCGGTCCGCGGGGTGGGAGGGGTTTCGGGCTCGTCCGGAAATGGGTACAGCCTACGAGGGTCCTCGTGCCTGGGAGGTTACGGTCAAGCCCGCCTAAATGGCAAGCTTTCGAGGCCGCGGCGGGAGGCTACGCTGGGCCGCTTTTGGTCCGCGGGGTTGGGGATGGGCGCCGGAAATGGGTACATTCTTTTCGAAAGGCCCTCATGTGCCCTGTGGGAGGCTACGGCCAGACCGCCCTAAATGGCAAGAAATGCCCAGCGGCGCAACAAGGTGAAATAGTCACCGAGGCCGTGGGCTATAGCCTTGGTCCGCGGGGTGGGGAAGCGTCGGGCTCGGTCGGAAATGGGTACAGTCTTTTCGAGGGTCCTCGTGTGCCCAGTGGGAGGCTACGGTCAGAAGCCTGCCCTAAAATGAGAAGAAATGTCCAGCGGCGCAGCGCGTGAAATAGTCGCCGAGGCCGGTGGGCTATAGCCTTTGGTCCGCGGGGGTTGGGGAGGTTGCCTGGGGCCTGGGTCGTCGGAAATGGGTACAGTCTTCGAGGGTCCTCGGTGCTGGGGGGAGGCTACGGTCAGGGCCTGCCCTAAAATGGCAAGAAATGCCCAGCGGCGCAGCGCGTGAAATAGTCGCCGAGGCCGGTGGGCTATAGCCTTTGGTCCGCGGGGGTTGGGGAGGGGCGTCGGAAATGGGTACAGTCTTTTCGAGGGTCCTCGTATGGCGGGAGGTTACGTCGAGACCTGCCCTAAATGATAAGAAATGCCCAGCGCGCAGCGTGAAATAGTCACCGAGGCCGGCGGGCTATAGCCTGGTCCGCTGGGGCCGGGGAGGCTCGGCCTGGTCAAAATGGGTACATGCCTTTTCGAGGGTCCTCGTGTGCCTGGGAGGCTACGGCCAAGCCTGCCCAAAATGGCAAGAAATGCCAAGCGGCGCAGCTGCCACAAATAGTCACCGAGGCCGGTGGGCTATAGCCTCGGTCCGCTGGGGTGGGGAGGTGTTTCGGGCCTGGTCGGAAATGGGTACAGTCTTTCGAGGGTCCTCGCAGCCTGGGAGGCTACGGTCAAGGCTGCCCTAAATGGCAAGAAATGCCCAGCGCGCAGCACGTGAAATAGTCACCGAGGCCGTGCACAGGCTGGTCCGGGCCGAGGGGGCTTAGGGGCCTGGTCGCCGGAAATGGGTACAGTCTTTCGAGGGTCCTCGTGGTGCCCAAAGCTGGAGGCTACAATCGAGGCCTTCCTAAATGGCATAAAATGCCCAGCGGCGCAGCCAGTGAAATAGTAACCGAGGCTAGTGGGCTATAGCCTTGGTCCGCTGGGGCTGGGAGGGGTTTAGGGGCTCTGGTCGCCGAAATGGGCATGCCTTTTCGAGGGTCCTCGTGTGCCCAAGTGGGAGGCTACGGTCAGAAGCCTGCCCCCTAAATGGCAAAATGTCCAGCGCGCAGCGTGCGTGAAATAGTCGCCGAGGCCGGTGGCTATAGCCTTGGTCCGGGGGTTGGGGAGGGGTCGGAAATGGCAGTCTTTCGAGGGTCCTCGCCCCATGGGAGGCTACGGTCAGAGGCCTGCCCTAAAATGACAAGAAATTCCCAGCGGCGGAGCGCGTGATATAGTCACCGAGGCCGGTGGGCTATAGCCTGGGTCCGCTGGGGCCAGGAGGCGCTCGGGAGCTCGGGCGTCGGAAATGGTACAGTCTTTTCGAGGGTTCTCGTGCCTGGGAGGCTACGTCGAAGCCTGCCCCTAAAATGGTAAGACATGCCCAGCGCGCGCAGCGGTGAATTAGCCGCCGAGGCCGGTGGGCTATTGCCTTGGTCCGCTGGGGCCGAGGCGCCTGGGGCCGGGCGTTGGAAATGGTACAGTCTGTTCGAGGGTCCTCGTGGTGCCCAGTGAGGCTACGCCGAGGCCCGCCTAAAATAGGCAAGAAATGCCTAGCGGCGGAGCGCTGTGAAATAGTCACCGAGGCAGGTGGGCTATAGCCTTGGTCCGCTGGGGCTGGGAGGGGTTTCGGGGCCTGGGTCATCGGAAATGGGGACAGTCTTTACGAGGGTCCTCGTGTGCCCAGTGGGAGGCTACGGTCAGAAGCCTGCCCTAAAATGGCAAGAAATATCCAGCGGCGCAATGCGTGAAATAGTCGCCGAGGCCGGTGGGCTATAGCCTTTGGTCCGCGGGGGTTGGGGAGGGGCGTTCGGGAGCTCTGGTTGTCGGAAATGGGTACAGTCTTTTCGAGGGTTCTCGCGTGCCCAGTGGGAGGCTACGGTCAGAAGCCTGCCCTAAAATGGTAAGACATGCCCAGCGGCGCAGCGCGTGAATTAGTCGCCGAGGCCGGTGGGCTATAGCCTTTGGTCCGCGGGGGTTGGGGAGGGGCGTTCGGGGGCTTTGGGCGTTGGAAATGGGTACAGTCTGTTCGAGGGTCCTCGTGTGCCCAGTGGGAGGCTACGTCAGAGGCCTGCCCTAAAATAGCAACAAATGCCCAGCGGCGCAGCGCGGGAAATAGTCACCGAGGCCGGTGGGCTATAGCCTTTGGTCCGCGGGGGTTGGGGAGGGGGTTTCGGGGGCTCTGGTCATCGAAAATGAGTACAGTCTTTACGAGGGTCCTCGTGTGCCCAGTGGGAGGCTACGCCGAAGCTGCCCCTAAATGGCAAGAAATGCCAGCGCGCAGCGCTGAAATAGTCGCCGAGGCCGGTGGGCTATAGCATTTGGGTCCGCGGGGTGGGGAGGTGTTTCGGGCCTGCCGAAATGGGTATAGTCTTTTCGAGGGTCCTCGGTGCCCAATGGAGGCTACGGCCGAAGCCTCACCCTAAAATGGCAAGACATGCCCAGCGCGCAGCGCGCTGGTAATAGTCGCCGAGGCCGCGGGTATAGCCTTGGTCCACGGGGTTGGGGAGGCGTCGGGCTTGGGTGTCGGAAATGGGTACAGTTTTTCGAGGGCCCTCGTGCCTGGGGAGGCTACGGTCAGGGCTCACCCTAAATGGCAAGAAATGCCCAGCGCGCAGCGGTAATAGTCGCCGAGGCCGGTGGCTATTTGGTCCGCTGGGCCGGGGAGGGCTGTTTCGGAGGCTTCTGGCCGGAAATGGGTGACAGCCTTACGAGGGTCCTCGCAGGCCCAGCCGAGGCTCACGGTCAGAAGCCGCCCTAAAATGGCAAGAAATGTCCAGTCAGCTGGGAAATAGTCACCGAGGCCTGTGGGCTATAGCCTTGTTCCGCTGGGTCCGGAGGGGGTTCTTGGGGCGCTGTCGCCGGAAATGGGTGGCATGGCTTTTCGAGGGCCCCGTGCCCAAAGGGGAGGCTACACGGTCGAATGGCCTACCCTAAAATGGCAAGAATGCCCAGCGCGCAGCGCTGAAATAGTCGCCGAGGCCGGAAGGCTATAACCTGGTCCGCTGGGGTTGGGAGGGAGGTCGGGGCCTTGGCGTCGGAATGGGTACAGCCTTTTCGAGGGTCCTCGTACCCGTGGGAGGCTACATGGTCAGAGACCTGCCCTAAATGGCAAGAAATGTCCCAGCGGAGCGCAGCGAAATAGTCGCCGAGGCCGGTGGGCTATAGCCTTTGTCGGGGGTTGGGGAGGTGTTTCGGGCTCGTCGGAAATGGGTACAGTCTTCGAGGGTCCCGCGTGCCCAAAGTGGGAGGTTACGGGTCACGCCCGCCCTAAATGGCAAGAAATGCCAAGCGCACAGCACAACAAGGCTGAATAGTCGCCGAGGACGGGTAGGCTATAGCCTCGGTCCACGGGGCTGGGGAAGGTGTTTCGGGCTCCGCCGGAAATGGGTACACTTTTCGAGGGTCCTCACGTGCCTGCGTGGAGGCTACGGCCAAGCCCGCCCTAAAATGGCAAGACATGCCCAGCCGCGCAGCTGTGAAATAGTCGCCGAGGCCGGTGGCTATAGCCTTGGTCCGGGGGGCTGGGATGGTGCTTTCGGGGCCTGGGCGCCGGAAATTGGTAAAGTCTTTTTCAGGGTCCTCATGTGCCTGGGAGGGAGATCACGGTCGAGGCCCCGCCCTAAAATGGCAAGAAATGCCCAGCGCGCAGTCACGGAAATAGTCGCCGAGGCCGGTGGCCTATAGCCTTTGGTCCGCTGGGGCCGGGGAGGTTTCGGGCTCGTCATCGGAAATGGGTACGGGTCTTTACGAAGGCCCTCGCTTGCCCAGCGGGAGGCTACTCAAGCCCGCCCCTAAAATGGCAAGACATGCCCAGCGCGCAGCGCGTGAAATAGTCACCGAGGCCGTGGGCTATAGCCTGGTCCGCTGGGGTGGGAGGGGCTCGGGGCTCGGCCGGAAATGGCAGTCTTTTCGAGGGTCCTCGTGCCTGCTGAGGCTACGGTCGAAGCCGCCCTAAATGGCAAGAATGCCAGCGCGCAAGGAAATAGTCGCCGAGGCCGATGGCTATAGCCTTTGGTCCGCTGGGAGGTGTTTCGGGGCTCGCGCCGGAAATGCGGCTTTCTAGGTCCCCTTGCCTGGGAGGCTACGGCCGTCAAGCCCCTAAAATGGCAAGACATGCCCAGCGCAGCTGCGAAATAGTCGCCGAGCGGGTGGGCTATAGCCTTGGTCCGCTGGGGTTGGGGAGGGCCGGGGCTCAAGGCCGGAAATGGGTACAGTCTTTTCGAGAGTCCTCCTCATGCCCAGACTACGATCGAGCTCGCCCTAAAATAACAAGAAATGCCCAGAGCGCAGGAAATAGTCGCCGAGGCCGCGGGCTATACCTTTGGTCCGCTGGGGTTGGGGAGGTTTCTGGGGCTCGGGCGTCATCGGAAATGGGTACAGTCTTTCTAGGGTCCTCGCCTGGGAGGCTACGGGTCAAGCCTGCAAAATGCCAAGAAATGCCCAGCGCAGCGCTGAAATAGTCGCCGAGGCCGTGGGCTATAGCCTTTGGTCCGCGGGGTTGGGAGGCCGGGGCTCGCCGGAAATGGGTCTTTCGAGGGTCCTCGCCCAGTGGAGGCTACGTCGGAGGCCTGCCCTAAAATGGCAAGAAAATGCCCAGCGGCCGCTGGGAAATAGTCGCCGAGGCCGGTGGGCTATAGCCTGGTCCGCTGGGTTGGGAGGGGGCGGGGCGCCGAAATGGGTACGCCTTTCGAGGTCCTCGTTGCCTGTGGGGAGGATACGGTCAAGCCTGCCATAAAATGACAAGAAATGCCAGCGCCAGCTGCGGAAATAGTCGCCGAGCCGGGCCGTGGGCTATAGCCTTTGGTCCGCTGGGGTTGGGGAAGGCGTCGGGGCCTGGGTGGGAAATGGGTACATTTTCGAGGGTCTCGTGCCGGGGAGGCTACGGTCAGAAGCCTGCCCCTAAAATGGCAAGAAATGCCCAGCGCAGCGCTGAAATAGTCGCCGAGGCCGGTGGGCTATAGCCTTTGGTCCGCGGAGGTGGGAGGCCGGAAATGGGTAAACTCTTCGAGGGTCCTCGTGTGCCTGGGAGGCTACGGTCGAGGCCCGCCATAAATGGCAAGAAATGCCCAGCGGCACAGCAAATAAATAGTCACCGAGGCCGGTGGGCTATAGCCTGGTCCGCGGGTCGGGGAGGCGCGTCGAAATGGGTACAATATTTTCGAGGGTCCTCGTGCCCCGTGAGGCTACGGTCAAAGGCCCGCCCTAAATTGGCAGGAAATGCCCAGCGCAGCGGAAATAGTCCGAGGCCGTGGGCTATAGCCTTGGTCCGCTGGGGTCGGGGAGGTCGCGTCGCCGAAATGGGTATCTTTCGAGGGTCCTCGTGTGCCCAGTTGGAGGCTACAGTCAGAAGCCTGTCCTAAAATGGCAAGAAATGCCCAGCGGCGCAGCGCGTGAAATAGTCGCCGAGGCCGGTGGGCTATAGCCTTTGGTCCGCGGGGGTTGGGGAGGAGCGTCGGAAATGGGTACAGTCTTTTCGAGGGTCCTCGCGTGCCCAGTGGGAGGCTACGGTCAGTGCCTGCCCTATTATGGCAAGAAATGCCGAGCGGTGAAGCGCTGGCAATAGTCACCGAGGCCGTGGCTATAGCCTGGTCCGCGGGGTGGGGAGGGGTTTCGGCCTGGCCGGAAATGGCAAGTCTTTCGAGGGTCCTCGCCCGCTGAGGCTACGTCAGAAGCCTGCAAAATGCAAGAAATGCCCAGTGGGCGCAGCGCGTGAAATAGTCCGAGGCGGTGGGCTATAGCCTGGTCCGGGGTTGGGAGGGGCTCGGGGCTCGCTGAGGTGTCGGAAATGGCAGGTTACGAAAATGGCAAGAAATGCCCAGCGCGCAGCTGAAATAGTCACGCCGAGGCCGTGGGCTATAGCCTTGGTCCGCGGGGTTGGGGAGGGGTTTCGGGCTCGTGTCGGAAATGGGTACAGTCTTTCGAGGGTCCTCAGCCTGGGAGGAGGCTACGGTCAAGCCCGCCCCTAAAATGGCAAGAAATGTCCAGCGCAGCTGGAAATAGTCGCCGAGGCCGGGCTATAGCCTTGGTCCGCGGGGTTGGGAGGCGGGGCTCGGGTGTCGGAAATGGCACAGTCTTTTCGAGGGTCCTCGGCCCGGGAGGCTACGGTTAGGCCTGCCCTAAATGGCAAGAACTAGCGCAGCGCGTGAAATAGTCAGGCCGGTGGGCTATAGCCTGGTCCGGGGTTGGGAGGCGGGGCCTGGTCCGGAAATGGGTACAGCTTTTCGAGGGTCCTCGCTGCCTGGGAGGCTACGGTCGCCCTAAATGGCAAGAATGCCCAGCGCAGCGCTGGTGAAATAGTCGCCGAGGCCGGTGGGCTAGCAGGTCCGCGGGCCGGGAGGGGCGTCGGGGCTGGGCCGGAAATGGTACAGTCTTTCGAGGGTCCTCGTGCCTGGGAGGCTACAGAGGCCTGCCCCTAAAATGGCAAGAAATGCGCCAGCGCGCGGAAATAGTCGCCGAGGCCGGTGGCTATAGCCTTTGGTCCGGGGCTGGGAGGGGGCTGGGGCTCGGTCGAAATGGCATGCGAGGGTCCTCGCGCCTGGGAGGCTACGGTCAAGGCCTAAAATGGCAAGAAATGCTCGCAGCGCTGTGAAATAGTCGCCGAGGCCGGTGGGCTATAGCCTTGGTCCGCTGGGGGAGGGGCGCGGGGCTCGTGTCGGAAATGCGCCTTTTCGAGGGTCCTCGCAGCTGGGAGGCTACGTCGAGGCCTGCCCTAAAATGGCAAGAAATGCCCAGCGCGCAGCGCTGAAATAGTCGCCGAGGCCGGTGGGCTATAGCCTTTGGTCCGCGGGGTTGGGAGGGGCTCGGGGCTCCGGAAATGGGTAGCTCCGAGGGTCTCGTGCCTGGGAGGGAGGCTACGGTCAGGCCTGCCCTAAATGGCAAGAAATGCCAGCGCGCAGCACGGAAATAGTCGCCGAGGCCGGTGGGCTATAGCCTTTGGTCCGCTGGGAGGGTCGCCTGGGCGCCGAAATGGGTACCTTTTCGAGGGTCCTCGTGCCTGGGAGTGAGGCTACGGTCAGCCTGCCCTAAAATGGCAAGAAATGCCAGCGCGCAGCGCTGAAATAGTCGCCGAGGCCGGTGGGCTATAGCCTGGTCCGCGAGGTTGGGGGCGCCGAAATGGTACAGTCTTTCGAGGGTCCTCGTGCCTGGGAGGCTACGAGCCCCGCCTAAAATGGCAAGAAATGCAAGCGCACAGCGCAAATAGTCGAGGCCGGTGGGCTATAGCCTTGGTCCGCGGGGGTTGGGGGGTTTCGGGGCTCGTCGAAATGGGTACATCTTTCGAGGGTCCTCGGCTGGAGGCTACGGTCAAGGCCGCCTAAAATGGCAAGAAATGCCCAGCGCAGCACAAAATAGTCACCGAGGCCGGTGGGCTATAGCCTTGGTCCGCTGGGGTTGGGGAAGGTTTCGGGGCTCTGGTCAAAAATGGGTACACCTTTTCGAGGGTCCTCGTGGTGCCCAGGGGAGGCTACGGTCAGAAGCCTGCCTAAAATGGCAAGAAAGCGCACAGCGCCACAAATAGTCGCCGAGGCCGTGGGCTATAGCCTTGGTCCGCTGGGGTTGGGAGGGGCGCCGAAATGGTACAGTCTTTCGAGGGTCCTCGTGCCCCGTGGGAGGCTACGGTCAGAAGTTGCCTAAAATGGCAAGAAATGCCCAGCAGCTGCGAAATAGTCACCGAGGCCCGGGCTATAGCCTTTGGTCCGCGGGGTTTCGGGGCTCGCCGTCGAAATGGGTACAATCTTTCGAGGGTCCTCGTGCCCTGGAGGCTACGGTCAAGCCTGCCCCTAAAATGGCAAGAATGCCAAGCGCGCAGCTGCAAAATCGCGAGGCCGGTGGGCTATAGCCGGGTCCGCTGGGGTTGGGGAAGGTGTTTCGGGCTCGTCAGAAAATGGGTACACTTTCGAGGGTCCTCGGTGCCCGCGGGGAGGCTACGTCAGAAGCCGCCCAAAATGGCAAGAAATGCCCAGCGCGCAGCTGGGAAATAGTCACCGAGGCCGGTGGGCTATAGCCTGGGTCCGCTGGGGTTGGGGAAGGTGTTTCGGGCTCGTCACGAAATGGGTACACCTTTTCGAGGGTCCTCGTGCCCGGGAGGCTACGGTCAAGCCCGCCTAAAATGGCAAGAAATGCCCAAGCGCGCAGCGGTGAAATAGTCGCGAGGCCGGGCTATAGCCTGGTCCGCTGGGGTTGGGGAGGGCTCGGGGCTGAAAATGGGTACAGTCTTTCGAGGTCCTCGTGCCCAGGGAGGCTCAGAAGCCCGCCCAAAAATGGCAAGAAATCCTGCGCAGCGCTGAAATAGTCAGAGGCCGGTGGGCTATAGCCTCGGTCCACGGGGTTGGGAGGGTTTCGGGCCTGGTCGCTGTCATACCTTCGAGGGTCCTCGTGCCCGGAGGCTACGGTAGTCCTAAATGGCAAGAAATGTCCAGCGCAGCGTGAAATAGTCGCCGAGGCCGGTGGCTATAGCCTTTGGTCCGGGCCGGGAGGGGTGGGGCTCGTCGTCGGAAATGGGTACGCTTTCGAGGGTCCTCGCCTGGGAGGCTACGGTCAAGCCCCTAAATGGCAAAATGTCCATGCGCAGCGTGAAATAGTCGCCGAGGCCGGGCTATAGCCTGGTCCGGGGAGTGTCGGGGCCTGTCATCGGAAATGGGTACACCTTTCGAGGGTCCTCGTGCCCTGGGAGGCTACGGTCAGAAGCCCGCCCTAAATGGCAAGAAATGCCAGCGCGCAGCGGAAATAGTCGCCGAGGCCGGTGGGCTATAGCCTGGTCCGCGGGTTGGGGAGGGGGTTTCGCTCGGGTCCGAAATGGGTACAGTCTTTTCGAGGGTCCTCGCAGCCTGGGAGGCTACGGTCAAGCCTGCCCTAAAATGGCAAGAAATGCCCAGCGCAGCGAAATAGTCGCGAGGCCGGTGGGCTATAGCCGGGTCCGCGGGGTTGGGGGTTTCGGGGCTCGCCGAAATGGGTACACCTTTTCGAGGTCCTCGTGCCCAGGGGAGGCTACGGTCAGGGCCCGCCCTAAAATGGCAAGAAATGCCGGCGCAGCGCCAGCAGAAATAGTCGCGAGGCCGTGGGCTATAGCCTGGTCCGCTGGGGCCGGGAGGGGCTCGGGGCTCGGGTCGGAAATGGGTACAGTCTTTCGAGGGTCCTCGTGCCCTGAGGCTACGGTCGAAGCCCGCCCTAAATGGCAAGAAATGCCCAGCGCGCAGCTGGGAAATAGTCGCCGAGGCCGTGGGCTATAGCCTTGGTCCGCTGGGGTTGGGGGGCGTCGTCGGAAATGGGTACAGCTTTTCGAGGGTCCTCGCGCCTGGGAGGCTACGGTCAGGCCCGCCTAAAATGGCAAGAAACCTAGCGCAGCGCTGTGAAATAGTCGCCGAGGCTGCCTTTGGTCCCGGGGTCGGGGAGGGGTCGGGGCTCGTCATCGGAAATGGGTACAGCCTTTTCGAGGTCCTCGCCCGGGGAGGCTACGGTCGGCAAGCCTGCCCTAAATAGTGGTGGGCTATAGCCTTAGTCCGCCGGGCCGGGGAGGGTGTCGGGCTCGGTCGGAAATGGCGCCGAGGGTCCTCGGTGCCCGGGAGGCTACGCGGGCCCGCCCTAAAATGGCAAGAAATGCCCAGCGCAGCGGAAATAGTCAGCCGAGGCCGGTGGCTATAGCCTTTGGTCCTGGGGCTGGGGAGGGTTTGGGGCCTGCCTAAATGGGTACAGCCTTTTCGAGGGTCCTCGTGCCCAAGGAGGCTACGGTCAAGCCTGCCCCCTAAATGGCAAGAAATGTCCAGCGCGCAGCGCTGAAATAGTCGCCGAGGCCGTGGCTATAGCCTGGTCCGCTGGGGTCTGGGAGGCGCCTGGGGCTCGGCCGGAAATGGCACAGTCTTTCGAGGGTCCTCGTGGTGCCCAGGAGGCTACGGAGGCCCGCCCTAAATGGCAAGAAATGTCAGCGCAGCAGGGAAATAGTCGCCGAGGCCGGTGGCTATAGCCTTGGTCCGCTGGGAGGGGTTTCGGGGCTCGTCATCGGAAATGGCAGCCTTTACGAGGGTCCTCGGTGCCCAGAGGCTACGGTCGAAGCCCGCCTAAATGGCAAGAAATGTCCAGCGCACGCAAGGAAATAGTCGCCGAGGCCTGGTGGCTATAGCCTTTGGTCCGCGGGGGTGGGAGGGGCTCGGGGCCCGGGTGTCGGAAATGGGTACAGCCTTTTCGAGGGTCCTCGCGCTGGGAGGCTACGGTCAGCCTGCCCTAAAATGGCAAGAAATGCCCAGCGCGCAGCGTGAAATAGTCCCGAGGCCGGGGCTACAGCCTTTGGTCCGCTGGGGTTGGGGGGGCCTGCATCGAAATGGCAGTTTTCGAGGGTCCTCGTGCCCTGGAGGCTACGGTAAGCCCCTAAAATGGCAAGAAATGTCCAGCGCTGAAATAGTCGCCGAGGCCGGTGGCTATAGCCTTTGGTCCGCTGGGGCTGGGAGGGGCTCGGGGCTCAAAAATGGGTATTTTCGAGGGTCCTCGCAGCCTGGGAGGCTACGGTCAAGCCCTAAAATCAAGAAATGCCCAGCGCAGCTGGAAATAGTCGCCGAGGCCGTGGCTATAGCCTGGGTCCGCGGGGTTGGGGAGGGGGGGCCTGGGTGTCGGAAATGGGCACAGTTTTTCGAGGGTCCTCGTGCCTGGGAGGCTACGGTCAAGCCCGCCCTAAAAAGAAATGTCCAGCAGCGCGTGAAATAGTCGCCGAGGACGGGCTATAGCCTGGTCCGCGGGGCTGGGGAGGGGTTAGGGGCTCGCCTCGAAATGGGTACAGTTTTCGAGGTCCTGCCTGGGAGAGGCTACGGTCAAGCCTGCCCTAAAATGGTAAAAATGCCAGCGCGCAGCGCGAAATAGTCGCCGAGTGGCTATAGCCTGGTCCGCTGGGGGAGGTTTCGGGGCCTGCTCGGAAATGGCAGTCTTTCGAGGGTCCTGCTGCGGGGAGGCTACGGTCAAGCCCGCCCTAAAATGGCAAGAAATGCCCAGCGCGCAGCTGGGAAATAGTCGCCGCCGGTGGCTATAGCCTGGTCCGCGGGGTTGGGGAGGGTTTCGCCTGGGTGTCGGAAATGGGTACAGCCTTTTCGAGGGTCCTCGCGTGCCTGGGAGGCTACGGCCAGGCCCGCCCTAAATAAGAAGAATGCCCAGCGCGCAAGGTGAAATAGTCACGCCGAGGCAGCTATAGCCTTGGTCCGCTGGGGAGAGGTCGGGCTGTCTCGGAAATGGGTACAGCCTTTTCGAGGGTCCTCGCGCCTGCTGAGGCTACGGCGAAGCCCGCCCTAAATGGCAAGAAATGCCCAGCCGCGCAGCCAGGAAATAGTCGCCGAGGCCGGCTATAGCCTTGGTCCGCTGGGGGTTGGGAGGCCGGAAATGGGTCCTTTTCGAGGGTCCTCGTGCCCAAGACGGCCGAGGCCTGCCCCTAAAATGGAAGAATGTCCAGCGCGCAGCGAAATAGTCACCGAGGCCGGTGGGCTATAGCCTTTGGTCCGCGGGTTGGGAGGGGTGGGGCTCGTCATCGGAAATGGGGCTTTTCGAGGGTCCTCGTGCCTGCTGGGAGGCTACGGCGCCCTAAAATGGCAAGAAATGCCCCGCAGCTGCGAAATAGTCACGAGGCCGGTGGGCTATAGCCTTTGGGTCCGCGGGGTGGGAGGTGTTCGGGGCCTCGGGTGTCGGAAATGGGCACAGTCTTCGAGGGTCCTCTGCCTGCGGGAGGCTACGTCAGCCCGCCAAAATGGAAGAAATGCCCAGCGCGCAGAGGAAATAGTCCGAGGCCGGTGGGCTATAGCCTTTGGTCCGCTGGGGGGAGGCGGCGCCGGAAATGGGTACGCCTTTCGAGGGTCCTCGTGCCCTGGGAGGCTACGGTCAAGGCCCTAAATGGCAAGAAATGTCCACCGCCAAGGTGAAATAGTCGCCGAGGCGGTGGCTATAGCCTTTGGTCCGCTGGGGGGGAGGGGTTCGGGGCTCGTGTCGGAAATGGGTACGCTTTTTTTTCGAGGGTCCTCGCCCAGGAGGCTACGGTCGGCCCGCCTAAATGGCAAATACCCAGCGCAGCAAGGTGAAATAGTCGCCGAGGCCGGTGGCTATAGCCTTGGTCCGGGGGGGGAGGGTACAGTCTTCGAGGGTCCTGTGCCTGGGAGGCTACGTCGAGGCCTCCCCTAAATGGAAAGAATTCCCAGCGCAGCAGGAAATAGTCACCCGAGGCCGTGGGCTATAGCCTTTGGTCCGCTGGGGTTGGGGAGGGGGGCTGGTGAAATGGCAGTCTTTCGAGGGTCCTCGCTGCCTGGGAGGCTACGGTCAAGCCCGCCTAAAATGGCAAGAATGCCAGCAGCTGCGAAATAGTCGCCGAGGCCGTGGGCTATAGCCTTCCGGGGGTTGGGAGGGGCGTGGCTCGTGTCGGAAATGGGTACAGTCTTTTCGAGGGTCCTCGCGTGCTGGGAGGCTACGGTCAGGCCCTAAAATGGCAAGAAATGTCAGCGCAGCACGGAAATAGTCGCCGAGGCCGGTGGCTATAGCCTTGGTCCGCGGGGGTTGGGGAGGCTCGGGCCGAAATGGGTGTTTTCGAGGGTCCTCGCGGCGGGCCGAGTGGACTGGTCTAGGAAATGCTCAGGCCTGCAAATGGTAAAAATTCAGCGCAGCGCAGGAAATAGTCGCCGAGGCCGGTGGCTATAGCCTTTGTCCACGGGGCCGGGAGGGGGTGGGGCTCGTCGAAATGGTGATTCGAGGTCCTCGCGCCTGTGGACTACGGTCAAGCCCCGCCTAAAATGCCAAGAAAGTCCAGCCGCAGCGCTGCGAAATAGTCGCCGAGGCCGGGCTATAGCCTGGTCCGGGGGTTGGGGAGGGCGCCTGTGTCGGAAATGGGTACAGCTCGAGGGTCCTCGTGCCCAAAGGAGGCTTACGTGGCCCGCCCTAAAATGGCAAGAATGCCCCGCGCAGCTGCGTGAAATAGTCACCGAGGCCTGCCTGGGGGGGGGTAGGGCTCGGGTCGTCAAAAATGGGTACAGTGATTCGAGGGTCCTCGTGCTGGAGGCTACGGTCGAAGCCTGCCCTAAATGGCCAAGAAATGTCCAGCGCAGCTGCGTGAAATAGTCGCCGAGGACGGTGGGCTATAGCCTGGTCCGCGGGGCCGGGAGGGGGCCTGTCGGAAATGGGCAGTCTTTCGAGGGTCGCGCCCTGGGAGGTTACGGTCGGCCTGCCCTAAAATGGCAAGAATGCCCAGCGCAGCAAGGTGAAATAGTCAACGAGGCGTGGGCTATAGCCTGGTCCGGGGTCGAGGGGGTTTAGGGCCTGGTCGGAAATGGGTACAGATTTTCGAGGGTCCTCGCAGCCTGGGGAGGCTACGTCAAGCCCGCCCTAAAATTCCAAGAATGTCCAGCGCGCACAGGAAATAGTCCGAGGACGGTGGGCTATAGCCTTGGTCCGCGGGCGGGAGGGGCGCCTGGGGCGTGTCGGAAATGGGTACAGTTTTTCGAGGGTCCTCGCGCCTGGGGAGGTTACGGTCAGGCTCGCCCTAAATGGCAAGAATGCCCAGCGCGCATGGAAATAGTCACCGAGGCCGGTGGGTTATAGCCTGGTCCGCGGGGCCGGGAGGGGTTTAGGGGCTCTTCGAAATGGTACATTTTCGAGGGTACCTCGTGCCTGAGGCTACGGTCAAGCCCGCCCTAAAATGCCAAGAAATGTCCAGGCGCAGCGGAAATAGTCGCCGAGGACGGGGCTATAGCCTTTGGTCCGCGGGGTTGGGAGGTTCGGGGCTCGGAAATGGGCACACTTTTCGAGGGTCCTCGTGTGCCCATGGAGGCTACGGTCAGAAGCCTGCCCTAAATGCCAAGAAATGCGCCGCAGGCGTGAAATAGTCAACGAGGCCGGTGAGCTATAGCCTGGTCCGCGGGGCCGGGAGGGCGGGGCTCGGCCTCAAATGGGTACGCCTTTTCGAGGGTCCTCGCGCCTGGAGGCTAGAAGCCCGCCCTAAAATGGCAAGAATGCCCAGCGCGCAAGATGAAATAGTCGCCGAGGCCGTGGGCTATAGCCTTGGTCCGGGGCCGGGAGGGTGTTCAGGCCTGCCGGAAATGGGTATTTTTCGAGGGTCCTCATGCCCTGGGAGGCTACGGTCAAAGGCATGCCCTAAAATGCAAGAATGTCCAGCTGCCCAGCGGAAATAGTCGCCGAGGCCGGTGGGCTATAGCCTGGTCCGCGGGGTTGGGAGGAGCGTCGGGGCTGTGTCGGAAATGCACGAGGGTCCTCGCGCTGGAAGGTTACGGTCAGGCCTGCCCTAAAATGGCAAGAAATACCCAGCTGCAGCGGCGGAAATAGTCGCCGAGGCCGTGGCTATATCCTTTGGTCCGCGGGGTTGGGAGGCCGGAAATGGGTACAGTCTTTTCGAGGGTCCTCGGTGCCCTGTGAGGCTACGAGGCCTGCCCTAAAATGGTAAAAAATTCAGCGCGCAGCGCTGGAAATAGTCACACCGAGGACGGTGGGCTATAGCCTGGTCCGGGGGGGGGAGGGTTTAGGGCCTGTCTGAAATGGCATGCCTTCGAGGGTCCTCGCGTCAGTGGGAGGCTACGGTCAAGCCCCGCCCTAAAATGGCAAGACCCAGCGCAGCAGGAAATAGTCCGAGGCCGGTGGGCTATAGCCTGGTCCGGGGGTTGGGGAGGTGTTCGGGCTCGGCCGGAAATGGCAGTCTTTTCGAGGGTCCTCGTGCCTGAGACTACGGTCGAGGCCTTCCCTAAAATAAAAGATGCCCAGCGCGCAGACGGAAATAGTCACCGCGTGGCCTATAGACTTTGGTCCGGGGGGGGGAGGGGTTTCGGGGCCTGTCATCGGAAATGGGTAGTCTTTACGAGGGTCCTCGCATGGGAGGCTACGGTCAAGCCCCGCCTAAATGGCAAGAAATGCCCAGCGCAGCGCGGGTGAAATAGTCGCCGAGGCCGGTGGGCTATAGCCTGGTCCGCGGGACCGGGAGGAGCGTCGGGGCTCGTGTCGGAAATGGGTACAGTTTTTCGAGGGTCCTCGCGTGCCCTGGAAAGTACGGTCAGGCCTGCCCTAAAATGGCAAGACCCAGCGCAGCGCGCGGAAATAGTCGCCGAGGCCGGTGGTCTATAGCCTGGTCCGCGGGGGCTGGGAGGGGCTCGGAATGGGCACAGCTCGAGGGTCCGCTCGGGGAGGCTACGGTCAAAAGCCTCGCCCTAAATGGCAAGAAATGCCCAGCGCAGCGTGAAATAGTCGCCGAGGCCGGTCCTTTAGTCCGCGGGGTTGGGAGGGCGCTCGGGGCCCGGCCGGAATGGGTACAGCCTTTTCGAGGGTCCTCGCAGCCCAATGGGAGACTACGCCGAGTCCCGCCCTAAAATAGCAAGAAATGCCCAGCGCAGCTGGGAAATAGTCGCCGAGGCCGTGGGCTATAGCCTTGGTCCGCTGGGTTGGGGAGGGGCGGGGCTCGTCATCGGAAATGGGCAGTTTTCGAGGGTCCTCGTGCCTGGGAGACTACGGTCGAGGCCTGCCCTAATATAGCAAGAAATGCCCAGCGCGCAACGCTGAAATAGTCACGCCGTGGCCTATAGCCTTGGTCCGCGGGTTGGTGAGGCATTCGGGGCCTGTCATCGGAAATGGGTACAGCCTTACGAGAGTCCTCGCCCGGAGGCTACGGCCGCCTAAATGCCAAGAAATGTCCAGCGCAGCGCGAAATAGTCGCCGAGGACGGTGGGCTATAGCCTTTGGTCCGGGCTGGGAGGCATTCGGGGCCTGGGTGTCGGAAATGGCACAGTCTTTCGAGGGTCCTCGTGCCTGGCTACGGCCAGAAGCCTGCCCTAAAATGCCAAGAAATCCCAGCGCAGCTGCGAAATAGTCGCCGAGGCCGTGGGCTATAGCCTTTGGTCCGCTGGGGGGGGGTCGGGGCTCGTCGGAAATGGGTACAGTCTTTCGAGGGTCCTCGCGTGCCTGGGCTGAGACTACGGTCAGAGGCCTGCCCTAATATAGCAAGAAATGCCCAGCGGCGCAACGCGGGAAATAGTCACTGAAGCCGGTGGCCTATAGCCTTTGGTCCGCGGGGGTTGGGGAGGGGGTTTCGGGGGCTCTGGTCATCGGAAATGGGTACAGTCTTTACGAGGGTCCTCGAGTGCCCAGTGGGAGGCTACGGCCGAAAAATGCCAAGAAATGTCCAGCGCGCAGCGTGAGTAGTCGCCGAGGACGGTGGCTATAGCCTTGGTCCACGGGGCCGGGGAGGGCCGGGGCCTGTGTCGAAATGGGTACGAGGTCCTCGCCCAGCTGGAGGCTACGGTCAGGCCTGCCCTAAATGGCACAATACCAGCAGCGCAGGTGAGATAGCGCCGAGGCCGGTGGGCTATAGAGTCGGTCCGCGGGGTTGGGAGGGGTGGGGTCGTCAAAAATGGGCACAGATTTTCGAGGGTCCTAGTGTGCCCATGAGGCTACGGTCGAAGTCGCCCTAAAATGCCAAGAAATGTCCAGCGCAGCGCGTGAAATAGTCGCCGAGGACGGTGGGCTATAGGCTGGTCCGCGGGCCGGGAGGCGCTCGGGGCCTCGTCGGAAATGGGTACACTTTTCGAGGGTCCTCGCGCAGGAGGCTACGGTCAGGCCTCCCCTAAATTGGCACAAGAAATGTCCAGCGCGCAGCTGCGGAACTAGTCGCCGAGGCCGGTGGCTAGCCTTTGGTCCGCCGGGAGGGGGTTTCGGGGCCTGGAGTCGGAAATGGCATACGAGGGTCCTCGTGTGCCCAAAGTGGAGGCTACGGTCAAGCCTCTAAATGCCAAGAAATGTCCCGCGCGCAGCGGAAATAGTCGCCGAGGCCGGTGGATATAGCCTGGTCCGCGGGGGCCGGGAGGCGTCGGGGCGTGTCGGAAATGGGTACAGTCTTTTCGAGGGTCCTCTGGCTGAGGCTGGTCCAGGGCCTGCCCTAAATGGCAATAAATGCCCAGCGCGCAGCGGATAGTCCCCGAGGCCGGTGGCTATAGCCTTGGTCCGCGGGGTTGGGAGGGGTTTAGGGCTCGTCGAAATGGGTACAGCTTTTCGAGGTCCTCGGTGTCTGGGAGGCTACGGTCAAGCCTGCCCTAAATGCCAAGAAATGTCCAGCGCAGCTGCGGAATAGTCGCCGAGGACGGTGGGCTATAGCCTGGTCCACGGGGTTGGGGAGGGGTCGGGGCCTGGGAGTCGGAAATGGGTACAGTCTCGAGGGTCCTCGTGCCCGGAGAGGCTACGGTCAGAAGCATGCCCAAAAATGCCAAGAAATGTCCAGCGCCGCAGCGCGTGAAATAGACGCCGAGGCCGGTGGGATATAGCCTTGGGTCCGCGGGGCCGGGGAGGCGCTCGGGGCCTGTGTCGAATGGGTACAGCCTTTTCGAGGGTCCTCGCGTGCCTGGGAGGCTACGGTCCGTGGCTCGCCCAAATGGCAATAAATGCCCAGCGCGCAGCGCTGGAAATAGTCCCCCGAGGCCGGTGGCTATAGCCTTTGGTCCGCGGGCTGGGGAGGGGGGCCTGCGTCGAAAATGGGTACAGCTTTTCGACGGTCCTCGTGTGCCTGGGGAGGCTACGGCAGAAGCCCGCCCTAAAATGCCAAGAAATGTCCAGCGCGCGCAGCGCGGAAATAGTCGCCGAGGACCGGTGGGCTATAGCCTTGGTCCACGGGGCTGGGAGGGGCGCTCGGGGCCTGGGTGTGGAAATGGCACAGTTTTGTAAGGTCCTCGCGCTGGGAGGCTACGGTCGGGCCTCGCCCTAAAATGGCAATAATGCCCAGCGCAGCGCGTGAAATAGTCGCCGAGGACGGTGGGCTATAGCCTTTGGTCCGCGGGGGTTGGGGAGGTGTTTCGGGGGCTCTGGTCGTCGAAAATGGGTACAGTCTTTTCGAGGGTCCTCGTTTGCCCAGTGGGAGGTTACGGTCAGAAGCCTGCCCTAAAATGGCAAGAAATGCCCAGCGTGGCAGCGCGTGAAATAGTCACCGAGGCCGGTGGGCTATAGCCTTTGGTCCGCGGGGGTTGGGGAGGGGGTTTAGGGGCTCGTGTAGTCGGAAATGGGTACAGTCTTTTCGAGGGTCCTCGTGTCCCCAGTGGGAGGCTTCGGTCAGAAGCCTGCCCTAAGATGGCGAGAATTGCCCAGCGGCGCAGCGCGTGAAATGGTCACTGAGGCCGGTGGGCTATAGCCTTTGGTCCGCGGGGGTTGGGGAGGGTGTTTAGGGGGCTCTGGTCGTCGAAAATGGGTACCGTCTTTTCGACGGTCCTCGTGTGCCCTGTGGGAGGCTACGGTCAGAAGCCTTCCCTAAAATGCCAAGAAATGTCTAGCGGCGCAGCGCGTGAAATAGTCGCCGAGGCCGGTGGGCTATAGCCTTTGGTCCGCGGGGGTTGGGGAGGGGCGTTCGGGGGCTCTGGATGTCGGAAATGGGTACAGTCTTTTCGAGGGTCCTCGCGTGCCCAGTGGGAGGCTACGGTCAGGGCCTGCCCTAAAATGGCAATAAATGCCCAGCGGCGCAGCGCGTGAAATAGTCCCCGAGGCCGGTGGGCTATAGCCTTTGGTCTGCGGGGGTTGGGGAGGGTGTTTAGGGGGCTCTGGTCGTCGAAAATGGGTACCGTCTTTTCGACGGTCCTCGTGTGCCCTGTGGGAGGCTACTTTCAGAAGCCTGCCCTAAAATGCCAAGAAATGTCCAGCGGCGCAGCGCGTGAAATAGTCGCCGAGGACGGTGGGCTATAGCCTTTGGTCCACGGGGCCGGGAGGGGCGTCGAGCCTGCGTCGAAATGGGTACAGCCTTTTGTAAGGTCCTCGCGCCTGCTGGAGGCTACGGTCAGGGCTCGCCCTAAAATGGCAATAAATGCCCAGCAGCGCAGCGCGTGATATAGTCGCCGAGGCCGGTCGGCTATAGTTTGGTCCGCGGGGTTGGGGAGGGGGTTAGGGGCTCGTCGAAATGGGCATGATTTTTCGAGGGTCCTAGTGTGCCCAGTGGGAGGCTACGGTCAGAAGCCTGCCCCAAAATGCCAAGAAATGTCCAGCGGCGCAGCGCGTGAAATAGTCGCCGAGGACGGTGGGCTATAGCTTTTGGTCCGCGGGGCTGGGAGGCGTCGGGGCTCTGGGTGTCGGAAATGGGTACAATCTTTTCGAGGGTCCTCGCGTGCCCAGTAGGAGGCTACGGTCAGGGCCTTCCCTAAATTGGCAATAAATGTCCAGCGGCGCAGCTCGTGAACTAGTCGCCGAGGCCGGTAGGCTATAGCCTTTGGTCCGCTGGGGCCGGGAGGGGCTCGGGCCTGGGAGTCGGAAATGGCAGCCTTTTCGAGGGTCCTAGCGTGCCTGGGAGGCTACGGTCGGGCTCGCCCTAAAATGGCAAGAAATGCCCAGCGCGCAGCTGCTGAAATAGTCCCCGAGGCCGGTGGCTATAGCCTTTGGTCCGCTGGGCTGGGGAGGGGTTTAGGGGCCTGGGTCGTCGAAATGGGTACGCCTTTTCGACGGTCCTCGTGTCTGGGAGGCTACGGTCAGAAGCCTGCCCTAAATGCCAAGAAATGTCCAGCGCGCAGCGCTGAAATAGTCGCCGAGGACGGTGGGCTATAGCCTGGTCCACGGGGCCGGGAGGGGTTTCGGGGCCTGGGAGTCGGAAATGGTACAGTCCACGAGGGTCCTCGTGCCCAGAGGCTACGGTCAGAAGCCTGCCCTAAATGCCAAGAAATGTCCAGCGCGCAGCGCTGCGGAAATAGTCGCCGAGGCCGGTGGATATAGCCTGGTCCGGGGGCCGGGAGGGGCGCTCGGGGCCTGTCGGAATGGCACAGCCTTTTCGAGGGTCCTAGCGTGCCTGGGAGGCTACGGTCCGTGGCTCGCCCCTAAATGGCACAATAAATGCCCAGCGCGCAGCTGCTGAATAGTCCCCCGAGGCCGGTTGGCTATAGCCTTTGGTCCGCTGGGGTCGGGAGGTTTAGGGGCCTGTCTTCGAAATGGGTACGCTTTTCGACGGTCCTCGTGGTGCCTGGGAGGCTACGGTCAGAAGCCTGCCCTAAAATGCCAAGAAATGTCCAGCGGCGCAGCGCGTGAAATAGTCGCCGAGGACGGTGGGCTATAGCCTTTGGTCCACGGGGCTGGGAGGCGCGGGGCTCGTGTTGGAAATGGCATGCTTTGTAAGGTCCTCGCGCCCTGGAGGCTACGGTCAGGGCCTGCCCTAAAATGGCAATAAATGCCCAGCGGCGCAGCGCGTGAGATAGTCGCCGAGGCCGGTGGGGTATAGAGTTTGGTCCGCAGGGGTTGGGGAGGTGTTTCGGGGGCTCTGGTGGTCGAAAATGGGTACAGTCTTTTCGAGGGTCCTCGTTTGCCCAGTGGGAGGCTACGGTCAGAAGCCTGCCCTAAAATGGCAAGAAATGCCCAGCGTGGCAGCGCGTGAAATAGTCACCGAGGCCGGTGGGCTATAGCCTTTGGTCCGCGGTGCGGAGTGTGATTAGGGGGCTCTGGTCGTTGAAAATGGGTACAGTCTTTTCGAGGGTCCTCGTGTCCCCAGTGGGAGGCTTCGGTCAGAAGCCTGCCCTAAGATGGCGAGAATTGCCCAGCGGCGCAGCGCGTGAAATGGTCACCGAGGCCGGTGGGCTATAGCCTTTGGTCCGCGGGGGTTGGGGAGGGTGTTTAGGGGGCTCTGGTCGTCGAAAATGGGTACCGTCTTTTCGACGGTCCTCGTGTGCCCTGTGGGAGGCTACGGTCAGAAGCCTGCCCTAAAATGCCAAGAAATGTCTAGCGGCGCAGCGCGTGAAATAGTCGCCGAGGCCGGTGGGCTATAGCCTTTGGTCCGCGGGGGTTGGGGAGGGGAGTTCGGGGGCTCTGGGTGTCGGAACTGGGTACAGTCTTTTCGAGGGTCCTCGCGTGCCCAGCGGGAGGCTACGGTCAGGGCCTGCCCTAAAATGGAAAAAATTCCCAGCTGCGCAGCGCTTGAAATAGTCACCGAGGCCGGTGGGCTATAGCCTTTGGTCCGCGGGGGTTGGCGAGGGGGTTTAGGGGGCTCTGGTCGTCGGAAATGGGTACAGTCTTTTCGAGGGTCCTCGTGTGCCCAGTGGGAGGCTACGGGCAGAAGCCTGCCCTAAAATGCCAAGAAATGCCCAGCGCGCAGCGCGGAAATAGTCGCCGAGGCCGTGGGCTATAGCCTTGGTCCGCGGGACTGGGAGGCGCAGGGCTCTGGGTGTCGGAAATGGGTACAGTCTTTTCGAGGGTCCTCGCGTGCCCAGTGGGAGGCTACGGTCAGGGCCTGCCCTAAAATGGCAATAAATGCCCAGCGGCGCAGCGCGTGAAATAGTCCCCGAGTCCGGTGGGCTATAGCCTTTGGTCCGCGGGGGTTGGGGAGGGTGTTTAGGGGGCTCTGGTCGTCGAAAATGGGTACCGTCTTTTCGACGGTCCTCGTGTGCCCTGTGGGAGGCTACGGTCAGAAGCCTGCCCTAAAATGCCAAGAAATGTCCAGCGGCGCAGCAAGTGAAATAGTCGCCGAGGCCGGTGGGCTATAGTCTTTGGTCCGCGGGGGTTGGGGAGGGGCGTCGGAAATGGGTACAGTCTTTTCGAGGGTCCTCGTGTGCCACGTGGGAGGCTACGGTCAGAAGCCTGCCCTAAAATGGCAAGAAATGCCCAGCGGCGCAGCGCGTGAAATAGTCGCCGAGGCCGGTGGGCTATAGCCTTTGGTCCGCGGAGGTTGGGGAGGGGCGTCGGAAATGGGTACAGTCTTTTCGAGGGTCCTCGTGTGCCCCGTGGGAGGCTACGGTCAGAGGCCCGCCTAAAGGACAAGAAATGCCCAGCGCGCAGCGCAGAAATAGTCACCGAGGCCGGTGGGCTATAGCCTGGTCCGCTGGGCCGGGGAGGCGTCGGGGCTCTGGTCGTCGAAAATGGGTACAGTCTTTTCGAGGGTCCTCGTGTGCCCAGTGGGAGGCTACGGTCAGAAGCCTGCCCTAAAATGGCAAGAAATGCCCAGCGTGGCAGCGCGTGAAATAGTCACCGAGGCCGGTGGGCTATAGCCTTTGGTCCGCGGGGCTGGTCAGGGGGTGTCAGGGCTCGGGTCGTTGAAATGGCATGTTTCTTCGAGGGTCCTCGTGGTCCCTGGGGAGGCTACGGTCAAGCCCGCCTTAAAATGCCAAGAAATGTCCAGCGCGCAGCGCTGTGAAATAGTCGCCGAGGACGGTGGGCCATAGCCTTTGGGTCCGCCGGGGGTCCGAGGGGCGTCGGGGCTCGTGTCGGAAATGGGTACAGCCTTTCGAGGGTCCTCGCGTGCTCAGGGAGGCTACGGTCAGGCTCGCCCCTAAAATGGCAATAAATGCCCAGCGCGCAGCAGGTGAAATAGTCCGCCGAGGCCGGGCTATAGCCTTTGGTCCGCGGGGGTGGGAGGGTGTTTAGGGGGCTCTGGTCGTCGAAAATGGGTACCGTCTTTTCGACGGTCCTCGCTTTCCCTGTGGGAGGCTACGGTCAGATGCCTGCCCTAAAATGGCAAGAAAAATGCCCTGGCGCAGCGCTGAAATAGTCACCGAGGCCGTGGGCTATAGCCTTTGGTCCGCGGGGCCGGGGAGGGGTTTAGGGGCCTGGTCGCTGAAATGGGCAGTCTCTTCGAGGGTCCTCGTGCCTGGGAGGCTACGGTCAGAAGCCTGCCCTAAATGCCAAGAATGTCCAGCGCGCAGCGCTGAAATAGTCGCCGAGGACGGTGCGCGCAGCCTCGGTCCGCTGGGGCTGGGAGGCGCCTGGGGCTCGGGTGTCGGAAATGGCACAGTCTTTCGAGGGTCCTCGCGCCCTGGGGGAGGCTACGGTCAGGGCCCGCCCTAAAATGGCAATAAATGCCCAGCGGCGCAGCGCGTGAAATAGTCCCCGAGGCCGGTGGGCTATAGCCTTTGGTCCGCGGGGTTGGGGAGGGGGTTTTGGGTGCTCGGGTCATCGAAAATGGGTACCGTCTTTTCGAGGGTCCTCGGGTGCCCAGTGGGCGGCTACGGTCAGAGGCCTGCCCTATAATGCCAAGAAATGCGCGCAGCGCGGAAATAGTCGCCGAGGCCGGTGGGCTATAGCCTGGTCCGCGGGGCCGGGAGGGCGCTCGGGGCCTGGGTGTCGGAAATGGGTACGCTTTTCGAGGGTCCTCGCCCCAGCTGGGAGGCTACGGTCAGGGCCTGCCCTAAATGGCAAGAAATGCCAGCGCGCAGCTGTGAAATAGTTGCCGAGGCCGGTGGGCTATAGCCTTTGGTCCGCGGGGTTGGGAGGAGGCGCGAAATGGTACAGTCTTTCGAGGGTCCTCGTGCCCTGTGGGAGGCTACGGTCAGAGGCCTGCCCTAAATGACAAGAAATGCCAAGCGCGCAGCTGAAATAGTCACCGAGGCCGGTGGGCTATAGCCTTGGTCCGCTGGGGTTGGGAGGGCCTGGGGCCTGGTGTCGGAAATGGGTACTTTTTCGAGGGTCCTCGTGCCCTGGGGAGGCTACGTCAAGCCTGCCCTAAATGGCAAGAAATGCCAGCGCGCAGCTGGGAAATAGTCGCCGAGGCCGGTGGGCTATAGCCTGGTCCGCTGGGGTTGGGAGGGGTTAGGGCTCGTCGGAAATGGGTACAGCCTTTTCGAGGGACTTCGTGTGCCCAGTGGGAGGCTACGGTCACAGGCCTGCCCTAAAATCGCAAGAAATACCCAGCGCGAAGCGCGCGAAATAGTCACCGACGACGGTGGGCTATTGCCTTTGGTCCACGGGGCCGGGAGGCGCTGGGCCTGTGTCGGAAATGGGTACAGTCTTTTCGTAGGGTCCTCGCCCGCTGGGAGGCTACGGTCAGGGCCTGCCCTAAATGGCAATAAATGCCAGCGCGCAGCGCAGGAGATAGTCGCCGAGGCCGTGGGCTAGCCTTTGGTCCGCGGCAGGAGGTTTCGGCCTGGGGCTCGCCGAAAATGGCACAGTCTTTCGAGGGTCCTCGTGTGCCTGGGGAGGCTACGGCAGAAGCCTGCCCTAAATGGCAAGAAATGCCCAGCGTGGCGCAGCGTGAAATAGTCACCGAGGCCGGTGGGCTATAGCCTGGTCCGCGGGGTTGGCCGGGAGGGGTTTAGGGGCTCGTCGCTGAAAATGGGTACAGTCTTTCGAGGGTCCTCGTGCCCTGGGAGGCTACGTCAAGCCTGCCCTAAAATGGCAATAAATGTCCAGCGGCGCAGCGCGTGAAATAGTCGCCGAGGACGGTGGGCTATAGCCTTTGGTCCGCGGGGGTTGGGGAGGGGCGTTCGAGGGCTCTGGGTGTCGGAAATGGGTACAGTTTTTTCGAGGGTCCTCGCGTGCCCAGTGGGAGGCTACGGTCAGGGCCTTCCCTAAAATGGCAATAAATTCCCAGCGGCGCAGCGCATGAAATAGTCGCCGAGGCCGGTAGGCTATAGCCTTTGGTCCGCGGGGGTTGGGGAGGTGTTTAGGGCTCGTCGAAATGGGTACCGCTTTTCGACGGTCCTCGTGCCCATGGGAGGCTACGGCAGCCCGCCCCTAAATGCCAAGAATGTCCAGCGCGCAGCGCGTGAAATAGTCGCCGAGGCCGTGGGCTATAGCCTTTGGGTCCGCTGGGGCCGGGGAGGGCGCTCGGGGCTCGGGTGCTCGGAAATGGGCATGTCTTTTTCGAGGGTCCTCGCCCTGCTGGGAGGCTACGGTCAGGGCTCGCCCTAAATTGCAAGAAATGCCCACAAGCGCGCAGCGTGAAATAGTTGCCGAGGCCGGTGGCTATAGCCTTTGGTCCGCTGGAGGTTGGGGAGGGCGCCGGAAATGGGTACAGTCTTTTCGAGGGTCCTCGTGTGCCCCGTGGGAGGCTACGGTCAGAGGCCTGCCCTAAAATGACAAGAAATGCCAAGCGGCGCAGCGCAGGAAATAGTCACCGAGGCCGGTGGGCTATAGCCTTTGGTCCGCGGGGGTTGGGGAGGGGCGTTCGGGGGCTCTGGGTGTCGGAAATGGGTACAGTCTTTTCGAGGGTCCTCGTGTGCCCAGTGGGAGGCTACGGTCAGAAGCCTGCCCTAAAATGGCAAGAAATACCCGCCGCGGCAGCGCTGAAATAGTCACCCGAGGCCGGTGGGCTATAGCCTCGGTCCGGGGGCCGGGAGGGGTTTGGGGGGCTCTGGTCGTTGAAAATGGGTACAGTCTCTTCGAGGGTCCTCGTGTCCCCAGTGGGAGGCTACGGTCAGAAGCCTGCCCTAAAATCCCAAGAAATGTCCAGCGGCGCAGCTGAAATAGTCGCCGAGGACTCTGCGCTATAGCCTTTGGTCCGCGGGGCCGGGAGGCGTCGGGGCTCGGTGTCGGAAATGGGTACAGTCTTTATCGAGGGTCCTCGCGTGCCTCAGTGAGGCTTACGGTCGTGGCCTGCCCTAAAATGGCAAGAAATGCCCAGCGCGCAGCGCGGTGAAATAGTCCCCGAGGCCGGTGGGCTATTGCCTTGGTCCGGGGGCTGGGGAGGTTTAGGGGCTCGTCCGAAAATGGGTACAGTCTTTTCGAGGGTCCTCGTGGTGCCCAGTGGGAGACTACGGTCAGAAGCTTGCCCTAAATGCCAAGAAATGCCCAGCGCGCAGCTGCGGAAATAGTCGCCGAGGCCGGTGGGCTATAGCCTGGTCCGCGGGGTTGGGGAGGGCGCTCGGGGCCTGCGTCGGAAATGGGCACAGTCTTTTCGAGGGTCCTCGCCCTGCTGGAGGCTACGGTCAGGGCCTGCCCTAAAATTGCAAGAAATGCCCAGCGGCGCAGCGCGTGAAATAGTTGCCGAGGCCGGTGGGCTATAGCCTTTGGTCCGCGGAGGTTGGGGAGGGGCGTCGGAAATGGGTACAGTCTTTTCGAGGGTCCTCGTGTGCCCCGTGGGAGGCTACGGTCAGAGGCCTGCCCTAAAATGACAAGAAATGCCAAGCGGCGCAGCGCAGGAAATAGTCACCGAGGCCGGTGGGCTATAGCCTTTGGTCCGCGGGGGTTGGGGAGGGGCGTTCGGGGGCTCTGGGTGTCGGAAATTGGCGCCTTTCGAGGGTCCTCGGTGCCCAGTGGGAGGCTACGGTCCGAAGCCTGCCCTAAAATGGCAAGAAATGCCCAGACGCGCAGCGTGAAATAGTCCGAGGCCGTGGGCTATAGCCTTGGTCCGCTGGGGCTGGGAGGTTTAGGCTCGTCGCTGAAATGGGTACAGTCTCTTCGAGGGTCCTCGTGTGCCCAGTGGGAGGCTACGGTCAGAAGCCTGCCCTAAAATGCCAAGAAATGTCCAGCGGCGCAGCGCGTGAAATAGTCGCCGAGGACGGTGGGCTATAGCCTTTGGTCCGCGGGGGTTGGGGAGGGGCGTTCGGGGGCTCTGGGTGTCGGAAATGGGTACAGTCTTTTCGAGGGTCCTCGCGTGCCCAGTGGGAGGCTACGGTCAAGGCCTGCCCTAAAATGGCAATAAATGCCCAGCGGCGCAGCGCGTGAAATAGTCCCCGAGGCCGGTGGGCTATAGCCTTTGGTCCGCGGGGGTTGGGGAGGGGGTTCAGGGGTTCTGGTCGTCGGAAATGGGTACAGTCTTTCGAGTGTCCTCGTGTGCCCAGTGGGAGGCTACGGTCAGAGGCCTGCCCTAAAATTCCAAGAAATGCCCAGCGGCGCAGTACGTGAAATGGTCGCCGAGGCCGGTGGGCTATAGCCTTTGGTCCGCGGGGTTGGGAGGCGTCGGGGCCTGTGTCGGAAATGGGTACAGTCTTTTCGAGGGTCCTCGCGTCCCCAGTGGGAGGCTACGGTCAGGGCCTGCCCTAAAATGGCAAGAAATGCCAAGCGGCGCAGCGCGGGAAATAGTCCCCGAGGCCGGTGGGCTATAGCCTTTGGTCCGCGGGGGTTGGGGAGGGGGTTTAGGGGGCTCTGGTCGTCGAAAATGGGTACAGTCTTTTCGACGGTCCTCGTGTGCCCAGTGGGAGGCTACGGTCAGAAGCCTGCCCTAAAATGCCAAGAAATGCCCAGCGGCGCAGCGCGTGAAATAGTCGCCGAGGCCGGTGGGCTATAGCCTTTGGTCCGCGGGGGTTGGGGAGGGGCGTCGGAAATGGGTACAGTCTTTTCGAGGGTCCTCGTGTGCCCCGTGGGAGGCTACGGTCAGAGGCCTGCCCTAAAATGACAAGAAATGCCAAGCGGCGCAGCGCGGGAAATAGTCACCGAGGCCGGTGGGCTATAGCCTTTGGTCGGCGTGTGGTCGCTCGGGGCGTCGGAAATGGGTACAGTCTTTTCGAGGGTCCTCGCGTGCCCAGTGGGAGGCTACGGTCAGGGCCTGCCCTAAAATGGCAAGAAATGCCCAGCGGCGCAGCGCGTGAAATAGTCCCCGAGGCCGGTGGGCTATAGCCTTTGGTCCGCGGGGGTTGGGGAGGGGGTTTAGGCCTCGTCGCCGAAATGGGTACAGTCTTTTCGAGGGTCCTCGTGTGCCCAGTGGGAGGCTACGGTCAGACGCCTGCCCTAAAATGCCAAGAAATGCCCAGCGGCGCAGCGCGTGAAATAGTCGCCGAGGCCGGTGGGCTATAGCCTTTGGTCCGCGGGGTTTGGGGAGGGGCGTTCGGGGGCTCTGGGTGTCGGAAATGGGTACAGTCTTTTCGAGGGTCCTCGCGCCGGGGAGGCTACGGTCAAGGCCTGCCCTAAAATGGCAATAAATGCCCAGCGGCGCAGCTCGTGAAATAGTCGCCGAGGCCGGTGGGCTATAGCCTTTGGTCCGCGGGGGTTGGGGAGGGGGTTTGGGCTCCGTCACGAAATGGGTATAGCCTTTTCGAGGGTCCTCGTGCCCTGGGAGGCTACGGTCAGAAGCCCGCCCTAAAATGCCAAGAAATGTCCAGCGCGCAGCTGGAAATAGTCGCCGAGGACCGGTGGGCTATAGCCTTGGTCCACGGGGTTGGGAGGGCTCGGGGCCTGGTGTCGGAAATGGGTACAGCCTTTTCGAGGGTCCTCGTGTGCCCAGGCTACGGTCGTGGCCTGCCCTAAATGGCAATAAAATGCCCAGCGCGCAGCTGCGAGATAGTCGCCGAGGCCGGTGGGCTATGTTTGGGTCCGGGGGCTGGGGAGGCGGGCTGCCGCGTCGAAATGGGTACAGTCTTTTCGAGGGTCCTCGTGTGCCCAGTGGGAGGCTACGGTCAGAAGCCTGCCCTAAAATGGCAAGAAATGCCCAGCGTGGCAGCGCGTGAAATAGTCACCGAGGCCGGTGGGCTATAGCCTTTGGTCCGCGGGGGTGGGGGAGGGCTCGTCGCTGAAAATGGCACAGCCTTTCGAGGGTCCTCGTGTGCCCAGTGGGAGGCTACGGTCAGAAGCCTGCCCTAAAACCAAGAAATGTCCAGCGGAGCAGCGCGTGAAATAGTCGCCGAGGACGGTGGGCTATAGCCTTTGGTCCGCGGGGGTTGGGGAGGGCGCCTGGGGCCTCGGTGTCGGAAATGGTACAGTCTTTCGAGGGTCCTCGCGCCCAAAGGGGAGGTTACGGTCGTGGCCTGCCCTAAATGGCAAGAAATGCTCCAATCGCGCAGCTGCGTGAAATAGTCCCCGAGGCCGGTGGGCTATAGCCTTTGGTCCGCGGGGTTGGGAGGGTGTTTAGGGCTCGTCACGAAATGGGTACAGTCTTTTCGACGGTCCTCGTGCCCAGCTGGGAGGCTACGGTCAAGCCCAAAATGCCAAGAATGTCCAGCGCGCAGCGCTGCGAAATTCTCGCCGAGGACGGTGGGCTATAGCCTTAGATCCACGGGGTTGGGAGGGAGTTCAGGGCCTGGTGTCGGAAATGGGTACAGCTTTCGAGGGTCCTCGTGCCCAAAGGGGAGGCTACTAAGGGCCTGCCCTAAATGGTAATAAATGCCCAGCGCGCAGCGGTGAAATAGTCGCCGAGGCCGGTGGGCTATAGTTTGGTCCGCGGGGTTGGGAGGGCCTGGGGCCTGTCGGAAATGGGTACAGTCTTTCGAGGGTCTCGTGTCCCTGGAGGCTACGTCAAGCCTGCCCTAAAATACCAAGAAATGTCCAGCGCGCAGCGGTGAAATAGTCGCCGAGGACGGTGGGCTATAGCCTTGGTCCGCGGGGTTGGGAGGGGTTTCGGGGCTCGTCATCGGAAATGGCACAGTCTTTACGAGGGTCCTCGTGGTGCCTGGAGGCTACGGTCAAGCCCGCCCTAAAATGCCAAGAAATGTCCAGCGGCGCAGCGGAAATAGTCGCCGAGACGGTGGGCTATAGCCTCGGTCCGCTGGGGCCGGGAGGCGCTGGGGCTCATGTGGCGGAAATGGGTACAGTCTTTTCGAGGGTCCTCGCGTCCCCAGTGGGAGGCTACGGTCAGGCCAGCCCTAAAATGGCAACAAATGCCCAGCGCAGCAGCTGCGAAATAGTCGCCGAGGACGTTGGGCTCTATAGTTTGGTCCGGGGGGGTTGGGGAGGTGTTTCGGGGGCTCTGGTCGTTGCAAATGGGTACAGTCTCTTCGAGGGTCCTCGTGTCCCCAGTGGGAGGCTACGGTCAGAAGCCTGCCCTAAAATACCAAGAAATGTCCAGCGGCGCAGCGCGTGAATTAGTCGCCGAGGACGGTGGGCTATAGCCTTTGGTCCGCGGGGGTTGGGGAGGGGGTTTCGGGGGCTCTGGTCATCGGAAATGGGTACAGTCTTTACGAGGGTCCTCGTGTGCCCAGTGAGAGGCTACGGTCAGAAGCCTGCCCTAAAATGCCAAGAAATGTCCAGCGGCGCAGCCCGTCAAATAGTCGCCGAGGACGGTGGGCTATAGCCTTTGGTCCGCGGGGCCGGGAGGGCGTCGGGGCTCGCGTGGAAATGGGTACAGTCTTTTCGAGGGTCCTCGCGTCCCCAGTGGGAGGCTACGGTCAGGGCCTGCCCTAAAATGGCAAGAAATGCCCAGCGGCGCAGCGCGTGAGATAGTCGCCGAGGCCGGTGGGGAATAGAGTTTGGTCCGCGGGGGTTGGGGAGGTGTTTCGGGGGCTCTGGTCGTTGAAAATGGGTACAGTCTCTTCGAGGGTCCTCGTGTCCCCAGTGGGAGGCTACGGTCAGAAGCCTGCCCTAAAATACCAAGAAATGTCCAGCGGCGCAGCGCGTGAAATAGTCGCCGAGGACGGTGGGCTATAGCCTTTGGTCCGGGGGGGTTGGGGTGGGGTTTCGGGGGCTCTGGTCATCGGAAATGGGTACAGTCTTTACGAGGGTCCTCGTGTGCCCAGTGAGAGGCTACGGTCAGAAGCCTGCCCTAAAATGCCAAGAAATGTCCAGCGGCGCAGCCCGTCAAATAGTCGCCGAGGACGGTGGGCTATAGCCTTTGGTCCGCTGGGGCCGGGAGAGGCTCGGGGCTCGCGCGGGAAAGGGGTACAGTCTTTTCGAGGGTCCTCGCGTCCCCAGTGGGAGGCTACGGTCAGGGCCTGCCCTAAAATGGCAAGAAATGCCAGCGCGCAGCGCCAGGAAATAGTAGCCGAGGCCGGTGGGCTATAGACTTTGGTCCTCGGAGGTTGGGGATGGGCGTCGGAAATGGGTACAATCTTTTCGAGGGTCCTCGTGTGCCCTGTGGGAGGCTACGGTCAGGCCTGCCCTAAAATGGCGAGAAATGCCAGCGCAGCGCTGAAATAGTCACCGAGGCCGTGGGCTATAGCCTTGGTCCGCTGGGGTTGGGAGGGCGCTCGGGGCCTGGGTGTCGGAAATTGATACAGTCTTTTCGAGGGTCCTCGTGCCCTGTGGAGGCTACGGTCCGAGGCCTGCCCTAAATGGAAAGACATTCCCAGCGCGCAGCTGGGAAATAGTCACCGAGACCGGTGGGCTATAGCCTTTGGTCCGCGGGGGTTGGGGTGGGGGGGTCGGGGGCTCTGGGCGTCTGAAATGGGTACAGTCTTTTCGAGGGTCCTCGTGTACCCAGTGGGAGGCTACGGTCAGAGGCCTGCCCTAAAATGGCAAGAAATGCCCAGCGGCGCAGCGCGGGAAATAGTCACCGAGGCCGGTGGGCTATAGCCTTTGGTCCGCGGGGGTTGGGGAGGGGTTTAGGGGTCTCTAGTCGTCGAAAATGGGTACAGTATTTTCGAGGGTCCTCGTGTGCCCAGTGGGAGGCTACGGTCAGAAGCCTGCCCTAAAATGCCAAGAAATGTCCAGCGGCGCAGCGCGTGAAATAGTCGCCGAGGACGGTGGGCTATAGCCTTTGGTCCGCGGGCTGGGAGGGCGCTCGGGGCTCGTGTCGGAAATGGGTACAGCTTTTCGTAGGTCCTCGCGCCTGGGAGGCTACGGTCAGGGCCTGCCCTAAATTGCAATAAAATCCCAGCGCGCAGCTGCGTGAAATAGTCGCCGAGGCCGGTGGGGCTATAGAGTCGGTCCGCGGGGCCGGGGAGGGGCGTCGGGGCCTGCTGTCGGAAATGGGTACAGCTTTCAGGGTCCTCGGCCCCTGGGAGGCTACGGTCAGGGCCTGCCCTAAAATGGCAATAAATTCCCAGCGGCGCAGCGCGTGAGATAGTCGCCGAGGCCGGTGGGGTATAGAGTTTGGTCCGCGGGGGTTGGGGAGGTGTTTCGGCGGCTCTGGTCATCGAAAATGTGTACAGTCTTTTCGAGGGTCCTCGTGTGCCCAGTGGGAGGATACGGTCAGAAGCCTGCCCTAAAATGGCAAGAAATGCCCAGCGTGGCAGCGCGTGAAATAGTCACCGAGGCCGGTGGGCTATAGCCTTTGGTCCGCGGGGGTTGGGGAGGGGGTTTAGGGGGCTCTGGTCGTTGAAAATGGGTACAGTCTTTTCGAGGGTCCTCGTGTCCCCAGTGGGAGGCTTCGGTCAGAAGCCTGCCCTAAGATGGCGAGAATTGCCCAGCGGCGCAGCGCGTGAAATGGTCACCGAGGCCGGTGGGCTATAGCCTTTGGTCCGCGGGGGTTGGGGAGGGGGTTTAGGGGGCTCTGGTCGTCGAAAATGGGTACCGTCTGTTCGACGGTCCTCGTGTGCCCAGTGAGAGGCTACGGTCAGAAGCCTGCCCTAAAATGGCAAGAAATGCCCAGCGGCGCAGCGCGTGAAATAGTTGCCGAGGCCGGTGGGCTATAGCCTTTGGTCCGCGGAGGTTGGGGAGTCGCTCGGGCCCGGGCCGAAAATGGGTACCGTCTTTTCGACGGTCCTCGCTCCTGGGAGGCTACGGTCAGGCCTGCCCTAAATGGCAATAAATGCCCAGCGCGCAGCTGCTGAAATAGTCCCCGAGGCCGGTGGGATATAGCCTTGGTCCGCTGGGGCCGGGAGGGGTTTGGGGCTCGTCGAAAATGGGTACAGTCTTTTCGACGGTCCTCGTGTGCCCAGTGGGAGGCTACGGTCAGAAGCCTGCCCTAAAATGCCAAGAAATGTCCAGCGGCGCAGCGCGTGAAATAGTCGCCGAGGACGGTGGGCTATAGCCTTTGGTCCACGGGGCCGGGAGGCGCTCGGGGCTCGTTGTCGGAAATGGCAGTCTTTCGAGGGTCCTCGCCCCCTGGAGGCTACGGTCAGGGCCTGCCCTAAAATGGCAATAAATTCCCAGCGGCGCAGCGCGTGAGATAGTCGCCGAGGCCGGTGGGGTATAGAGTTTTGTCCGCGGGGGTTGGGGAGGTGTTTCGGCGGCTCTGGTCATCGAAAATGTGTACAGTCTTTTCGAGGGTCCTCGTGTGCCCCGTGGGAGGCTACGGTCAGAGGCCTGCCCTAAAATGACAAGAAATGCCAAGCGGCGCAGCTGAAATAGTTGCCGAGGCCGGTGGGCTATAGCCTTTGGTCCGCTGGAGGTCGGGAGGGGTTAACGGGGGGCTCTTGTCGCTGAAAATGGGTACAGTCTTTCGAGGGTCCTCGTGCCCATTGGGAGGCTTCGTCAGAAGCCAGCCCCAAGATGGCGAAGAATTGCCCAGCGCGCAGCGCTGAAATGGTCACCGAGGCCGGTGGGCTATAGCCGTTGGTCCGCGGGGGTAGGGGAGGGGGTTTAGGGGCCTCTGGTCGCCGAAATGGGTACCGCTTTTTTCGACGGGTCCTCGTGCCGAGGAGAGGCTACGGGCAGAAGCCTGCCCTAAAATGCCAAGAAATGTCCAGCGTCGCAGCGCGTGAAATAGTCGCCGACGACGGTGGGCTATAGCCTTTGGTCCGCGGGGGTTGGGGAGGGGTGTTCGGGAGCTCTGGGTGTCGGAAATGGGTACAGTCTTTTCGAGAGTCCTCGCCCCTGCTGGGAGGCTACGGTCAGGGCCTGCCCTAAAATGGCAAGAAATGCCCAGCGCGCAGCGCTGTGAAATAGTTGCCGAGGCCGGTGGGCTATAGCCTTGGTCCGCTGGAGGTTGGGAGGGGCGCCGAAATGGGCAGCCTTTTCGAGGGTCCTCTTGTGCCCTGTGGAGGCTACGGTCAGAAGCCTGCCCTAAAATGACAAGAAATGCCAGCGCGCAGCTGAAATAGTCACCGAGGCCGGTGGGGTATTGCCGGTGGTCCGCGGGGCCGGGAGGGCGTCGGGGCCTGTGTCGGAAATGGGTACAGTCTTTACGAGGGTCCTCGTGTGCCCCGTGGGAGGCTACGGTCAGAGGCCTGCCCTAAAATGGCAAGAAATGTCCAGCGGCGCAGCGCGTGAAATAGTCGCCGAGGCCGGTGGGCTATAGCCTTTGGTCCGCGGGGGTTGGGGAGGGGCGTTCGGGGCTCTGGGTGTCGGAAATGGGTACAGTCTTTTCGAGGGTCCTCGCGTGCCCAGTGGGAGGCTACGGTCAGGGCCTGCCCTAAAATGGCAAGAAATGCCCAGCGGCGCAGCGCGTGAAATAGTCCCCGAGGCCGGTGGGCTATAGCCTTTGGTCCGCGGGGGTTGGGGAGGGTGTTTAGGGGGCTCTGGTCGTCGAAAATGGGTACCGTCTTTTCGACGGTCCTCGTGTGCCCTGTGGGAGGCTACGGTCAGAAGCCTGCCCTAAAATGCCAAGAAATGTCCAGCGGCGCAGCGCGTGAAATAGTCGCCGAGGCCGGTGGGCTATAGCCTTTGGTCCGCGGGGGTTGGGGCGGGGCGTTGGGGGGCTCTGGGTGTCGGAAATGGGTACAGTCTTTTCGAGGGTCCTCGCGTCCCCAGTGGGAGGCTACGGTCAGGGCCTGCCCTAAAATGGCAAGAAATGCCCAGCGGCGCAGCGCGTGAAATAGTTGCCGAGGCCGGTGGGCTATAGCCTTTGGTCCGCGGGAGTTGGGGAGGCGTCGGGGCTCGTGTCGGAAATGGGTACAGCTTTTCGAGGGTCCTCGCGCCTGGGAGGCTACGGTCAGAGGCATGCACTAAAGGGCAAGAAATGCCCAGCAGCCCAGCGCGCGAAATAGTCCCCGAGGCCGGTGGGCCATAGCCTTGGTCCGCGGGGTTGGGAGGGGTTTAGGGGCTCTGTCGCCGAAATGGGTACAGTCTTCGACGGTCCTCGGTGCCCAAAGGGAGGCTACGGTCAAGCCTGCCCTAAAATGCCAAGAAATGTCCAGCGCGCAGCTGAAATAGTCGCCGAGGACGGTGGGCTATAGCCTAGATCCACGGGGCTGGGGAGGGAGTTCAGGCCTGTGTCGGAAATGGCAGTCTTTCGAGGGTCCTCGCCCTGGGAGGCTACGGTCAGGGCCTGCCCTAAATGGCAATAAATGCCCAGCGCGCAGCGCTGAGATAGTCGCCGAGGCCGGTGGGCTATAGTTTGGTCCCGGGGCCGGGGAGGTGTTTCTGGGCTGTCGGAAATGGGTACAGTCTCTTCGAGGGTCCTCGTCCCCAGCTGGGAGGCTACGCCAGAAGCCTGCCCTAAAATACCAAGAAATGTCCAGCGCGCAGCTGTGAATTAGTCGCCGAGGACGGTGGGCTATAGCCTGGTCCGCTGGGGTTGGGAGGGGTTTCGGGGCTCGTCATCGGAAATGGGTACAGTCTTTCGAGGGTCCTCGTGTGCCTGGAGAGGCTACGGTCGAAGCCCGCCCTAAAATGCCAAGAAATGTCCAGCGCGCAGCTCAAATAGTCACCGAGGACGGTGGGCTCTGGCCGGTGGTCCGCTGGGCTGGGAGGCGTCGGGGCTCTGTCGGAAATGGGTACAGTCTTTTCGAGGGTCCTCGCCCCTCAAAGGGGAGGCTACGGTCAGGGCCTGCCCTAAATGGCAAGAAATGCCCAGCGCGCAGCTGAAATAGTTGCCGAGGCCGGTGGGCTATAGCCTTGGTCCGCTGGAGGTTGGGGAGGGGCGCGGAAATGGGTACAGTCTTTCGAGGGTCCTCGTGCGCCTGGGAGGCTACGGTCAGAGGCCTGCCCTAAATGACAAGAAATGCCAGCGCGCAGCGCTGAAATAGTCACCGAGGCCGGTGGGCTATAGCCTTTGGTCCGCGGGGCTGGGGGAGGCGCTTACGGACTCTATGGACGTCGAAAAAGGGTACAGTCTTTTCGAGGGTCCTCGTGTGCGCCGTGGGAGGCTACGGTCAGAGGCGTGCCCTAAATGGAAAGAAATTCCAGCGGCGCAGCGGGAAATAGTCACCTAGGCCGGTGGGCTATAGCCCTTGGTCCGCGGGGTTGGGGAGGGGCGTTCGGGGGCTCTGGGTGTCGGAAATGGTACAGTCTTTTCGAGGGTCCTCGCGTGCCCAGTGGGAGGCTACGGTCAGGGCCTGCCCGTAAATGGCAAGAAATGCCGAGCGGCGCAGCTCGGGAAATAGTCCCTGAGGCCGGTGGGCTATAGCCGTGGGTCCGCGGGGGTGGGGGAGGGGCCTGGGTGTCGGAAAATGGGTACAGCCTTTTTCGAGGGTCCTCGTGGTGCCCAAGCTGAGGCTACGGTCAGAAGCCTGCCCTAAAATGCCAAGAAATGTCCAGCGGCGCAGCGGGTGAAATAGTCGCCGAGGACGGTGGGCTATAGCCTTTGGTCCACGGGGCCGGGGAGGCGTCGGGGCTCGTCGGAAATGGGTACAGCCTTTTCGAGGTCCTCGCGTGCCTGGGAGGCTACGGTCAGAAGCCGCCCTAAAATGGCAATAAATTCCAGGCACAGCGTGAGATAGTCGCCGAGGCCGGTGGGGTAGCCTGGTCCGCTGGGGTTGGGAGGTGTTTCGCCTGGTGTCGGAAATGTGTACAGTCTTTCGAGGGTCCTCGTGCCCAAAGGGGAGGATACGGTCAGAAGCCTGCCCTAAATGGCAAGAAATGCCCAGCTGGCAGCGCGCTGAAATAGTCACCGAGGCCGGTGGCTATAGCCTCGGTCCGCGGGGTTGGGGAGGTTTAGGGGCCTGGTCGCCGAAATGGGTACCGCCTTTCGACGGGTCCTCGTGCCCAAAGTGAGAGGCTACGGTCAAGCCCGCCCTAAAATGCCAAGAATGTCCAGCGGCGCAGCGGGTGAAATAGTCGCCGAGGACGTGGGCTATAGCCTTGGTCCGCGGGGCCGGGAGGCGCTCGGGGCTCTGGGTGTCGGAAATGGGTACAGTCTTTTCGAGGGTCCTCGCGTGCCCAGTGGGAGGCTACGGTCAGGGCCTGCCCTAAAATGGCAAGAAATGCCCAGCGGCGCAGCGCGTGAAATAGTCCCCGAGGCCGGTGGGCTATAGCCTTTGGTCCGCGGGGGTTGGGGAGGGGGTGTAGGGGGCTCTGGTGTTGGAAATGGGTACAGTCTTTTCAAGGGTCCCCATGTGCCCAGTAGGATGCTGCGGTCAGAGGGCTGCCCAAAAATACCAAGAAATGTCCAGCGGCGCAGTGCGCGAAATTGTCGCAGAGGCCGGTGGGCTATAGCTTTTGGTCCGCGGGGGTTGGGGAGGCGCTCGGGGCCTGCTGTCGGAAATGGGTACGCCTTTTCGAGGGTCCTCGCCCCCGGGGGAGGCTACGGTCAGGGCCTGCCCTAAAATGGCAAGAAATTCCCAGCGGCGCAGCGTGGAAATAGTCGCCGAGTCCGGTGGGCTATATAGTTTGGTCTGCGCGGGTTGGGGAGGTGCGCCTCGTCGAAAATGGGTACAGTCTTTCGAGGGTCCTCGTGCCCAGTGGGGAGGCTACGGTCAGGCCTCGCCCTAAAATGGCAAGAAATGCCCAGCGCAGCTGCTGAAATAGTCACCGAGGCCGGTGGGCTATAGCCTTTGGTCCGCGGGGCCGGGAGGGGGAGGGGGCTCTGGTCGTTGAAAATGGGTACAGCCTTTTCGATGGTCCTCGTGTCCCCAGTGGGAGGCTTCGGTCAGAAGCCTGCCCTAAGATGGCGAGAATTGCCAAGCGGCGCAGCGCGGGAAATGGTCACCGAGGCCGGTGGGCTATAGCCTTTGGTCCGCGGGGGTTGGGGAGGGTGTTTAGGGGGCTCTGGTCGTCGAAAATGGGTACCGTCTTTTCGACGGTCCTCGTGTGCCCTGTGGGAGGCTACGGTCAGAAGCCTGCCCTAAAATGCCAAGAAATGTCCAGCGGCGCAGCCCGTGAAATAGTCCCCGAGGCCGGTGGGCTATAGCCTTTGGTCCGCGGGGGCCGGGAGGCGCTCGGGGCTCGTCGAAATGGGTACAGTCTTTTCGAGGGTCCTCGCCCCTGGAGGCTACGGTCAGAGGCCTGCCCTAAATGGCAAGAAATGCCCAGCGGCGCAGCGCGTGAAATAGTTGCCGAGGCCGGTGGGCTATAGCCTTTGGTCCGCGGAGGTTGGGGAGGGGGTTTATGGGCTCGTCGCTGAAATGGGTACAGTCTTTTCGAGGGTCCTCGTGTCCCCATTGGGAGGCTTCGGTCAGAAGCCTGCCCTAAGATGGCGAGAATTGCCCAGCGGCGCAGCGCGTGAAATGGTCACCGAGGCCGGTGGGCTATAGCCTTTGGTCCGCGGGGGTTGGGGAGGGGGTTTAGGGGGCTCTGGTCGTCGAAAATGGGTACAGTCTTTTCGACGGTCCTCGTGTGCCCAGTGGGAGGCTACGGTCAGAAGCCTGCCCTAAAATGCCAAGAAATGTCCAGCGGCGCAGCGCGTGAAATAGTCGCCGAGGACGGTGGGCTATAGCCTTTGGTCCGCGGGGGTTGGGGAGGGGCGTTCGGGGGCTCTGGGTGTCGGAAATGGGTACAGTCTTTTCGAGGGTCCTCGCGTGCCCCGTGGGAGGCTACGGTCAGGGCCTGCCCTAAAATGGCAAGAAATGCCCAGCGGCGCAGCGCGTGAAATAGTCGCCGAGGCCGGTGGCCAGCCTGGTCCGCTGGAGGTTGGGGAGGGGCCGGAAATGGGTACAGCCTTTTTCAAGGGTCCTCGTGTGCCCAGTGGGAGGCTACGGTCAGAGGCCTGCCCTAAAATGACAAGAAATGCCCAGCGGCGCAGCGCGGGAAATAGTCACCGAGGCCGGTGGGCTATAGCCTTGGGTCCGCGGGGGTTGGGGAGGGGGGTTCGGGGGCTCTGGGTGTCGGAAATGGGTACAGTCTTTTCGAGGGTCCTCGTGTGCCCAGTGGGAGGCTACGGTCAGAGGCCTGCCCTAAAATGACAAGAAATGTCCAGCGGCGCAGCGCGTGAAATAGTCGCCGAGGCCGGTGGGCTATAGCCTGTGGTCCGCGGGGGTTGGGGAGGGGCGCCTGGGGCCTGTGTCGGAAATGGGTACAGTCTTTTCGAGGGTCCTCGCGCCTGGGGAGGCTACGGTCAGGGCCTGCCCAAATGGCAATAAATGCCCAGCGCGCAGCGCGAGAAATAGTCCCCGAGGCCGGTGGGCTATAGCCTGGGTCCGCTGGGGCCGGGAGGTGTTTGGGGCCTGTCGTCGAAATGGGTACAGTTTTCGACGGGTCCTCGTGGTGCCCTGTGGGGAGGCTACGGTCAGAAGCCTGCCCTAAAATGCCAAGAAATGTCCAGCGCGCAGCGTGAAATAGTCGCCGAGGCCGGTGGGCTATAGCCTTGGTCCGCTGGGGTTGGGAGGCGTCGGGGCTCTGGGTGTCGGAAATGGGTACAGTCTTTTCGAGGGTCCTCGCGTCCCAAATGGGAGGCTACGGTCAGGGCCTGCCCTAAAATGGCAAGAAATGCCCAGCGGCGCAGCGCGTGAAATAGTTGCCGAGGCCGGTGGGCTATAGCCTTTGGTCCGCGGGAGTTGGGGAGGCGTCGGGGCCTCGTCGGAAATGGGTACAGTCTTTTCGAGGGTCCTCGCGCCCTGGGAGGCTACGGTCAAGGCCTGCCCTAAATGGCAATAAATGCCCAGCGCGCAGCTGCGTGAAATAGTCCCCCGAGGTGGGCCATAGCCTTGGTCCGCTGGGGTTGGGAGGGGTTTAGGGGCCTCGCCGAAATGGGTATTGTCTTTTCGAGGGCCCTCGTGGTGCCCAGCTGGAGGCTACGGTCAAGCCTGCCCTAAAATGCCAAGAAATGGCCAGCGCGCAGCAGCTGCGGAAATAGTCGCCGAGGACGGGGCTATAGCCCAGATCCACGGGGCTGGGGAGGGGAGTTCCAGGGCCTGTGTCGGAAATGGGTACAGCCTTTTGTAGGGTCCCGGCGTCAGCTGGGAGGCTACGGTCAGGGCCTGCCCTAAAATGGCAATAAATGCCCAGCGGCGCAGCGCGTGAGATAGTCGCCGAGGCCGGTGGGGAATAGAGTTTGGTCCGCGGGGGTTGGGGAGGTGTTTCGGGGGCTCTGGTCGTTGAAAATGGGTACAGTCTCTTCGAGGGTCCTCGTGTCCCCAGTGGGAGGCTACGGTCAGAAGCCTGCCCTAAAATACCAAGAAATGTCCAGCGGCGCAGCGCGTGAATTAGTCGCCGAGGACGGGGCTATAGCCTTGGTCCGCTGGGGTTGGGGAGGTGTTTAGGGCTCGTCGAAATGGGTACCGTCTTTCGACGGTCCTCGTGCCCTGCGGGAGGCTACGGTCAGAGCCCGCCCTAAAATGCCAAGAATGTCCAGCGCGCAGCTGCAGGAAATAGTCGCCGAGGCCGTTGGGCTATAGCCTTGGTCCGCGGGGCTGGGAGGGCGCCTGGGGCTCGTGTCGGAAATGGGTACAGTCTTTTCGAGGGTCCTCGCGTCCCCAGTGGGAGGCTACGGTCAGGGCCTGCCCTAAAATGGCAAGAAATGCCCAGCGGCGCAGCGCGTGAAATAGTTGCCGAGGCCGGTGGGCAATAGCCTTTGGTCCGCGGGAGCCGGGAGGCGCCTGGGGCTCGTCGGAAATGGCACAGTCTTCGAGGGTCCTCGCGTGCCCAGTGGGAGGCTACGGTCAAGGCCTGCCCTAAAATGGCAATAAATGCCCAGCGGCGCAGCGCGTGAAATAGTCCCCGAGGCCGGTGGGCCATAGCCTTTGGTCCGCGGGGGTTGGGGAGGGGGTTTAGGGGGCTCTGGTCGTCGAAAATGGGTACTGTCTTTTCGACGGTCCTCGTGTGCCCAGTGGGAGGCTACAGTCAGAAGCCTGCCCTAAAATGCCAAGAAATGTGGCCCTAAATGGCAATAAATGCCCAGCGCGCAGCTGCGAGATAGTCGCCGAGGCCGGTGGGGAGAGTTTGGTCCGCTGGGGCCGGGAGGTGCTGGGGCTCGGGTCGTTGAAATGGGCATAGCTCTTCGAGGGTCCTCGTGTGCCCAGTGGGAGGCTACGGTCAGAAGCCTGCCCTAAAATACCAAGAAATGTCCAGCGGCGCAGCGCGTGAAATAGTCGCCGAGGACGGTGGGCTATAGCCTTTGGTCCGCGGGCCGGGAGGGGCTCGGGGCTCGTGGAAATGGGTCTTTACGAGGGTCCTCGTGGTGCCCAGGAGAGGCTACGGTCAGGCCTGCCCTAAATGCCAAGAAATGTCCAGCGCGCAGTCTGCCAAATAGTCGCCGAGGACGGTGGGCTACAGCCTTTGGTCCGCTGGGGCCGGGAGGCGCCTGGGGCTCGCGTCGGAAATGGGTACAGTCTTTTCGAGGGTCCTCGCCCCCGCGGGAGGCTACGGTCAGGGCCTGCCCTAAATGGCAAGAAATGCCCAGCGCGCAGCGCGGAAATAGTTGCCGAGGCCGGTGGGCTATAGCCTTTGGTCCGCTGGAGGTTGGGGAGGGCGCCGGAAATGGGTACTTTTTCAAGGGTCCTCGCGCCCTGGGAGGCTACGGTCAGAGGCCTGCCCTAAATGACAAGAAATGCCGAGCGCAGGCTGGAAATAGTCACCGAGGCCGGTGGGCTATAGCCGGTCCGGGGGTTGGGAGGGCGTGGGGCCTGGGTGTCCGAAATGGGTACAGTCTTTCGAGGGTCCTCGCCCTGGGGAGGCTACGACAGGGCCTGCCCTAAAATGGCAATAACCCAGCGCGCAGCTGTGAAATAGTCGCCGAGGCCGGTGGGCTATAGCCTTCGGTCCGGGGGGGAGGGGTTTAGGGGCTCGTCGGAAAATGGGTACAGTCTTCGAGGGTCCTCGTCCCCAGCTGAGGCTACGGTCAAGCCCGCCCTAAAATGCCAAGAAATGTCCAGCGCGCAGTGCGTGAAATAGTCGCCGAGGACGGTGGGCTATAGCCTTTGGTCCGCGGGGCTGGGAGGCCGGGGGCTCTGTGTGTCGGAAATGGGTACAGTCTTTTCGAGGGTCCTCGCGTGCCCAGAGGGAGGCTACGGTCAGGGCCTTCCCTAAAATGGCAATAAATGCCCAGCGGCGCAGCGCGTGAAATAGTCGCCGAGGCCGGTAGGCTATAGCCTTTGGTCCGCGGGGGTTGGGGAGGGGGTTTCGGGGGCTCTGGTCATCGAAAATGGGTACAGGCTTTACGAGGGTCCTCGTGTGCCCAGTGGGAGGCTACGATCAGAAGCCTGCCCTAAAATGCCAAGAAATATCCAGCGGCGCAGCACGTGAAATAGTCACCGTGGACGGTGGGCTATAGCCTTTGGTCCGCGGGGGTTGGGGAGGGGCGTTCGGGGGCTCTGGATGTCGGAAATGGGTACAGTCTTTTTGAGGTCCCCGCGTGCCCAGTGGGAGGCTACGGTCAGGGCCTGCCCTAAAAAGGCAAGAAATGCCCAGCGCGCAGTGCCCGAAATAGTTGCCGAGGCCGGTGGGCTATAGCCTTTTGTCCGCGGGGGTTGGGGAGGGGCGTGAGTATTGTCTGCAGGCTTTTCGAGGGTCCTCGTGTGCCCCGTGGGAGGCTACGGTCCGGGGCCTGCCCTAAAATGACAAGAAATGCCAAGCGGCGCAGCGCGGGAAATAGTCACCGAGGCCGGTGGGCTATAGCCTTTGGTCCGCGGGGGTTGGGGAGGGGAGTTCGGGGGCTCTGGGTGTCGGAAATGGGTACAGTCTTTTCGAGGGTCCTCGCGTGCCCAGTGGGAGGCTACGGTCAGGGCCTGCCCTAAAATGGCAATAAATGCCCAGCGGCGCAGCGCGTGAAATAGTCCCCGAGGCCGGTGGGCTATAGCCTTTGGTCCGCGGGGGTTGGGGTTTAGGGCTCGTCGAAAATGGGCATGCCTTTTCGACGGGTCCTCGTGCCTGGGGAGGCTACGGTCAGAATCCTCGCCCTAAAATGCCAAGAAATGTCCCCAGCGCAGCTGCGTGAAATAGTCGCCGAGGACGGTGGGCTATAGCCTTTGGTCCACGGGCCGGGGAGGGGCGCCTGGGTGTCAAATGGGTACAGCCTTTTCGAGGGTCCTCGCACTGGGGAGGCTACGGTCAGGGCCTGCCCTAAATGGCAATAAATTCCCAGCGCGCAGCTGAGATAGTCGCCGAGGCCGTGGGCTATCGAGTTTGGTCCGCGGGGCTGGGAGGTGCGGGGCTCGTCATCGAAAATGGCATGCCTTTTCGAGGGTCCTCGTGGTGCCCGGGGGAGTCTACGGTCAGAAGCCTGCCCTAAATGGCAAGAAATGCCCAGCGGGCAGCGCTGAAATGGTCACCGAGGCCGGTGGGCTATAGCCTGGTCCGGGGGTTGGGAGGGGTTTCAGGGGGCCTGTCGTCGAAATGGCACCGCCTTTTCGAGGGTCCTCGTGCCCAGGGAGGCTACGGTCAGAAGCCCGCCCTAAATGCCAAGAAATGCCCAGCGCGCAGCGTGAAATAGTCGCCGAGGCCGGTGGGCTATAGCCTTGGTCCACGGGGGTTGGGAGGGCGTGGGGCCTGGGTGTCGGAAATGGGTACAGTCTTTCGAGGGTCCTCGCCAAAGGAGGCTACGGTCAGGGCTTGCCCTAAAATGGCAATAAATTCCCTGCGGCGCAGCGCGTGAGATAGTCGCCGAGGCCGGTGGCTTATAGAGTTTGGTCCGCGGGGGTTGGGGAGGTGTTTCGGCGGCTCTGGTCATCGAAAATGGGTACAGTCTTTTCGAGGGTCCTCGCAGCCTGGGAGGCTACGGTCAAGCCCGCCCTAAAATGGCAAGAAATGCCCAGCGTGGCAGCGCGTGAAATAGTCACCGAGGCCGGTGGGCTATAGCCTTTGGTCCGCGGGGGTTGGGGAGGGGTTTAGGGGGGTCTGGGTCGTCGAAAATGGGTACCGCCTTTTCGAGGGTCCTCGTGTGCCTGGGTGAGAGGCTACGGTCAGGCCTGCCCTAAAATGGCAATAAATGCCCAGCGCGCAACAGGTGAAATAGTCACCGAGGCCGTGGGCTATAGCCTTGGTCCGCGGGGTTGGGAGGGGTTTAGGGCTCGGTCGCTGAAAATGGGTACAGTCTTTTCGAGGGCCCTCGTGTGCCCAGTGGGAGGCTACGGTCAGAAGCCTGCCCTAAAATGGCAAGAAATGCCTAGCGGCGCAACGCGTGAAATAGTCACCGAGGCCGGTGGGCTATAGCCTTTGGTCCGCGGGGGTTGGGGAGGGGGTTTAGGGCGCTCTCGTCGTCGCAAATGGGTACAGTATATTCGAGGGCCCTCGTGTGCCCAGTGGGAGGCTACGGTCAGAAGCCTGCCCTAAAATGGCAAGAAATGCCCAGCGGCGCAGCGCGTGAAATAGTCACCGAGGCCGGTGGGCTATAGCCTTTGGTCCGCGGGGGTTGGGAAGGGGCGTCGGAAATGGGTACAGTCTTTTCGAGGGTCCTCGTGTGCCCCGTGGGAGGCTACGGTCAGGGCCTGCCCTAAAATGGTAAGAAATGCCCAGCGGCGCAGTGCGTGAAATAGTTGCCGAGGCCGGTGGGCTATAGCCTTAGGTCCGCGGAGGTTGGGGAGGGCGCGGAAATGGGTACAGTCTTTACGAGGGTCCTCGTGCCCTGTGGAGGCTACGGTCAGAGGCCTGCCCTAAAATGACAAGAAATGCCAGCGCGCAGCTGAAATAGTCACCGAGGCCGGTGGGCTATAGCCTTTGGTCCGCTGGGGCCGGGAGCGGGTTTCGAGGGCTCGTAGTCGGAAATGGGTATGCCTTTTCGAGGGTCCTGGTGCCTGCTGGGAGGCTACGGTCAGAGGCCTGCTCTAAAATGGCAAAAATTCCCAGCGGCGCAGCGCGTGAAATAGTCACCGAGGCCGGTGGGCTATAGCCTTTGGTCCGCGGGGGCCGGGAGGCGCGGGGGCCTGGGTGTGGGAAATGGGTATAGTCTTTTCGAGGGTCGTCGTGTTCCCTGTGGGAGTCTACGGTCAGAGGCCTGCCCTAAATGGCACATAAATGCCCAGCGCGCAGCTGCTGAAATAGTCGCCGAGGCCGGTGGGCCATAGCCTCGGTCCGCGGGGTTGGGAGGGCGTCGGGGCCTGTGTCGGAAATGGGTACAGATTTTCGAGGGTCCTCGCCCAGAGGGAGGCTACGGTCAGGGCCTGCCCTAAAATGGCAATAAATTCCAGCGCGCAGCTGCGTGAGATAGTCGCCGAGGCCGTGGGCTATGAGCCTCGGTCCGGGGGGGTGGGGGGGGGGGTTTCGGGGGCTCTGGTCATCGAAAATGGGTACAGTCTTTTCGAGGGTCCTCGTGTGCCCAGTGGGAGGCTACGGTCAGAAGCCTGCCCTAAAATGGCAAGAAATGCCCAGCGGCGCAGCGCGTGAAATAGTCACCGAGGCCGGTGGGCTATAGCCTTTGGTCCGCTGGGGCCGGGAGGGGCTGGGGCTCGTCGTGAAAATGGGTACAGTTTTTTCGAGGCTCCTCGTGTGCCCAGTGGGAGGCTACGGTCAGGGGCCTGCCCTAAAATGGCAAGAAATGCCCTGCGGCGCAGTGCGCGAAATAGTCGCCGAAGCCGGTGGGCCATAGCCTTTGGTCCGCTGGGGCCGGGAGGGGCGGGGCTCGGTCGTCGAAATGGGTACCGTCTTTCGAGGGTCCTCGCAGCCCAGGGAGGCTACGGTCAGAGGCCTGCCCTAAAATGGCAAGAAATGCCCAGCGGCGCAGCGCGAAATAGTCGCCGAGGCCGGTGGGCTATAGCCTTTGGTCCGCGGGGGTGGAGGAGGGGGGTTCGGGGGCTCTGGGTGTCGGAAATGGGTACAGTCTTTTCGAGGGTCCTCGTGTGCCCAGTGGGAGGCTACGGTCAGTGGCCTGCCCTAAAATGGCAAGAAATGCCCAGCGGCGCAGCGCGTGAAATAGTCACCGAGGCCGGTGGGCTATAGCCTTTGGTCCGCGGGGGTTGGGGAGGGGCGTCGGAAATGGGTACAGTCTTTTCGAGGGTCCTCGTGCCAGGGGCGAGGCTAGGGTCAGAGGCCTGCCCTAAATTGTAAAGAAATGCCTAGCGGCAGCGTGAAATAGTCGCCGAGGACGGTGTGCTATAGCCTTTGGTCCGCGGGGTTGGGGAGGGGTTTTCGGGGGCTCTGGTAGTCGGAAATGGGTACAGTCTTTTCGAGGGTCCTCGCAGCCCCTGGGAGGCTACGGTCAGGCCTGCCCTAAATGGCAAAAATGTCCCAGCGGCGCAGCGCTGGAAATAGTCACCGAGGCCGGTGGGCTATAGCCTTTGGTCCGGGGGTTGGGAGGCGCCTGGGGGCCTGTCGGAAATGGCACAGTTTTCGAGGGTCCTCGCGCTGGGAGGCTACGGTCAGGCCTGCCCTAAATGGCAAGAAATGCCCAGCGCGCAGCGCTGTGAAATAGTCGCCGAGGCCGGTGGGCTATAGCCTTGGTCCGCTGGGGTTGGGAGGCGCCTGGGGCCTGTGTCGGAAATGGGCATGATTTTCGAGGGTCCTCGCGCCTGGGAGGCTACGGTCAGGGCCTGCCCTAAATGGCAAGAAATGCCCAGCGCGCGCAGCGTGAAATAGTTGCCGAGGCCGGTGGGCTATAGCCTTGGTCCGCGGGGTTGGGGAGGGCTTCGGAAAATGGGTACAGTCTTTCGAGGGTCCTCGTGCCTAGTGGGAGGCTACTGTCAGAGGCCTGCCCTAAAATGTCAAGAAATGCCCAGCGCCGCAGCGGGTGAAATAGTCGCCGAGGCCGGTGGGCTATAGCCTTTGGTCCGCGGGGTTGGGAGGGGTCGGGGCCTGTCGTCAAATGGGTACAGTCTTTTCGAGGGTCCTCGGTGCTCGCGGGAGGCTACGGTCAGGCCTGCCCTAAATGGCAAGAAATGCCCAGCGCGCAGCGCTGCGAAATAGTCGCCGAGGCCGGTGGGCTATAGCCTCGGTCCGCTGGGCCGGGAGGGCGCTCGGGGCCCGTGTCGGAAAATGGTACAGTCTTTCGAGGGTCCTCGTGCCCAGTGGGAGGCTACGCAGAAGCCTGCCCTAAAATGGCAAGAAATGCCCAGCGTGGCAGCTGTGAAATAGTCACCGAGGCCGGTGGGCTATAGTTTGGTCCGCTGGGGTTGGGAGGTGTTTGGGGTCGCTGAAAATGGGTACAGTCTTTCGAGGGTCCTCGTGCCCATTGGGAGGCTACGGCCAGAAGCCCCGCCCTAAAATGGCAAGAAATGCCCAGCGCAGCGCTGCGGAAATAGTCACCGAGGCCGGTGGGCTATAGCCTTTGGTCCGCTGGGCTGGGAGGGTTTAGGGGCTCGGTCGTCGAAATGGGTACCGCCTTTTCGAGGGTCCTCGTGCCCCATGGGAGGCTACGGTCAAGCCTGCCCTAAGATGGCCAAGAATGCCCAGCGCGCAGCTGAAATAGTCACCGAGGCCGGTGGGCTATAGCCTTGGTCCGCTGGGCCGGGGAGGGGTTTAGGGGCCTGGTCGTCGAAATGGGTACCGCTCTTTTCGAGGGTCCTCGCCCCTGTGGAGAGGCTACGGTCAGAAGCCTGCCCTAAAATGGCCAAAAATGCCCAGCGTCGCAGCCCGTGAAATAGTCGCCGAGGCCGGTGGGCTATAGCCTTTGGGTCCGCGGGGTCGGGAGGGAGTTCGGGGCTCTGTCGAAATGGGTACAGTTTTTTCGAGGGTCCTCGGTGCCCGTGGGAGGCTACGGTCAGGGCCTGCCCTAAATGGCAAGAAATGCCCAGCGCGCAGCCGCTGGAAATAGTTGCCGAGGCCGGTGGGCTATAGCCTTTGGTCCGCTGGAGGTTGGGAGGGCGCTCGGAAATGGGTACAGTCTTTACGAGGGTCCTCGCAGCCCTGTGGGAGGCTACGGTCAGAGGCCTGCCCTAAATGACAAGAAATGCCAAGCGCGCAGCGCTGAAATAGTCACCGAGGCCGGTGGGCTATAGCCTTGGTCCGCTGGGGCCGGGGAGCGGGCTCGGGGCTCGTAGTCGGAAATGGGTACAGTCTTTCGAGGGTCCTCGTGCCCTGTGGGAGGCTACGGTCGAGGCCTGCCCTAAAATGGCAAAAATTCCAGCGCGCAGCGCTGCGAAATAGTCACCGAGGCCGGTGGGCTATAGCCTTGGGTCCGCGGGGCCGGGAGGGCGTCGGGGCCTGGGTGTCGGAAATGGGTACAGTTTTTCGAGGGTCCTCGCGCGCCCGCTGGGAGGCTACGGTCAGGGCCTGCCCTAAATGGCAAGAAAATGCCCAGCGCGCAGCGTGAAATAGTCGCCGAGGCCGGTGGGCTATAGCCTCGGTCCGCGGGGGCCGGAGGCGCTGGGGCCTCGTGTCGGAAATGGGTACAGATTTTCGAGGGTCCTCGTGCCCGCGGGAGGCTACGGTCAGAGGCCTGCCCTAAAATGGCAAGAAATGCCCAGCGGCGCAGCGCGTGAAATAGTTGCCGAGGCCGGTGGGCTATAGCCTTTGGTCTGCGGGGGTTGGGGAGGGGCGTCGGAAATGGGTACAGTCTTTTGGAGGGTCTTCGTGGTGCGGGAGGCTACGGTCGAGACCCGCCCAAATGTCAAGAAATTCCCAGCGCGCAGCAAGTGAAATAGTCGCCGAGGCCGTGGGCTATAGCCTGGTCCGCTGGGGTTGGGAGGGGTTTCGGGGTTCCTGCGTCGGAAATGGGTACATGCTTTTCGAGGGTCCTCGTGCCCAAAGGGGAGGCTACGGTCAGGCTCGCCTTATAATGGCAAGAAATGCCCAGCGCGCAGCGCAGTGAAATATTCACCGAGGCCGTGGGCTATAGCCTGGTCCGCTGGGGTTGGGAGGGAGTTCGGGGCCTGGTGTCGGAAATGGGTACAGTCTTTCGAGGGTCCTCGCGTGCCTGGGAGGCTACGGCCGGCTCGCCCTAAAATGGCAATAAAATGCCCAGCGGGCGCAGCTGAAATAGTCCCCGAGGCCGTGGCCATAGCCTGGTCCGCTGGGGTTGGGAGGGCCTGGGGCTCGCGTCGAAAATGGGTACAGTCTTTCGAGGGTCCTCGGTGCCCAGGGAGGCTACGTCAAGCCTGCCCTAAAATGCCAGAAAATGTCCAGCGCGCAGCGTGAAATAGTCGCCGTGGCCGGTGGGCTATAGCCGGTGGTCCGCGGGGGTGAGGGTTGGGGGCTCGTCGAAATGGGTACAGCTTTTCGAGGGTCTCGCGCCTGGGAGGCTACGGTCAGGGCCTGCCCTAAATGGCAATAAATGCCCAGCGCAGCGCTGAAATAGTCGCCGAGGCCGGGGTATAGCCTTTGGTCCGCGGGGTTTGGGAGGTGTTTCGGGCTCGTCGAAATGGCAGTCTTTTCGAGGGTCCTCGCCCTGGGAGGCTACGGTCAGAGGCTGCCCTAAAATGGCAAGAAATGCCCAGCGCGCAGCTGTGAAAATAGTTGCCGAGGCCGGGGCTATAGCCTTGTTCCGCCGAGGTTGGGGAGGGGCCGAAATGGGTACAGTCTTTTCGAGGGTCCTCGTGCCCTGTGGGAGGCTACGGCCGAGGGCTGCCCTAAAATGACAAGAAATGCCCAGCGCATGGAAATAGTCACCGAGGCCGGTGGGCTATAGCCTGGTCCGCGGGGGTTGGGAGGCTCGGGGCTCGTGTGGAAATGGGTACAGTCTTTTCGAGGGTCCTCGGTGCCCAAAGCTGGAGGCTACGGTCAGAAGCCTGCCTCTAAAATGAGAAGAAATGTCCCAGCGCGCAGCGTGAAATAGTCATCGAGGCCGTGGGCTATAGCCTTGGTCCGCTGGGGTTGGGAGGCGTCGGGGCTCGGTGTTGGAAATGGGTACATCTTTTCGAGGGTCCTCGTGCCCGCTGGGGAAGGCCGCGGTCAAGCCCGCCCTAAAATAAGAAAAATGTCCAGCGCGCAGCGTGAAATTGTCACCGAGGCCGGTGGGCTATAGCCTTGGTCCGCTGGGGTTGGGAGGGCGGCCCGTCAGAAATGGGTACATTCTTTCGAGGGTTCCTCGTGTCCCCTGGGAGGCTACGGTCGAGGCCTGCCCTAAATGGCAAGAAATGCCCAGCGCGCAGCGTGAAATAGTCACCGAGGCCGGTGGGCTATAGCCTTTGGTCCGCTGGGGCCGGGGAGGCTGGGGCTCGTCCGAAATGGGTACAGTCTTTTCGAGGGTCCTGGGGTGGCCAGTCGGAGGCTACGGTCAAGGCCCGCCCTAAATGGCAAGAAATGCCCAGGGCGCAAGGCTGAAATAGTCACCGAGGCCGTGGCTATAGCCTTGGTCCGCGGGGTTGGGAGGCCGGGGCCTGCCGTCGAAATGGGTACAGTCTTTCGAGGGTCCTCGGTGCCTGGGACGCTACGGTCAGGGCCTGCCCTAAAATGGCAAGAAATGCCCAGCGGCGCAGCGCGAAATAGTCACCGAGGCCGGTGGGCTATAGCCATTGGTCCGCGGGGGGAGGGGAGGGGCTCGGGTGTCGGAAATGGGTACAGTCCATTTCGAGGGTCCTCGATGGCGATGGGAGGCTACGGTCAGGGCCTGCCCTAAAATGGCAAGAAATGCCCAGCGTCGCAGCGGAAATAGTCGCCGAGGCCGTGGGCGGCCTTGGTCCGCTGGGGTTGGGGAGGCGTGGGCCTGGGTCATCGGAAATGGGTACAGTCTTTTCGAGGGTCCTCGCGTGCCCAGTGGGAGGCTACGGTCAGGGCCTGCCCTAAAATGGCAAGACATGCCCAGCGGCGCAGCGCGTGAAATAGTCGCCGAGGCCGGTGGGCTATAGCCTTTGGTCCGCGGGGGTTGGGGAGGGGGTTTCGGGGGCTCTGGTCATCGGAAATGGGTACAGTCTTTACGAGGGTCCTCGTGTGCCCAGTGGGAGGCTACGGTCAGAAGCCTACCCTAAAATGGCAAGAAATGTCCAGCGGCGCAGCGCGTGAAATAGTTGCCGAGGCCGGTGGGCTATAGCCTTTGGTCCGCGGGGGTTGGGGAGGGGCGTTCGGGGGCTCTGGATGTCGGAAATGGGTACAGTCTTTTCGAGGGTCCTCGCGTGCCCAGTGGGAGGCTACGGTCAGGGCCTGCCGTAAAATGGCAACAAATGCCCAGCGGCGCAGCGCGTAAAATAGTTGCCGAGGCCGGGGGGCTATAGCCTTTGTTCCGCCGAGGTAGGGGAGGGGCGTCGGAAATGGGTACAGTGTTTTCGAGGGTCCTCGTGTGCCCCGTGGGAGGCTACGGTCAGAGGCCTGCCCTAAAATGACAAGAAATGCCCAGCGGCGCAGCGCGTGAAATAGTCGCCGAGGCCGGTGGTCTATAGCCTTTGGTCCGCCGGGGTTGGGGAGGGGGGTTCGGGGGTTCTTGTGGTCAGAAATGGGTACAGTCTATTAGAGTGTCCTCGCAGTGTGGGAGGCTACGGTCAGAGGCCTACACTACAATGGCAAGACATGCCCAGCGGCGCAGCGCGTGAAATAGTCGCCGAGGCCGGTGGGCTATAGCCTTTGGTCCGCGGGGGTTGGGGAGGGGGTTTCGGGGGCTCTGGTCATCGGAAATGGGTACAGTCTTTACGAGGGTCCTCGTGTGCCCCGTGGGAGGCTACGGTCAGAAGCCTGCCCTAAAATGGCAAGAAATGTCCAGCGGCGCAGCGCGTGAAATAGTCGCCGAGGCCGGTGGGCTATAGCCTTTGGTCCGCGGGGGTTGGGGATGGGCGTCGGAAATGGGTACATTCTTTTCGAGGGTCCTCATGTGCCCCGTGGGAGGCTACGGTCAGAGGCCTGCCCTAAAATGACAAGAAATGCCCAAGCGCGAGCTGGAAATAGTCACCGAGGCCGTGGGCTATAGCCTTGGTCCGCTGGGGCTGGGAGCGGTTTCGAGGGCTCGTAGTCGGAAATGGCAGCCTTTTTCGAGGGTCCTCGTGTGCCCCTGGGAGGCTACGGCCGAGGCCTGCCCTAAATGGCAAAAATTCCCAGCGCGCAGCTGGAAATAGTCACCGAGGCCGGTGGGCTATAGCCTTGGTCCGCGGGGTTGGGAGGTTTGGGGCTCGTGTCGGAAATGGGTACAGTCTTTTCGAGGGTCCTCGCGTGCCCTGTGGGAGGCTACGGTAAGGGCCTGCCCTAAAATGGCAATATATGCCCAGCGGCGCAGCGCGTCAAATAGTCGCCGAGGCCGGTGGGCTATAGCCTTTGGTCCGCGGGGGTTGGGGAGGGGGTTTCGGGGGCTCTGGGTGTCGGAAATGGGTACAGTATTTTCGAGGGTCCTCCCGTGCCCAGTGGGAGGCTACAGTCAGGGCCTGCCCTAAAATGGCAATAAATTCCCTGCGGCGCAGCGCGTGAGATAGTCGCCGAGGCCGGTGGGCTATAGAGTTTGGTCCGCGGGGGTTGGGGAGGTGTTTCGGTGGCTCTGGTCATCGAAAATGGGTACAGTCTTTTCGAGGGTCCTCGTGCCCATGGGAGGCTACGGTCAAGCCCCGCCCTAAATGGCAAGAAATGCCCAGCGGAGCAGCGCGTGAAATAGTCACCGAGGCCGGTGGGCTATAGCCTTTGGTCCGCGGGGTTTAGGGGGGGGGTTCGGGGCCAGGGCGCGGAAATGGGCATGTCTGTACGAGGGTCCTCGTGTGCCCCGTGGGAGGCTACGGTCAGAGGCCTGCCCTAAAATGACAAGAAATGCCCAGCGGCGCAGCGCGGGAAATAGTCACCGAGGCCGGTGGGCTATAGCCTTTGGTCCGCGGGGGTTGGGGAGCGGGTTTCGGGGGCTCTGGTCGTCGGAAATGGGTACAGTCTTTTCGAGGGTCCTCGTGTGCCCAGTGGGAGGCTACGGTCAGAGGCCTGCCCTAAAATGGCAAAAAATTCCCAGCGGCGCAGCGCGTGAAATAGTCACCGAGGCCGGTGGGCTATAGCCTTTGGTCCGCGGGGGTTGGGAGGGCGTGGGGGCTCGTGTCGGAAATGGGTACAGCTTTTTCGAGGGTCCTCGCGCCTGGGAGTTTACGGTCAGTGGCCTGCCCTAAATGGCAATAACTGCCCAGCGCGCAGCGCTGAAATAGTCGCCGAGGCCGGGTGGGCTATAGCCTCGGTCCGCAGGGGTTGGGAGGCGCTCGGGGCTCTGGGTGTCGGAAATGGGTACAGTCTTTTCGAGGGTCCTCCCGTGCCCAGTGGGAGGCTACGGGCAGGGCCTGCCCTAAAATGGCAAGAAATGCCCAGCGGCGCAGTGCGTGAAATAGTTGCCGAGGCCGGTGGGCTATATCCTTTGGTCCGCGGAGGTTGGGGAGGGGCTTCGGAAATGGGTACAGTCTTTTCGAGGGTCCTCGTGGTGTCTGTGGGAGGCTACGGCCGAGACCCGCCTTAAATGTCAAGAAATTCCCAGCGCGCAGCTGAAATAGTCGCCGAGGCCGGTGGGCTATAGCCTTTGGTCCGCTGGGGCCGGGAGGGGTTTAGGGGCCTGCCGTCGAAACTGGGTACAGTCTTTTCGAGGGTACTCGTGCCTGGGAGGCTACGGTCGAAGCCCGCCTTTATAATGGCAAGAAATGCCCAGCGCGCAGCTGAAATATTCACCGAGGCCGTGGGGCTATAGCCTTGGGTCCGCTGGGGTCTGGGAAGGAGTTCGGGGCCCGGTGTCGGAAATGGGCACAGGCTTTTCGAGGGTCCTCGCAGCCTGCTGAGGCTACGTCGTGGCCTGCCCTAAATGGCAATAAATGCCCAGCCGCAGCTGCCAGGAAATAGTCCCCGAGGCCGCGGGCTATAGCCTGGTCCGCTGGGGTCGGGGAAGGGAGTTCCGGGGCCTGTGTCGGAAATGGGCATGCTTTCGAGGGTCCTCGCGCTCTGCTGGGAGGCTACGGTCCGTGGCTCGCCCTAAATGGCAATAATGCTCAGCGCGCAGCGCTGGAAATAGTCCCGAGGCCGCGGGCTAGCCTGGTCTCGGGCCGGGAGGGGTTTAGGGCTGGTCGCCGAAAATGGGTACGCCTTTTTCGACGGGTCCTCGGTGCCTGGAAGTGGAGGCTACTTGGCCAAGCCCCTAAATGCCAAGAATGTCCAGCGCGCAGCGTGAAATAGTCGCCGAGGACGGTGGGCTATAGCCTTTGGTCCACGGGGCCGAGGGCGCCTCGGGGCCTGTGTCGAAATGGCACAACCTGTAGGTCCTCGCGCCTGGGAGGCTACGGCCGTGGCCTGCCCTAAAATGGCAATAAATTCCCAGCGCACACAAGGAGATAGTCGCCGAGGTCGGTGGGGTATGTGAGTTTGGTCCGCTGGGGTTTGGGAGGTGTTTCATGGCCTCGGGTCATCGAAATGGGTACGCCTTTTCGAGGGTCCTCGTGCCCAGCTGGGAGGCTACTGGCAGGGCTCGCCGTAAAATGGCAACAATGCTCAGCCGCGCAACATGAAAATAGTTGCCGAGGCCGGGGCTATAGCCTTTGTTCCGAGGTTGGGGAGGGGCGCCGAAATGGCATGCTCTTTTCGAGGGTCCTCGCAGCCCTGTGGGAGGCTACTACGAGGGCTGCCCTAAATGACAAGAAATGCCCAGCGCAGGGTGAAATAGTCACCGAGGCCGGTGGGCTTATAGCCGCTGGTCCGCATGGGGTTGGGGAGGGGTTTCGCCTCGTCACGAATGGGTACAGCTCTTTCGAGGGTCCCTCGGGTGCCTCAGCTGAGGCTACGGTCAAGCCTGCCCCTAAAATGAGAAGAATGTCCAGCGCCCGTCAACAAGGTGAAATAGTCACGAGTCTCAGAGGCTGGCAGCCCTTGGTCCGCTGGGGTTGGGAGGGGCGCTCGGGGCCTGGGTGTTGGAAATGGGTACAGTCTTTTCGAGGGTCCTCGCTGCCTGGAAGGCCGCGTCAAGCCCGCCCAAAATAAGAAAAATGTCCAGCGCGAACAGTGAAATTGTCACCGAGGCCGGTGGGCTATAGCCTCGGTCCGAGGGGGTTGGGGATGGGCGCGGAAATGGCACATTCTTTCGAGGGCCCTCATGTGCCCCGCTGGAGGCTACGGTCGAGGCCTGCCCTAAATGACAAGAAATGCCCAGCCGCGCAGCTGCTGTGAAATAGTCACCAAGGCCGGTGGGTTATAGCCTCGGTCCGCGGGTTGGGAGGGGGTTTCCGGCTCGGGTCATAGAAATGGCATGCCTTTTCGAGGTTCCTCGTGGTGTCCAGCTGAGGCTACGGTCCAAGCCTCGCCTAAAATGGCAAGAAATGCCAAGGGGCGCAGGCGTCAAATAGTCACCGAGGCCGGTGGCCATAGCCTTTGGTCCGCTGGGGTCCGGGGAAGGTGTTTCGGCCTGCCGCCGTAAAGTGGTATGCTTTTTCGAGGGTCCTCGGTGCCTGGGAGGCTACACAAGCCCGCCCTAAATGAGAAGAAATGTCCAGCGCCCAACAAGGAAATAGTCGCCGAGTCCCAGAGGCTATAGCCCTTGGTCCGCTGGGGTGGGGAGGGCGTTAGGGCCTGGGTGCTCGGAAATGGGTACAATATTTCGAGGGTCCTCGCGCCTAGGGAGGCTACTTGCCGTGGCCTGCCCTAAATGGCAAGAATGCCCAGCGCGCGCAACAGGAAATAGTCACGAGGCCGCGGGCTATAGCCTGGTCCGCGGGGTTGGGAGGGGCGCCGGAAATGGTACAACCATTCTCGAGGGTCCTCAGATGGCGATGGGAGGCTACGGTCGAGACCTGCCCTAAAATGACAAGAATGCCCAGGGCGCAGCTGTGAAATTGTCGCCGAGGCCGGTGGGCTACGGCCTGGTCCGCGGGGTTGGGAGGGGTTTCGTGGCTCGTCATCGGAAATGGGTACAGTCTTTTCGAGGGTTCTTAGCGCTCCAGCTGGAGGCTACGGTCAGAAGTCTCGTCTAAAATGGTACAAGACATGCCCAGCGGCGCAGCGCGTGAGATAGTCGCCGAGGGCGGTGGGCTGTGGCCTTTGGTCCGGGGGGGTTGGGGAGGGGGTTTCGTGGGCTCTGGTCATCGGAAATGGCATGCCTTTACGAGGGTCCTCGGTGCCTGGGGAGGCTACACAGAAGCTTCCACCAAAATGGCAAGAAATGTCCAGCGCGCAGCCGCAGTGAAATAGTTGCCACGAGGCCGGTGGGCTATAGCCTTTGGTCCGCGGGGGCCGAGGGGCGCTCGGGGCCCGGATGTCGAAATGGCATGTCTTTCGAGGGTCCTGCGCCCAAAGGGAGGCTACGGTCAGGCTCGCCGTGAAATGGCAACAATGCCCAGCAGCAGCAGTGAAATAGTTGCCGAGGCCGGGGCTGTAGCCTTGTTCCGCGAGGTGGGGGATGGCCGGAAATGGGTACAAGAGCCGAGGGTCCTCGTGCCCAGTGGGAGGCTACGGTCAGAGGCCTGCCCCAAAATGCCAAGAAATGCCCAGGGACGCAGCGCGCGAAATAGTGGCCGAGGCCCGTGGGCTATAGCCTTTGGTCCGCCGGCCGGGGAGGGGGTTCGGGGGTTCTGTGGTCAGAAATGGCATGTCTTTTCGAAAGTGTCCTCGTGTGCCAAGTGGAGGCTACTACGAGGCCTACACTACAATGGCAAGACATGCCCAGCCGCGCAGCGGTGGAAATAGTCGCCGAGGCCGTGGGCTATAGCCTTGGTCCCGGGGCCGGGGAGGTTTCGGCCCGTCACAAATGGGTACAGTCTTTTCGAGGTTCCTCGTGCCCAAGCGGAGGCTACTCAGAAGCCTGCCCTAAATGACAAGAAATGCCCAGCGCGCAGCATGGAAATTGTCGCCGAGGCCGGTGGCTATAGCCTCGTCCGCTGGGTGGGGAGGATTTTGGGCCTGCCGTTAGAAATGGCACAGCCTTTTCGAGGGTCCTCGTAGCCCAGCTGGAGGCTACGGTCACAGCCCGCCTAAATGACAAGAATGTCGAAAGCACACAGGTGAAATAGTCGCCGAGGCCGTGGCTATAGTTTTGGTCCGCGGGGTCAGGGGCGTCGGGCCTGTGTCGGAAATGGGTACAGCTTTTTCGAGGGTCCGCGTGCCCAGCTGGGAGGTTACGGCCAGGCCTGCCCTAAATGGCAAGAAATGCCCACGGCCAACACAGGAAATTGTCACCGAGGCCGTGGGCTATAGCCTCGGTCCATGGGGGTTGGGAGGCCGAGGGGGCTCGCCGAATGGCAGCCTTTTCGAGGGCCCTCATGTGCCTGGGTGGGGAGGCTACGGTCCAAGCCCCTTAAAATGGCAAGAATGTGGGGCAGCTGCAGGAAATAGTCACCGAGGCCGGGCTATAGCCTCGTCCGCTGGGGTTGGGGAGGGGCCAAGGGGCTCTTGTCGTCGGAAATGGCACAGCTTTTCGAGGGTCCTCGCGCTCAGCGGGAGGCTACGGCCGTAAGCCCGCCTTAAATGGCAAGAAATGCCCAGCCGCGCAGCTGGTGAAATAGTCACCGAGGCCGTGGGCTATAGCCTGGGTCCGCTGGGGCTGGGAGGGGTTTAGGGGCCTCGGTCGCCCAAATGGGTACAGCCATTTCGAGGGTCCTCGTAGCCTGGGGAGGCTCACGGTAAGCCCGCCCCTCAAATGGCAAGAAATGCTCACCAGCGCACAGTGAAATAGTCACCGAGGCCGGTGGGCTATGGCTTGGGTCCGGGGCTGGGGAGGCTCGGGCTCTGCAGTCGGAAATGGCACAGCTCTTTTCAAGGCCGCGCCTGGAGGCTACGGTCGTGGCTCGCCCTAAATGGCAAGAATGCCCAGGCGCAGTCAAGGTGAAATAGTCACCGAGGCCGATGGGCTATAGCCTGGTCCGGGTCGGGGAGGGCGTTTAGGGGCCTCGGTCGTCGGAAATGGGTACAGTCTTTTTCGAAGGTCCTCGCAGCTCAAAGGGGAGGGTACGGTCGAAGCCCGCCTAAATGGCAAGACATGCCCAGCGCAGCGCGTGAAATAGTCACGAGGCCGGTGGGCTATAGCGCCTGGGTCCGCTGGGGCCGGGAGGGGCGTCGGGGCCTCGGTGTCGAAAAGGGGTATAGTCTTTCGAGGGTCCCTGCACTCAAAGGTTAGGCTACGGTCGTGGCCTGCCCCTAAATGGCAAGAAATGCCCAGCCCAACGCTGAAATTGTCACCGAGGCCGTGGGCTATAGCCTTGGTCCGCGGGTGGGAGGGGTTTAGGGGCCATGGTCGCCGCAAATGGTACAGCTTTTCGAGGCCCTCGCAGCCTGGGAGGAGGCTACGTCAAGCCCTGCCTCAAATGGCAAGAAATGCCCAGCGCGCAGCTGAAATCGCCACCGAGGCCGTGGGCAGCAGCTTTTGGTCCGGGCCGGGAGGGGTTTAGGGGCCTTCGTCACTAAAATGGGCACAGTTTTTCGAGGGTCCTCGCGCCTGGGCCGGAGGCTACGGTCAAGCCCGCCCTAAAATGGTAAGACATGCCCACGCGCAAGCACGCGAAATAGTCGCCGAGGCCGGTGGGCTATAGCCTTGGTCCGCTGGGCCGGGAGGGGGCTTAGGGGGCTTTTGGTCGAAATGGGTCCAGTCTTTCGAGGGCCCCTCGCCCAGCCTGGAGGCTACGGTCAAGCTCGCCCTAAAATGGCAAGAAATACCCAGCGCGCAGCTGCGTGAAATAGTAACCGAGGCCATGGGCTATAGCTGGGTCCGCGGGGTTGGGGAGGGGTTTAGGGGGCTCTTGTCGCCGGAAATGGGTACGCCTCTTTCGAGGGTCCTCGCGCGTCTGGGGAGGCTACGGTCGGCCCGCCTTAAAATGGTAAGACATGCCCAGCGCAGCACGTGAAATAGTCGCCGAGGTCAGGTGGGCCTTTTGGGTCCCAGGGGGTCAAGGGCTCGGGGCTGGGGCTTTCGTCGAAATGGCAGTCTTTTCGAGGGTCCTCGTAGCCCGCTGGGAGGTTACGAGGCCCGCCTTAAAATGGCAAGAATGCCTCAGCGGCGCAGCCGCTGAAATAGTCACCGAGGCCGGTGGCCTATAGCCTTTGGTCCGCTGGTTGGGGAGGCTCGGGCTTCGGTCATCGGAATGGGTACGCTTTACGAGGGTCCTCGCGCCGGGGAGGCTACGGTCAAGCCCGCCCTAAATGGCAAGAAATGCCAAGAGCGCAGCGCGTGAAATAGTCGCCGAGGCCGGTAGCCTGGTCCGCGGGGTTGGGGCGCTCGGGGCCTGGGTGTCGGAAATGGGTACAGCCTTCGAACTCGCGCCTGGGGCTGGAGGCTACGGTCAGGCCTGCCCTAAATGGCAAGAAATGCCCAGCAAGCCAGCGCCAGGAAATAGTCACCGAGGCCGGTGGGCTATAGCCTTTGTCCGCTGGGGCTGGGGAGGGGTTTAGGGCTCGTCACCGGAAATGGGTACAGCCTTTTCGAGGGCCCTCAGGTGCCTGGGCTTGGAGGCTACGGTCGAAGCCTGCCCTAAAATGGCAAGAAATGCCTAGCGGCCAGCTGCAAGGGTGAAATAGTCACCGAGGCCGTGGGCTATAGCCTTGGTCCGCATGGGGCTGGGGAGGGGGTTTAGGGGCCTGGCCGTCGAAATGGGCATGCTCTTTCGAGGGCCCTAGGTGCCCAAAGGAGGCTACGAAGCCCCGCCAAAATGGCAAGTAATGCCCAAAGGGCGCAGCACAGGAAATAGTCACCGAGGCCGTGGGCTATAGCCTTTTGGTCCGCTGGGGCTGGGGAGGGGGTTTAGGGGCCTTCGTCGCCGAAATGGGTACGCCTTTCGAGGGTCCTCGCCTGGGCGGAGGCTACGGTCGAAGCCCATTTCTAAATGGCAAGATGCCCAACAAGCGCAAAGACGTGAAATAGACGCCGAGGCCGGTGGGCTATAGCCTGGTCCGCGGGGCCGGGAGGCGCCTGGGCCGGCCGAAATGGGTACATGCCTTTTCGAGGGTCTGTGTGCCTGGGGGAGGCTACACGCCGAGGCCCCGCCGTAAAATAGCTAGAAATGCCCAATGGCGCCAGTCATGAAATAGTCATCGAGGCCGTGGCCTATAGCCTTTGGTCCGCTTATCGGGAGGGGTTTCGGCTTCGGTCATCGTAAATGGCATGCCTTTACGAGGGTCTCGTAGCGCCTGGGAGGCTACGGTCGAAGCCTGCCTAAAATGGCAAGAATGTCCAGCAGTTACAGTCACAGAAATAGTCGCCGAGGCCGGTGGGCTATAGCCTTGGTCCGCGGGGTTGGGAGGGGCGTCGGGGCTCGTGTCGGAATGGGTACAGCTTTTCTAGCTCAAGGTGTCAGGAGGCTACGCCGTGGCTCGCCCTAAATGTCAAGAAATGCCCAGCCGCATGCTGCGACATAGTCACCGAGCCGTGGGCCATAGCCCTTGGTCCGCTGGGGGTCGGGAGGGGTTAGGGGTTCTTTGCCGGAAATGGGTACATGCTCGAGGGACCTCAAGTGCTCAGCGGGAGGCTACGTCAAGCTCGCCCTAAAATGGCAAGACATGCCCACGCCGGGCGCAAGCACGTGAAATAGTCGCCGATGCCGGTGGGCTATAGCCTTTGGTCCGCGGGATCGGAGGGCGCTCGGGGCTTGGGCATCGGAAATGGGCACAGTCTTTCGAGGGTCGCTCGTAGCCTGCTGGAGGCTACGGCCGAGGCCTGCCCTAAAATAGCAAGAATACCCAGCGCGCGCAGTCATGGAATAGTCATCGAGGCCGGTGGCCTATAGCCTTTGATCCACGCTATCGGGGAGGGGTTTCGGTTCGTCATCGGAAATGGCATGCCTTTTTACGAGGGTCCTCAGCCTGGGGAGGTTACGCCGAAGCTCGCCCTAAAATGGCAAGAATGTCCAAGCAAGAAGGTGCGAAATAGTCGCCGAGGCCGGTGGGCTATAGCTTTGGTCCGCAGGGGCCGGGAGGCGTCGGGCCCGTGTCGGAAATGGCGCTTTTCTAGCTCGCGTGCCCAGCTGGGAGGCTACGGTCAGTGGCCGCCTAAATGGCAAGAAATGCCCAACAAGCGCAGTCACAGGCGTGAAATAGTCACCGAGGCCGTGGGCTATAGCCTTTGGTCCGCGGTCGAGGGGAGGGCTCGTCGGAAAATGGGTACGGTTTTTCGAGGGTCAGATGCCTGGGCTGGGAGGCTACGGTCAAGCTCGCCTTAAAATCGCAAGAATGCCCAACGCAGCCGCTGCGGAAATAGTCACCGAGGCCGGTGGGCTATAGCTTTTGGTCCGCTGGGGTCGTGGGAGGGGTTGGGGCCTTTGTCGCCGAAATGGGCAAGCTTTTTCGAGGGTCCTCGCTGCCCCAAGTGGGAGGCTATGGTCGTGGCTCGCCCTAAATGGCAAGAAATGCCCAACAAGAAGCGCTGCGAAATAATCACCGAGGCCGGGCTATAGCCTTTTGGTCCGGGGGTTGGCGAGGGGCTAGGGCCCGTCAAAAATGGGTACGCCTTTTCGAGGCCTCGATGCCCGGGAGGCTACGGTACGAAGCCGCCCAAATGGCAAGAAATACCCCAGCGCAACAAGGTGAAATAGTCACCGAGGCCGGTGGGCCATAGCTGGTCCGCGGGGCCGGGAGGGGTTTAGGGCTCTGTCGTCGGAAATGGGTACGCCTTTTCGAGGGTCCTCGGGCTCAAAGGGGAGGCTACTAAGAAGCCCCGCCTTAAATGGCAAGACATGCCCAGCGGCGCAAAGCACGTGAAATAGTTGCCGAGGCCGGTGGGCTATAGCCTTGGTCCATGGGGTTGGCGAGGGGTTTAGGGGCTCGGCCGTCGGAAATGGGTACAGTTTTTCGAGGGTCCTCGTGTGCCTGGAAGGCTACGATCGTAAGCCTGCCCTAAATGACAAGAAATGCCCAATGGCGCAAATGCTTGAAATAGTCAATGAGGCCGGTGGGCTATAGCCTTTGGTCCGCGGGGGCCTGGGAGGGTTTAGGGCCTCGTGTCGGAAATGGGTACTTTTTTCGAGGGTCCTCGCGCGCCAAGGGGAGGCTACGGCCGTAAGCCCCGCCTAAATGGCAAGACATGCCCACGCACAACGCTGCGGAAATAGCCGAGGCCGTGGCATATAGCCTTGGTCCGCTGGGGCTGGGGAGGGAGTCTGGGGCCCGTGTCGGACCGGGTACATGCCTTTTCGAGGGTCCTCGCGCCTGGTAGGCTACTGTCGTGGCCTCGCCCCTAAATGGCAAGAAATGCACAGCTGCGCAATACAGTGAAATAGTCACCGAGGCCGTGGGCTGGCGGCTTAGGGCCGCGGGGCTGGGAGGGGTTTAGGGCTCGTCATCGGAAATGGGTACAGCTCACGAGGGTCCTCGTAGTCCCAAAGGAGGTTACGGTCAGAAGCCCGCCCTAAAATGGCAAGAAATGCCCAGCCGCTGCAGCTGGTGAAATAGTCACCGACGCCGTGGCTATAGCCTTGGTCCGCGGGGTTGGGGAGGGGTTTCGGCTGGGCGCCGGAATGGTACAGCTCTTTACGAGGGTCCTCGGTGCCTGGGTGAGGTTACGGCCAAGCCCCGCCTAAATGGCAAGAAATGTCCAAGCGCAGCTGCGGAAATAGTCAGCCGAGGCCGGTGGCTATAGCTTTTGGTCCGCGGGGGCTGGGGGTTTAGGCGTCGACGGAAATGGGTACAGCCTTTTCGAGGGTCTCGCTAAGGCCCGGGGAGGCTACGGTCAGTAAGCCCCGCCCTAAAATGACAAGAAATGCCAGCGCACAAGGTGAAATAGTCACCGAGGCCGCTGGGCTATAGCTGGTCCGCTGGGGTTGGGAGGCTTAGGGCTCGTCGACGGAAATGGGAGGCTTACGAACGTAAGCCCGCCCTAAAATGGCAAGACATGCCAGCGGGCACAAACAAGGTGAAATAGTCTCCGAGGCCGGTGGGCTATAGCCTGGTCCGGGCGGGGAGGGGCGTCGGGGCTCGTGGTGCCTGAACTGGTACAGTCTTTCGAGGGTCCTCGCGCTCATGGGAGGCTACGTGTCAGGCTCGCCCTAAATGGCAAGAAATGCTTCACCGGCGCAGGCGTATGAAATAGTCGGCCGAGGCCGGGCGGGCTATAGCCTTGGTCCGCGGGGTCGGGAGGTTTCGGGTCTGGCCGCCGAAGGGGTACGGTTTTTCAAGGGTCCTCGCGCTCAAAGGGGAGGCTACGAACAGAGCCTGCCCTAAATGGCAAGACATGCCCGACAACAGCGTGAAATAGTCTCCGAGGCCGGTGGGCTATAGCCCGTGGTCCGCGGGGTCGGGAGGCGCTCGGGGCTCGTGTCGGAATCGGCATACTTTTCGAGGGTCCTCGCGTGCCTGGAGGCTACGGCCGTGGCCCGCCTAAATGGCAAGAAATACCGCCACAGGCGTGAAATAGTCGCCGAGGCCGGGCGGGCTACGGTCCGCGGGGTCGGGAGGGGTTTCGCCCGATCACGTAGCGGGTACGGTCTTTCTGCTGTTCCCTCGTGGTGCCCAGCTGGGAGGCTACGCCAGAAGCCCCGCCTAAAATGGCAAGAAATGCCCAGCGCGCAAAGCACGTGAAATAGTCACCGAGGCCGGTGGGCTATAGCCTCGGTCCGCGGGGCTGGGAGGGGTTCGGGCTCGGTCGCCGAAGGGGTACGTCTTTTCGAGGGTCCTCGCAGCCCAAAGCTGGGAGGTTACGGTAAGCCCGCCGTGAAATGGCAAGAATGTCCAGCAGCGCCACAAATAGTCACCGAACGGGGCTATAGCCTGGTCGCCGGGGTCGGGAGGGTTTCGGGGCTCTAGTCGCCGTAGTGCGGTACGGTCTTTTCGAGGGTCCTCGTGGTGCCCGCGGGAGGCTACGGCCGTGGCCTCGCCAGAAATGGCAAGAAATGCTTCACGCGCAGGCGTGAAATAGTCGCCGAGGCCGTGGTGGGATATAGCCTTGGTCCGCGGGGCCGAGGGCGCCGGGCCTGGGTGTCGGAAATGGCATGCCTTTCGAGGGTCCTCGCTGCCCGCGGGAGGCTACTGGCCAGGGCCTCGCCTAAATGGCAAGAAATGTCGCCGCGCAGGCGTGAAATAGTCGCCGAGGCCGTGGGCTATGCTTGGTCCGCTGGGCCGGGAGGGGCTTAGGGCTCGTCGTCAAAATGGGTACAGCTCGAGGGTCCTCGCGCCTGTGAGGCTACGAACAGAAGCCTGCCCTAAAATGGCAAGACATGCCCAGCGGGACAGCGCGTGAAATAGTCTCCGAGGCCGGTGGGCTAGCCTTCGTCCGGGGGCCGGGGAGGCGCTCGGGGCCTGTGCGTCGAACTGGCATGCTTCTTTCGAGGGTCTCGCGGCCTGCGCTGGAGGCTACGGTCGTGGCCTCGCCCTAAATGGCAAGAAATGCCAGCGGGCGCACTGGAAATAATCACCGAGGCCGGTGGCTATAGCTTTGGTCCGGGGGTTACGAGGGGGTTTAGGGCTCGTCCGAAAATGGGCATACTTTTCGAGGGCCTCAGATGCCCAGCTGAGGCTACGGTCAGAAGCCTGCCCTAAAATGGCAAGACATGCCCAGCGGCGCAGCGCGTGAAATAGTCACCGAGGCCGGTGGGCTATAGCTTTCGTCCGCGGGGTTGGGGAGGGGGTTTAAGGGGCTCTTGTCGTCGGAAATGGGTACAGTCTTTTCGAGGGTCCTCGCGCTCAAAGGGGAGGCTACGGTTAGAAGCCCGCCCTAAATGGCAAGACATGCCCAACAAGCGCAGCGCGTGAAATAGTCGCCGAGGCCGGTGGGCCATAGCCTTTTGGTCCGCGGGGGTTGGCGAGGGGCTTAGGTGGCTCGTCGTCGGAAATGGCATGCTTTTTTCGAGGGTCCTCGTGCCCAGCCGGAAGGCTACGATCAGAAGCCCGCCTAAAATGACAAGAGAATGCCCAGCGCGCAGCGCTTGAAATAGTCACCGAGGCCGTGGCTGGCTATAGCTTTTGGTCCGCTGGGGCCGGGAGGGGCTTAGGGCTCGTCGTCGGAAATGGCAGTCTTTTCGAGGGTCCTCGTGCCCAAGTGAGGTTAATAATGAAGCCTGCCCTAAAATGGCAAGACATGCCCAGCGGCACAACGCGTGAAATAGTCGCCGAGGCCGGTGAGCTATAGCCTTTGGTCCGCGGGGGTTGGAGAGGGAGTCCGGGGCTCGTGCCTGACCCGGTACCTTTCGAGGGTCCTCGCGTGCTCAAAGGTAGGCTACGTCAGGTAAGCCCCGCCCCTAAATGGCAAGAAATGCCCAGTCGCTGCACAAGGGCGTGAAATAGCGTCACCGAGGCCGGTGGGCTGCAGCCTTAGGTCCGCTGGGGCTTGGGGAGGGGCTTGTGGGGCTCGTCATCGGAAATGGTGACAGCGCCTTTTACGAGGGTCCTCGTGTCCAACTGGGAGGCTACGGGCCAGAAGCCCCGCCTAAAATGTCAAGAAATGTCCAGAGGCGCATGGTGAAATAGTCACCGACGCCTGCGGGCTATAGCCTTGGTCCGCGGGCTGGGAGGGGCCGGGGTTGGGCGCCGGAATGGCATGGGCCTTTTTACGAGGGTCCTCGTGGTGCCTGCGGGGAGGCTACGGTCAGAAGCCTGCCCTAAAATGGCAAGAAATGTCCAGCAGCGCAACGCGTGAAATAGTCGCCGAGGCCGGTGGGCTATAGCTTTTGGTCCGCGGGGGTTGGGGAGGGGGTTTAGGGGGCTCTGGTCGACGGAAATGGGTACAGTCTTTTCGAGGGTCCTCGCGTGCCCAGTGGGAGGCTACGAACAGAAGCCTGCCCTAAAATGGCAAGACATGCCCAGCCGCATGCGCAACAAGGAAATAGTCTCGAGGCCGGTGGGCTATAGCTTGGTCCGCGTGGCCGGGAGGCGCTCGGGGCCTGCGTGCCTGGAACTGGGTACCGCTTTTCGAGGGTCCTCGCATGGAGGCTACGGTCGTGGCTCGCCCTAAAATGGCAAGAAATGCTTCAGCGGCAGGCGTGAAATAGTCGCCGAGGCCGGGCGGGCTATAGCCTGGGTCCGCGGGGGTTGGGAGGGGCTCGGGCCCTGGCCGCCGTAGGGGCACGGTCTTTTCAAGGGTCCTCGTGGTGCCCAGCTGGAGGTTACGGCCGCGGCCTCCGCCCTAAATGGCAAGAATGCCCAAAGGCAACAAGGTGAAATAATCATCGAGGCCGGCGGGCTATAGCCGGTCCGCGGGGTTGGGCGCAGGGGGCTTTAGGAGGCTCGTCCAGAAAATGGGTACGCCTTTTCGAGGGCCTCGTATGCCCAAAGGGGAGGCTACGGCCGAAGCCAGCCCCTAAAATGGCAAGAAATGCCCAGCGCGCAGCGCTGCGGAAATAGTCACCGAGGCCGGTGGGCTATAGCTTTTGGTCCGCTGGGGCTGGGAGGGGTTAGGGGGCCTTTGTCGCCGGAAATGGGTACGCTTTTTCGAGGGTCCTCGCGCCTGCGGAGGCTACGTTGTAAGCTCGCCTAAAATGGCAAGACATGCTCAGCGCGCAGCACGTGAAATAGTCGCCGAGGCCGTGGGCGCAGCCTTTGGTCCGCTGGGGGTTGGCGAGGGGTTTAGGGGCTCTGTCGCGGAAATGGCATGTTTTCGAGGGTCCTCGGTGCCCAAAGGAAGGCTACGGCCAGAAGCCCGCCTTAAAATGACAAGAAATGCCCAGCGCGAAGCGCTGAAATAGTCACCGAGGCCGTGGGCTATAGCTTTTGGTCCGCTGGGTAATGGGGAGGCTTAGGGCTCGTCGACGGAAATGGGGAGGCTACGAACAGTAAGCCTGCCCTAAAATGGCAAGACATGCCCAACAGGCACAACAAGGTGAAATAGTCTCTCGAGGCCGGTGGGCTATAGCCTGGTCCGCGGGGTCGGGGAGGGCTCGGCTCGTGCGGAACTGGTACGCCGAGGGTCCTCGCGCTCAAGTGGAGGCTACGGCCGTGGCCCGCCCCAAATGGCAAGAAATGCTCAGCGCCAGGCGGAAATAGTCGCCGAGGCCGGCGGGCTATAGCCTTTGGTCCGCGGGGTCGGGAGGGGTCGGGGTTCCCGCCGCCGAAGGGGTACGGTCTTTCAAGGGTCCTCGCGCCCAGCTGAGGCTTACGGTAAGCCCGCCCTAAATGGCAAGACATGCCCAGCCGGACAAATACAAGGAAATAGTCTCCCGAGGCCGTGGGCTATAGCCTCGGTCCGCGGGGCTGGGGAGGGCGCGTCGGGGCTCGTGTCGGAACTGCACAGCCTTCGAGGGTCCTCGCGCCCAAAGTGAGGCTACGTCAGGGCCTCGCCCAAAATGGCAAGAAATGCCCAGCCGCGCACAAAGCGGAAATAATCACCGAGGCCGGTGGGCTATAGCCTTTGGTCCGCTGGGGTTGGGCGAGGGGTTTAGGGGCCTGCTCGTCACGAAAATGGCAGCTCTTCGAGGGCCCTCAGATGCCCGGGAGGCTACGTCAAGGCCAGCCCTAAATGGCAAGAAATGCCCAGCGGCGCAGCTGCTGCGGAAATAGTCACCGAGGCCGTGTGCTAGCTTTTGGTCCGCTGGGGCTGGGAGGGGTTTAGGGGCTCTGCCGCCGGAAATGGGTACAGTCTTTGAGGGTCCTCGTGATGCCCAAAGGGGAGGCTACGGTCAAGCCTGCCCCAAAATGGCAAGACATGCTCAGCGCGCAACACGTGAAATAGTCGCCGAGGCCGTGGGCTATAGCCTGGTCCGCGGGGTTGGCGAGGGGTTTAGGGGCTCGTCGCCGGAAATGGGTACAGTTTTCGAGGGTCCTCGCTCAAAGCTGAAGGCTACGATCAAGCCCGCCTAAATGACAAGAAAAGCCCAGCTGCGCAGCGCTTGAAATAGTCACCTAGGCCGTGGGCTATAGCTTGGTCCGCGGGGGTCGGGAGGGGTTTAGGGGCTCGTCAGCCGGAAATGGGTACGCTTTTTCGAGGGTCCTCGCGTGCCCTGGGAGGTTACTACATCAGAAGCCTGCCCTAAATGGCAAGACATGCCCAGCGGCACAACGCGTGAAATAGTCGCCGAGGCCGGTGGGCTATAGCCTTTGGTCCGCTGGGGCCGGGGAGGGAGTTCCGGGGCTCGGGCCTGCGAGGGTCTCGCGTGCCCGGGCAGTAGGGTTACGGCCGTGGCCTGCCCCTAAAATGGCAAGAAATGCCCAGCCGCGCAGGTGAAATAGTCACCGAGGTCGGTGCAGGCTATAGCCTTAGGCTCGGCGGGGTTGGGAGGGGCTTAGGGCTCGTCATCGGAAATGGCACAGCCTTTACGAGGGTCCTCGTGTGTCCAAATGGGGAGGCTACGGTCAGAAGCCCCGCCCTAAAATGGCAAGAAATGTCCAGCCGGGCGCAGCCCGTGAAATAGTCACCGTGGCTATAGCCTTTGGTCCGCTGGGGTTGGGGGAGGGGTTTCGGGCTCGGGCCGGAAATGGGTACGCCTTTACGAGGGTCCTCGTGTGCCCAGTGGGAGGCTACGGTCGAAGCCCGCCTAAAATGGCAAGAATGTCCAGCAGTTAACGCTGTGAAATAGTCGCCGAGGCCGGTGGGCTATAGCCGGTCCGCGGGGGCCGGGAGGGGTTTAGGGCTCGTCGACGGAAATGGGTACGCTCGAGGGTCCTCGCGTCTGGGAGGCTACTAACGAAGCTCGCCTTAAAATGGCAAGACATGCCCAGCGGGGCACAACAAGGTGAAATAGTTCTCGAGGCCGGGTGGGCTATAGCCTTTTGGGTCCGCTGGGGTTGGGAGGGCGCTCGGGGCTCGGTGTCGGAACTGGCACATTCTTTTCGAGGGTCCTCGCGCCCAAGGGAGGCTACGGTCGTGGCCTGCCCTAAAATGGCAAGAAATGCTCACGGGCGCAGGGCGTGAAATAGTCGCCGAGGCCGGCGGGCTATAGCCTTTGGTCCGCTGGGGCCGGGAGGGGGCTCGGGGTTCCGCCGCCGTAGGGGCACGGTCTTTCAAGGGTCCTCGCGCTGGAGGTTACGAACGGAAGCCCGCCCTAAATGGCAAGACATGCCCAAGGACAACAAGGTGAAATAGTTCCCGAGGCCGGGGCTATAGCCTTTCGGTCCGCGGGGTTGGGAGGGCGCTCGGGGTTTCGGGGTGTCGGAATCGGCATGCTTTTTCGAGGGTCCTCGCGTGCCCAGTGGAGGCTACGGTCAGGGCCTGCCCTAAAATGGCAAGAAATACTCAGCGGCGCAGGGCGTGAAATAGTCGCCGAGGCCGGCGGGCTATAGCCTTTGGTCCGCGGGGGTTGGGGAGGGGGTTTCGGGGTTCGCCGCCGAAGGGGTACGGCCTTTTCAAGGGTCCTCGTGGTGCCTGGGCAGAGGCTACGCCAAGCCCCGCCCTAAAATGGAAAGAAATGCCCAGCGGCAGCACGTGAAATAGTCACCGAGGCCGGTGGCTATAGCCTTTGGTCCGGGGGTTGGGAGGGGTTCGGGGCCTGTCGCCGAAAGGGGTACGGTCTTTTCGAGGGTCTCGTGCCCAGCTGGGAGGCTACGCCGTAAGCCCGCCGTAAAATGGCAAGTAATGCCCAGCAGCGCAGCGCACAAATTAGTCACCGAGGATGGTGGGATATAGCCTTGGTCACGGGCTGGGAGGGGTTTCGGGGCTCTAGTCGCCGTAAAGGGGTACGTCTTTCGAGGGTCCTCGTGGTGCCCAGCGGGGAGGCTACGTCGTACCGCCAGAAATGGAAAGAAATGCTCAGCGGCGCAGGGCGTGAAATAGTCGCCGAGGCCGGTTGGAGATAGCCTGGTCCGCGGGGCCGGGGAGGGGCGCCGGGGCCTGTCGGAAATGGTACAGTCTTTTCGAGGGTCCTCGCGTGCTCAAAGTGGAGGCTACGGTCAGGCCTGCCTTAAATGGCAAGAAATGCTCAGCGCGCAGGGCGTGAAATAGTCGCCGAGGCCGTGGGCTATAGCTTTGTCCGCTGGGGCCGGGAGGGGGTTTAGGGCCTGGGTCGTCGGAAATGGGTACAGGCCTTTTCGAGGGTCCTCGCGCTCAAGGGGAGGCTACGAATCAGAAGCCCGCCTAAAATGGCAAGACATGCCCAGCGGGACAGCGCAGAAATAGTCTCCCGAGGCCGTGGGCTAGCCTTTGGTCCGCGGGTTGGGGAGGGCGTCGGGCTCGGTGTCGGAACTGGCATGTTTTCGAGGGTCCTCGCCTGGGAGGTTACGGTCGTGGCCTGCCCTAAATGGCAAGAAATACTCAAGCGCAGGGCGTGAAATAGTCGCCGAGGCCGGGCTATAGCCTTTGGTCCGCGGAGGGGAGGTTTCGGGGTTCCGGCCGCCGAAGGGGTACGGTCCTTTCAAGGGTCCTCGGTGCCTGCTGGGAGGCTACGCCAGAAGCCCGCCCTAAAATGGAAAGAAATGCCTTTAGCGCGCAGCACGTGAAATAGTCACCGAGGCCGTGGCTATGTTTTGGTCCGCGGGGGAGGGAGGTTCGGGGCTCGCCGCCGAAAGTGGGTACGGTCTTTTCGAGGGTCCTCGTGGTGCCTGGGGAGGCTACGGCCGTAAGCCCGCCAGAAATGGCAAGAAATGTCCAGTCCGCAGCGCAGCACACAAATAGTCACCGAGGCCGTGGCAGCCTTTGGTCCGGGGCCGGGAGGGGGTTTCGGGGCTCTAGTCGCCAAAGCGGGTACGGCCTTTCGAGGGTCCTCGCAGTGCCCATGGGAGGCTACGTCAGGGCTCAGAAAATGGAAAGAAATGTCAGCGCAGGGCGTGAAATAGTCGCCGAGGCCGTGGGATATAGCCTTGGTCCGCGGGGGCTTGGGAGGGGCGCTGGGGCCTGGGTGTCGGAAATGGGTACAGCCGAGGGTCCTCGCGCCTGGAGGCTACGGTCAGGCCTCGCCTAAAATGGCAAGAAATGCTCGCCGCGCAGGCGTGAAATAGGCCGCACGAGGCCGGTGGGCTATAGCTTTTGGTCCGCTGGGGCCGGGAGGGGTTTAGCCTGGGCTCGCCGGAAATGGGTACAGTCTTCGAGGGTCCTCGCCCAGTGGGAGGCTACGAATGTAAGCCCGCCCTAAAATGGCAAGACATGCCCAGCGGGACAGCGCGGAAATAGCCGAGGCCGGTGGATATAGCCTTTGGTCTGGGGTTGGGGAGGCGCCGGGGCCTGGGTGTCGGAAATTGGTACGCTTTTTCGAGGGTCCTCGCGCCCGGGAGGCTACGGTCGTGGCCTCGCCCAAAATGGCAAGAAATGCTCAGCCGCGCAGGCGTGAAATAGTCGCCGAGGCTCGGGCTAGCTTTGGTCCGCGGTAAATGCAGGGGGTTTTGGGGGCTCTGGTCATCGGAAATGGGTACAGCCTTTACGAGGGTCCTCGTGTGTCCAGTGGGAGGCTACGGTCAGAAGCCTGCCCTAAAATGGCAAGAAATGTCCAGCGGCGCAGCGCGTGAAATAGTCACCGACGCCGGTGGGCTATAGCCTTTGGTCCGCGGGGGTTGGGGAGGGGGTTTCGGGGGCTTTGGGCGTCGGAAATGGGTACAGTCTTTTCGAGGGTCCTCGCGTGCCCAGTGGGAGGCTACGAACAGAAGCCTGCCCTAAAATGGCAAGACATGCCCAGCGGCACAACGCGTGAAATAGTCGCCGAGGCCGGTGGGATATAGCCTTTGGTCCGCGGGGCCGGGGAGGCCGGGGCCTGGGTGTCGGAAATTGGTACAGTCTTTTCGAGGGTCCTCGCGTGCCCAGTGGAGGCTACACGGTCGTGGCCTCGCCCCTAAATGGCAAGAAATGCCCAGCCGCGCAGGGCGGAAATAGTCGCCGAGGCCGGTGGGCTATAGCTTTGGTCCGCTGGGGTTGGGAGGGGTTTAGGGCCCGTCCGCCGGAAATGGGTACATGTTTTTCGAGGGTCCTCGGCCTGCAAAGGGGAGGCTACGGTAAGCCCGCCTAAATGGCAAGACATGCCCAGCCGCACAACGCTGTGAAATAGTCGCCGAGGCCGTGTGGCCATAGCCTTTGGTCCGCTGGGGCCGGGAGGGAGTTCGGGGCCTGGGTGTCGGACCCGGGTACAGCCTTTTCGAGGGTCCTCGCGGGTAGGCTACGGTCGTGGCCTGCCCTAAATGGCAAGAAATGCCCACCGCGCAGTCAAGGTGAAATAGGTCACCGAGGCCGGTGGGCTATAGCCTTAGGGTCGGCGGGGTTGGGAGGGGGCTTTAGGGGCTCGTCATCGGAAATGGTATGTTTTACGAGGGTCCTCGTGTGTCTGGGGAGGCTACGGCCAGAAGCCTGCCCTAAATGGCAAGAAATGTCCAGCGCGAGCGCTGGAAATAGTCACCGACGCCGTGGGCTATAGCCTGGTCCGCTGGGGCCGGGGAGGGGTTTCGGGCCAAGGGCGCCGGAAATGGGTACAGTCTTTCGAGGGTCCTCGCGCGCCTGGGAGGCTACGAACAGTGGCCCCGCCCTAAATGGCAAGACATGCCCAGCGGCACAACGCTGGTGAAATAGTCGCCGAGGCCGTGGGATATAGCCTTGTCCGCTGGGGCCGGGGAGGCCGGGGCCTGTGTCGGAAATGGGTACAGTTTTTCGAGGGTCCTCGCGCCCAAAGTGGAGGCTACGGTCAGGCCTGCCCTAAATGGCAAGAAATGCTCAGCGCAGGGCGTGAAATAGTCGCCGAGGCCGTATAGCTTTTGGTCCGCGGGGCTGGGGAGGGGCTAGGGGCTCGTCACGGAAATGGGTACATTTTCGAGGGTCCTCGCGCGTGCCGTGGGAGGTTACTTAACAAGTCGCCTTAAAATGGCAAGACATGCCCAGCGGGACAGCGCGGAAATAGTCTCCGAGGCCTGGGCTATAGCCTTCGGTCCGCGGGGTTGGGGAGGGCGTCGGGGCTCGTGTCGGAATCGGCATGGCTTTTTCGAGGGTCTCGCGCTTCAAAGCTGGAGGCTACGGTCGTGGCCCGCCTAAATGGCAAGAAATACTCAGCGCGCAGGCGTGAAATAGCTGCCGAGGCCGGGCGGGCTATAGCCTTTGGTCCGCGGGGGTTGGGAGGGGTTTCGGGGTTCCCGGTCACGAAGGGGTACGGTCTTTCAAGGGTCCTCGTGTGCCTGGGGAGGTTACCACGTAAGCCCGCCCTAAATGGCAAGAAATGCCCAGGCGCAAAGACGCGTGAAATAGTCACCGAGGCCGTGGGATATAGCCTTTGGTCCGCTGGGGTCGGGAGGGGCTCGGGGCCTCGCCGAAGGGGTACGGCCTCTTCGAGGGTCCTCGTGGTGCCCAAAGTGAAGGCTACGATCAGAAGCCTCCGCCCTAAATGACAAGAATGCTCAGCGCACAGCTGAAATAGTCACCGAGGCCGTGGCTATAGCCTGGTCGCCGGGGCCTGGGAGGGGCTTGTGGCCTCGTCACGGAATGGGCACAGCTTTTCGAGGGTCCTCGCGTGCCTGGGAGGCTACGACAGAAGCTCGCCCTAAAATGGCAAGACATGCCCAGCGCACACAAGGAAATAGTCTCCGAGGCCGGTGGGCCATAGCCTTTGGTCCGCGGGGCCGGGGAGGGCGTCGGGCTCTGTCGAACTGGCATGCCTTTTCGAGGGTCCTCGCGCCCAAAGGAGGTGGAGGCTACGGTATTCGCCTAAAATGGCAAGAAATGCTCACGCGCAGTGGCGTGAAATAGTCGCCGAGGCCGGCGGGCTATAGCCTTTGGTCCGCTGGGGCCGGAGGGGTTTCGGGTTCCGGGCCGCCGAAGGGGCACGGTCCTTTCATGGTCCTCGCGCTCAGGGCTGATACGAACAGAAGCCCGCCTAAAATGGCAAGACATGCCCGCCGACAACACAGGAAATAGTCTCCGAGGCCGGTGGGCTATAGCCTTCGGTCCGCTGGGGGCCGGGAGGGCGCTCGGGGCCTGGGTGTCGAATCGGTACAGCCTTTTCGAGGGTCCTCGCGCTCAGTGGAGGCTACGGGTCGTGGCCTGCCCTAAAATGGCAAGAAATACTCAGCCGCGCAGGGCGTGGAAATAGTCGCCGAGGCCGGGGCTATAGCCTTTGGTCCGCTGGGGCCGGGAGGGGTTTCGGGCCTGGCCGCCGAAGGGGTACGGTCTTTCAAGGGTCCTCGTGGTGCCCAGCGGGAGGCTACGGCCGAAGCCCGCCCTAAAATGGCAAGAAATGCCTAGCGCGCAAAGACGTGAAATAGTCACCGAGGCCGCGGCTATAGCCTTTGGTCCGCGGGGGCTGGGAGGGGTTTCGGGGCCTGGTCGCCGAAGGGGCACGTCTTTTCGAGGGTCCTCGTGGTGCCTGGGGGAGGCTACGCCGTAAGCCCGCCGTAAAATGGCAAGAAATGTCCAGCGAGGCCACAAATAGTCACCGACGCCGGTGGGCTATAGCCTTGGGTCCGGGGGTTGGGAGGGGTTTCGGGGCTCTAGTCGCCGAAGGGGCACGGTCTTTTCGAGGGTCCTCGTTTGCCCAGTTGGAGGCTACGGTCGTGGCCCGCCGAAATGGCAAGAAATGCTCAGGCGCGCAGGCGTGAAACAGTCGCCGAGGCCGGTGGGATATCAGCCTGGTCCGCGGGCCGGGGAGGCGCCGGGGCCCGGGTGTCGGAAATGGCATAGTCTTTTCGAGGGTCCTCGCGCTCAAGTGGAGGCTACGCCGTACCGCCCTAAATGGCAAGAAATGCCTAGCGCGCAAAGACGTGAAATAGTCACCGAGGCCTCTGGGATATAGCCGTTGGTCCGCTGGGGCTGGGAGGGGTTCTCGGGCCTCGGCCGTCAGTGGGGGTACGGTCTTTCGAGGGTCCTCGTGGTGCCCAGCTGCGGGAGGCTACGCCAGAAGCCCGCCGTAGAAATGGCAAGAAATGTCCAAAGAAGCGCAACACAAATAGTCACCGAGGCCGGTGCTATAGCCTGGTCAACAATGGGGTCAGGAGGTTTTCGGCCTAGTGCCGAAAGGGTACGGCCTTTCGAGGGTCCTCGCAGGTGCCCGCGGGGAGGCTACGGTCAGGTCACGAAATGGAAAGAAATGCTCAGCGGCACAGGGCGTGAAATAGTCGCCGAGGCCGGTGGGATATAGCCTTTGGTCCGGGGGTTGGGGAGGGCCGGGGCCTGGGTGTCGGAATGGCAGTCTTACGAGGGCCTCGTGGTGCCCAAAGTGAGGCTACGTCAGGCCTGCCTCAAATGGCAAGACATGCTCAGCGCAGCACGTGAAATAGTCCGCCGAGGCCGTGGGCTATAGCCTGGTCCGCTGGAGGTCAGGGCGTCGGGCCGAAGCGCTGGAATGAGTATAGTCTTTTCGAGGGTCTCTCGTGCCTCGGCAGTGGGAGGCTACGGCCAGAGGCCTGCCTAAAATAGCAAGAAATGCGCAATGCTACAGAAATAGTCACCGAGGTCGGGCTTATAGCCTTGGTCCGCGGGGCGGTCAGAGGGGGGTTTTGGCCCGGCTCATCGAAAATGGGCAATAAGCAGTCTTTACGAGGGTCCTCGTGTGCCAGCGCGCGAACAGTGCCGAGGTCGTGGGCTATAGCCTTGGTCCGGGCACTGGGGTCAAAGATTTTTCGAGAATTTAGCCGTCGTCGGAAATGGGTACGGCCTTTTTCGAGGGTCCTCGTGCGCCAGCTGCGGGAGTTACGCCGAAGCTCGCCGTAAAATGGCAAGAAATGCCCAGCCGCGCAGTCACAACAGTCACCTAGGCCGGTGGGCTAGCCTTTGGTCCGGGCCGGGGCTGGGTGGCGGGTTTCTGGCCCGGTCACGAAAGTGGGTACGGTCTTTTCGAGGGTCCTCGTGCAGCGGTGGAGGCTACGCGTCAGGGCCTGCCCCAAATGACAAGAAATGCAGTCACAAGCGCAGGCGGAAATACCGCCGAGGGCCGTGATATAGCTGGGTCCGCATGTGGGAGGGGTGTCGGAAATCGGTACAATTTTTCGGGAGGCTTCCCTCGTAGCGCAGTCATGGAGGCCTTACGGGCAGAGGTGTCAACTGCCCTAAAATGGCAAAATGCCTACCGCTGAGCGCCGGGCCAAAATAGTCACCGTGAGGCCGGCGGGTTATCAGCCTTTGGTCAATCTGGGGTCAGAGGGAGGCTCAAATTCGGGGCCTGACGCCGGAAATATGGCACAGTCTTTTCGAGGCTTGCTGTGGTGCCCGCTGGGAGGCTACGGCCAGTGTCGCCCTAAAATGGCAAGAATGCCCACCAGCAGCCAGGAAATAGTCGCCGAGGCGGTGGGCTATAGCCTGTGTCCGCGGGGGTTGGGAGGGGTTTCGGGGCCCGTCATCGAAATGTGGTACAGTCTTTTCAAGGGTCCTCGCCAAGGTTCAGTGAGGCTACGTCAGAGGCCTGCCCTAAAATGGCAAAAATGCCTAGCGCGCAGTCGCAGTGGAAATAGTCACCGAGGCCGTGGCTATAGCCTTTGGTCACAGGGGCCGAGGCGCTCGGGGCCTGGTGTCCTAAATGGCAGTCTTTTCGAGGGTCCTCGATAAACACCGGGGAGGCTACTGGGTCGAGGCCTGCATTTAAATGGCAAGAATACCACCAAGCGCAACATGAAATAGTCACCGAGGCCGGTGGGCTATAGCCTTGATCCGCGGGGTTGGGAGGGCCTGGGGCCTGTCACGAAATGGGCACTGCCAGTCTTCGAGGTAGGTTACGGCTCAGAAGCCTCGCCCTAAAATGGCAAGACATACCCAGCGCAGCGCAGGAAATAGTCACCGAGGCCGTGGGCCATAGCTTTGGTCCGCTGGGGTTGAGGGGGTTTCGAGGGCCCGGTCGTCAAATCGCAGAGCGCCTTCTCTGAGGGTCCTCAGGCCCAGCTGGGAGGTTACTACAGAAGCCTCCCATAAATGTGACATGCCCAGCAAGCGCAGCGCAGGAAATAGTCGCCGAGGCCGGGCTGGCCGGTCCGCGAGGGGTTGGGGAGGATTTCGGGCCCGGCCGCCGGAAATATGTACAGTCTGAGGGTCCTGGTGCCCAAAGTGATGGAGGGAGGTTAGAAGCTCGCCTAAAATGGCAAGAATGTCCAGCGGCGCAGCGCTGCGGAAATAGTTCGCCGAGGCCGGTGGACTATAGATTTTGGGTCCGCGGGGTTGGGGAGCGTCGGGGGTTCTCGAAAGCTCGTCCGGAAATGGCACAGTCTTTTCGAGGGTCCTCGTGCTCAAAGGGTTACGCCCAGAGGCCTGCCCTAAAATGGCAAGAATGCCCGCCGCAGCCGCGTGAAATTTTCACCGAGGCCGGTGGCTATAGCCTGGGTCAGCGGGGTCGGGATCGGGTTTCGGGGCCTGGCCGGAAATATGTACAGTCTTTTCGAGGGTCGTCGTGGTGGCTGGTGAGGCTACGCCAGAAGCCTCGCCCCTAAAATGGCAAGAAATGCCCTTCGCGCAGCGCAGAAATAGTCACGAGGCCGGTGGGTTATCGCCTTTGTGCCGGGGGGTTTGGGCAGGGGGTTTCGGGGCCTCGGCCATCTCGGAAATGGGCAGCCTTTTCATGGGTCCCGGTGCAGTGGGGGAGGCTACGGTCAGAGGCCTGCCTTAAATGGCAAAATGCCTCACGCGCAAATAAGGCCAAAATAGTCGCCGAGGCCGTGGCTATAGCCTTTTTGGTCAACGGGGTCTGAGGGGCGCTCGGGGCTCGTGTCCGAAATGGGTACAGTCTTTACGAGGGTCCTCGTGGTACTGGCGGGAGGCTACGGTCGAGGCTGCTCAAATGGCAAAATGTCAGCGCGCAGCGCCAAATAGTCATCGAGGCTTGGCTATAGCTCGGTCAACGGGCTTGGGAGGGGTTTCGCCTGGCCGCCGGAAATATGTACAGTCTTTTCGAGGCTTGTCGGTACCCATTGGGAGTGTCGAGGCTCCTAAATGGCAAGAATGCTCACCAGCGCAGCGCCGGAAATAGTCGCCGAGGCCGCGGGCCGGCAGCCTGTGTCCGCGGGGTCAGAGGGTTTCGGGCTCCACGAAATGGGTACAGTCTTTTCAAGGGTCCTCGTGGTGCCCAGGGAGGCTACGGTCGAGGTCTGCCTAAAATGGCAAAATGCCTAGCGCGCAGCTGCTGAAATAGTCGCCGAGGCCGGGTGGGCTATAGCCTTGGTCACGGGGTCCGAGGCGCTCGGGGCTCGGTGTCCGAAATGGCATGTTTTTCGAGGGTCCTCAGATAAACAAGTGGGAGGCTACGGCCGAGGCCTGCCCAAAATAGCAAGAAATACCCAGCGGCGCAGCGCGGGAAATAGTCACCGAGGCCGGTGGGCTATAGCCTTTGATCCGTGGGGTTGGGGAGGGGTTTCCGGGCTCTGCCTGTCACGAAATGGGTATGCTTTTCGAGGGTCTCGTAGCCCAAAGGGAGGCTACAACAGAAGCTCGCCAAAATGGCAAGACATGCCCATGCCGCGCAGCTGCGGAATTAGTCACCGAGGTGTGGGCTATAGCCTTTGGTCCGCGGGCTGGAGGGGGTTTCGGGGCCTGGCCGTCACAAAATCGGTATTGTCTTTCGAGGGTCCGGTGCCCAAAGGGAGGCTACGGTCGAAGCTCCGCCATAAATGGCAAGCCCAGCCGCGCAGTCAAGGGAAATAGTCACGAGGCTGGGTAGCGGTCCGCGAGGCTGGGAGGGATTGGGCCTGGTCGCCGGAAATATACAGTCTTTTGAGGGTCCTCCAGCCCAGCGGGAGGCTTAAGATTAGCTCCGCCTAAAATGGCAAGAATGTCCAGCCGCAGCTGCGTGAAATAGTCGCCGAGGCCGGTGGACTATAGATTTCGGGTCCGGGCCGGGGAGCGCGCTCGGGGTTCTGGCGCCGGAAATGGCACAGGTCTTTCGAGGGTCCTCGCAGGCCTGGGGATGTTATTGCTCGCAGGCTCGCCCTAAAATGGCAAGAAATGCCCACGGGCGCAGCGCTGGAAATTTCACCGAGGCCGGTGGGCTATAGCCTTGGCCGGGCCGTGGGGCTGGGATGGGGTTTCGGGGCCTGTCAGCCGGAAATATGTACAGTCTTTTCGAGGGTCGCCGTGGTGGCTGGAGGTTACATGCCAGAAGCCGCCCTAAAATGGCAAGAAATGCCTTCGGCGCAGCGCTGGAAATAGCCGCCGAGGCCGGTGGGGTTATAGCCTTGGTCAGCCGGGGCTGGGAGGGGCGCTCGGGCCTGGGTGTCCGAAATGGGTACAGTTTTTCGAGGGTCCTCGAGATAAACAGTGGGAGGCTACGGCGAGGCCTGCCCTAAAATAGCAAGAAATACCCAGCGCAGCAGCTGGAAATAGTCACCGAGGCCGTGGGCTATAGCTTTTGATCCGCTGGGGCCGTGGAGGGGTTTCGGGGCCTGCTCACGAATGGGTACAGTCTTTCGAGGGTCCTCGCAGCCCAAGTGGGAGGTTACGCCAGAAGCTCGCCCAAAATGGCAAGATATGCCCAGCGCGCAGCGCTGGTGAAATAGTCACCGAGGCCGGTGGGGCAATAGCCTTTTGGTCCGCGGGGTTGGGAGGTTTCGGGGCTCGTCGCCGTAAATCGGTATGTTCTTGAGGGTCTCGATGCCCAGCTGGGAGGTTACGCTGAAGCTCCGCCATAAATGGCAAGACATGCTCAGCGCGCGCAACAGCGTGAAATAGTCGCCGAGGCTGGGCTATAGCTTTGGTCCGCGAGGGTTGGGAGGGATTGGGGCCTGGCCGCCGAAATATGTACAGTCTTTGAGTGTCCTCGCAGCCTGGGAGGCTATGTTAGAAGCCCGCCCTAAAATGGCAAGAAATGTCCAGCGCAGCTGAAGTGAAATAGTCGCCGAGGCCGTGGACTATAGGTCCGGGCGGGGCTGGGAGCGCGTCGGGGTTCTGCACGGAAATGGCAGCCTTTTCGAGGGTCCTCGTGTGCCCAAAGTGATGTTACGCTCAGTAGGCCTGCCCTAAAATGGCAAGAAATGCCCAGCGCGCAGCTGCGAAATTTTCACCGAGGCCGTGGGCCAGCGCCGGGGCCGGGTCGGGGATGGTCTCGGGCCTGCCGTCCGGAAATATATACAGTCTTTTCGAGGTCAGCTGTGGTGGCTGGGAGGCCACGGCTCAGCCCGCCCTAAAATGGCAAGAAATGCCTTCGCGCAGCTGCGTGAAATAGTCGCCGAGGCCGTGGGTTATAGCCTTTGGTCCGCTGGGGTTGGGAGGGGTTTCGGGGGCTGGGTCATCGGAAATGGGTATGCCTTTTCAAGGGTCCTCGTGCAGCCTGCGGGAGGCTACGGTCAGCGGCCTGCCTTAAAATGGCAAAATGCCTAGCGGCGAGCGCTGAAATAGTCGCCGAGGCCGTTGGGCTATAGCCTTTGGTCACGGGGTTGGGAGGGGCGTTCGGGGCCTGCTCCGAAATGGCAGTCTTTTCGAGGGTCCTCGATACCCAGTGGGAGGCTACGTCGAGGCCTGCCCTAAAATGGCAAGAATGCCTGGCAGCCTGGGGCCAGAAATAGTCCCCGAGGCCGTGGGCTATAGCCCTTGGTCGCCAGGGTTGGGAGGTTCGGGCCTGTCGCCGGAAATTTGTACAGTCTTTTCGAGGGTCGTCGTGTGCCCAGTGGGAGGCTACGGCCAGAAGCCTGCCCTAAAATGGCAAGAAATGCCCAGCGGCGCAGCGCGTGAAATAGTCCCGAGGCCGTGGCTATAGCCTGGTCCGCGGGTTGGGAGGCTGGGCCTGGTCATCCGAAATGGGTACAGTCTTTTTCAAGGGTCCTCGGTGCCATGGGAGGCTACGAGGCCTGCCCTAAATGGCAAAATGCCGAACAGCGCTGCGAAATAGTCGCCGAGGCCGTGGGCGCAGCCTTGGCCGGGGCCTGGGTCAGAGGGTCGCCTGGGGCCTCGGTGTCCGAAATGGTACAGTCTTTTCGAGGGTCTCGATAAACAAGGGAGGCTACGGTCGAGGCCCGCCCTAAATGGCAAGAAACTCAACAGCAGCGGGAAATAGTCACCGAGGCCGTGGGCTATAGCCTGATCCGCGGGGCTGGGGAGGGCTCGGGGCCTGCTCACGAAATGGCATGCCTTTTCGAGGGTCCTCGTGCTCAGTGGAGGCTGAAATGAAGCCTGCCTCAAATGGCAAGACATGCCCAGCTGGGCAGCTGTGAAATAGTCCACCGAGGCCGGCTATAGCTTGGTCCGGGCGGGGGTTGGGGAGGGGATTTCGGGGCCTGGTCAGCCGGAAATATGTACAGCCTTTTGAGGGTCCTCGTGCCTGGGGGAGGCTAAGGCGAGAAGCCTGCCCTAAATGGCAAGAAATGTCCAGCGCGGGTGAAATAGTCGCCGAGGCCGTGGACTATAGCCTTTGGTCCGCTGGGGCCGGAGCGCGCTCAGTTCTGCAGGCCGGAAATGGCATGTCTTTTCGAGGGTCTCGCGTGCCCAAAGTGGGATGTTACTCAGAGGCCTGCCCTAAATGGCAAGAAATGCTCAGCGCGCAGCGCTGAAATTTTCACCGAGGCCGGTGGGGCAGCTTGGGTCAGCCGGGGTCGGGGATGGGCTCGGGGCTCTGGTCGCCGGAAATATGTAGTCTTTTCGAGGGTCGTCGGTGGCTGGGGAGGCTACGCCGTAAGCCTGCCCTAAAATGGCAAGAAATGCCCTTTGGCGCAGCATGCGAAATAGTCGCCTAGGCCGGTGGGTTATAGCCTTGGGTCCGCTGGGGCCGGAGAGAGGGGTTTCGGGGCCCGTCATCGGAAATGGGTACAGTCTTTTCAAGGGTCCTCGTGCCTGGGAGGCTACGTCAGAGGCCTGCCCTCAAAATGGCAAAAATGCTCAGCGCGCAGCGTGAAATAGTCGCCGAGGCCGTGGGCTATAGCCTGGTCCGGGGTTGGGGAGGGTCGTTCGGGGCCTGCTGGTGTCCAAATGGGCATGTGTTTTCGAGGGTCCTCGGGATAAACAAAGTGGGAGGCTTACGCCGAGGCCTGCGCCTAAATGGCAAGAAATACCCAGCGCGCAGCGGGGAAATAGTCACCGAGGCCGGTGGGCTATAGCCTTGATCCGCGGGGGGGGAGGGGTTGGGGCTCGTCACGAATGGCATAGCCTTTTCGAGGGTCCTCGTGCCTGGGAGGAGGCTACCAAGCCCGCCAGAATGACAAGAATGCGGCGCGCGGCCAAATAGTCGCCGAGGCATGTGGGCTTTAGCCTTTGGTCTGGGCGGGGAACGGGTTCGGGGCCATGGTCGTCCGAAATGGGTACAGCCTTTTCGAGGGTCCTCGTGCAGCTGGGTGGGAGGCTATCACGAGGCCTGCCTTAAATGACAAGAATGCCCAGCAGCGAGTGCGTGAAATAGTCGCCGAGGCCGGTGGGCTATAGCCTTGGTCCGCTGGGGCTGGGAGGGGTTTCGGGGCCTGGTCGCCGAAATGGGTACGATCTTTAAAGGGTCCTCGTGTGCCCAAAGGGGAGGCTACGTGGTCAAGCCCGCCAGAAATGGCAAGAAATGCTCAGGCCGCGCGCACAAATAGTCGCCGAGGCATGGGCTATAGCCTTGGTCCGGGGGTTGGGGAACGGGTTCGGGGCTATGGTCGTCCGAATGGGTACAGCCTTTTCGAGGGTCCTCGTGGTGCTGTGGGAGGCTACCGCACGAGGCCCGCCCTAAATGACAAGAAATTCTCAAAGCAGCACAAGGCGTGAAATAGTCACCGAGGCCGGTGGGCTATAGCCTGGGTCCGCGGGGCCGGGGAGGGGTTTCGCGGCTCGTCACGAAATGGCACGGCCTTTAAAGGGGTCCTCGTGTGCCCAGTGGGAGGTTACGGTCAGAAAGCTCGCCAGAAATGGCAAGAATGCCCAGCCGGGCGCGGCACAAATAGTCGCCGAGGCACGTGGGCTATAGCCTTTTGTCCGCGGGGGTGGGGGAACGTGGTCCGGGGGCTATGGTCGTCCGAAATGGGTACAGTCTTTTCGAGGGTCCTCGTGTGCCCCGTGTGGAGGCTACCGCCGAGGCCCCGCCCTAAATGACAAGAAATGCCCAGCAGCGCAATGCGTGAAATAGTCACCGAGGCCGTGGGCTACAGCCTCGGGTCCGCGGGGCTGGGAGGGGTTTTTGTGGCTCGTCGCCGAAATGGGAACACCTTTTCGAGGGTCTCGTAGCTCAAAGTGGGAGGCTACGTTAGAAGCCTGCCCCTAAAATGGCAAGAAATGTCCAGCGGCGGAGCGGTGAAATAGCCGCCGAGGCCGTGGGATATAGCTCGGTCTCGGGGTTGGGAGGGCGCCGGAAATGGGTACAGCTTTTCTGTGATCTCGTGGTGCCTGCTGGGAGGCTACGCCAGAGGCTCGCGATAAATGACAAGAAATGCGAGTGGGCGCAGCTGCTGAAATAGTCACCGAGGCCGGTGGGGCTATAGCCTTGGTCCGCGGGGCCGGGGAGGTGCCGGGCTCGGGTCACGAATGGGTGGTCTTTTCGAGGGTCCTCGTGATGCCTGGGAGGCTACGGTCAAGCCCGCCTCAAAATGGCAAGACATGCCCAGCGGCGCAGCTGCAGGAAATAGTCGCCGAGGCCGTGGGCTTAGCGTAGCTTGGTCCGCGGGGCCGGGGGCGCCGGGGTTCTGCCGCCGTAATGAGTACAGCCTTTTCGAGGGTCCTCGCAGCCTGGGTGGAGGTTACCCAGAAGCTCGCCCTAAATGGTAAGACATGCCCAGCGGCGCAGCGCAGAAATACCGCCGAGGCCGGTGGGCTATAGCTTTTGGTCCGCTGGGCGGGGGCGCTGGCTCGGTCGCCGAAATGGATACCGTTTGTCGAGGGTCCTCGTGTTCCCGTGCTGGAGGTTACAACAGAAGCCTCGCCCTAAATGGTACATTCTTTTCGATTCAAAGCCTCAAAATGGCAAGACATGCTCAGCGCGCAGAAATAGTCGCCGAGGCCGTGGGCTATAGCCTCGGCCCGCGGGGGGAGGCGCTCGCGCCGGAAATGGGTACAGTCTTTTCGAGGTAACGCGCCTGGGGAGGCTACGCCCTAAAATGGTAAGAATGCCCAGCGGGCGGAGCGTGAAATAGCAGCCGAGGCCCGCGGGATATAGCCTTTTGGTCTAACCGAGAGGGCGCCGAAAATGGGTAGGGTCTTTCGAGGTCCTGCGCTCAAGTGAGGCTACCGCCGTAAGCCCGCTTAAATGGCAAGACATGCGGGCGCAGCGCGAAATAGTCGCCGCAGGCCGTGGGCGCCTTCGGTCCGCGAGGGCCGGGAGGGCGTCGGGCCTGTGTCGCAATGGGTACAGTCTTTACGAGGGTCCTCGCAGCCCAAAGTGGGGCTACGTTGATAGGCTCGCCCTAAATGGCAAGAAATGCCCAGCGCGCAGCACGGAAATACTCACCGAGGTCAGAGTGCTACAGCCTTGGTCCTCGGGCCGAGGTGGGAGGGCCTGGTCTCAGTCGAAGGGTACAGTCTTTTGAGGGTCCTCGTGGTGCCCAAGGGAGGCTGCGTCAAGCCTGCCCTAAAATGGCAAGAATGTCCAGCCGCGCAGCCGTGAAATGCCGTGGTGGCCCTGGGGTCCGCTGGGGCCTGGGTCACGAATGGGTAGGGTCTTTTCGAGGGTCCTCGTGCCTGGGAGGCTACGGCCGTAAGCCCCGCCTAAATGGTAAGACATGCCCAGCGCGCAGCGGTGAAATACCGCCGAGGCCGGTGGGCTATAGCCGGGTCCGGGGGTTCGGGGCTGGCTCGTCACGAAATGGATACTGCCTTGTCGAGGGTCCTCGTGTTCCCTGCGGGAGGCTACGTCAAGCTCGCCTAAAATGGCAAGACATGCCCACCGCGCAGCGCTGGTGAAATAGTCACCGAGGCCGGGGCTATAGCCTTGGTCCGGGGCTTGGGAGGGGTTTCGGGGCCTGGGTCGCCGGAAATGGACACATTCTTTCGAGGGTCCTCGTGTGTCCAGCTGAGGCTACGGCCGGAAGCCCGCCCTAAATGGCAAGATGCCTAGCGCGCGCCTAAGGTGAAATAGTCCGCGTAATAGTCGCGGGCTATGGCAGCCTGGTCCGCGGGGCTGGGGAGGGGTTTCGCCTGCTGGTCGAAATGGGTACGTCTTTCGAGGGTCCTCGTAGCCCAGTGGGAGGCTACGGTCGAAGCCCGCCTAAAATGGCAAGACATGCCCAGCGCCTGCTGGAAATAGTCGCCGAGGCCGGGGCTATAGCTTTGGTCCGCGAGGTGGGGGGGCCGGGGCCTGGCCGCCGAAATGGACAGCATTTTCGAGGGTCCCCGTGGCGCCTGGGAGGCTACGGTCAAGCCGCCCTAAATGGCAAGACATGCCCAGCGGCGCAGCGCGTGAAATAGTCGCCGAGGCCGGTGGGCTATAGCCTTTTGCCCGCGGGGGGTGGGGAGGGGCGCAGGGCTCGCCGAAATGGGTACAAACTTTGCGAGGGTCCCCGGGTGCCCTATTGGAGGCTCCGGTTCTGGCCTGCCCTAAAATGGCAAGAAATGCCCAGCGGCGCAGCGCGTGAAATAGTCGCCGAGACCGGTGGGCTATAGCCTTTGGCCCGCGGTGCTTGGGGAGAGGCGTTTGGGGCCCGGTGTCGAAATGGGTACATTTTCGAGGGTCCTCGCGCCCTGGGGAGGCTACGTCAGGCCTGCCCCTAAATGGCACAATGCCCAGCGGCGCAGCGAGGAAATAGTCACCGAGGCCGTGGGATATAGCCTTTGGTCCGCGGGGTTGGGGAGGGCGCCGAAATGGGCATAGTCTTTTTCGAGGGTCCTCTTGTGCCTGGTGGAGGCTACGGTCAGAAACCCGCCCTTAAAATGACAAGAAATGCCCAGCGCGCAGCTGGAAATAGTCACCGAGGCCGGTGGCCTATAGCCTTGGTCCGCTGGGGCGGGAGGCTCGGGATCCGTCGCCGAAATGGGTACACTTATCGAGGGTCCTCGTGCCCAGTGGGAGGCTACGGTCGAGGCCTGCCCTAAATGGCAAGAAAATGCCGCCGCGCGCGCCGCTGGAAATAGTCACCGAGGCCGTGGGCTATAAACTGCTGGTCCGCGGGGTAAAAGCCGGGGCTCGCCGCCGAAATGGGTACGCCTTTTCGAGGGTCCTCGTTCCCTGCGGGAGGTTACGGTCAAGTCTGCCCTAAATGGCAAGACATGCCCAGCGGCGGAGCGCGGTGAAATAGTCACCGAGGCCGGTATAGCCTCGGTCGGGAGGGGCTCGGGCCTGGGTCGAGAAATGGGTACGGCCTTTCGAGGGTCCTCGTAGCCTGGGAGGCTACGGTCAGAAGCCTGTCCTAAAATGGCAAGAAATGTCCAGCGGCGCAGCGCCTGAAATAGTCGCCGAGACCGGTGGGCTATAGCCTTTGGCCCGCGGTGCTTGGGGAGGGACGTTTGGGGGCTCTGGGTGTCGGAAATGGGTACAGTCTTTTCGAGGGTCCTCGCGTGCCCAGTGGGAGGCTACGGTCAGAAGCCTGTCCTAAAATGGCAAGAAATGTCCAGCGGCGCAGCGCGTGAAATAGTCGCCGAGACCGGTGGGCTGGTAGCTTTTGCCCGCGGTGCTCGGGAGGGCGCTTGGGGCCTGGGCGTCGGAAATTGGTACAGTCATTTCGAGGGTCCTCCTGTGCCCACTGGGAGGCTACGGTTAGAGGCCTGCCCTGAAATGGCAAGAAATGCCCAGCGGCGCAGCGCGCGAAATAGTTGCCGAGGCCGGTGGCCAGCCTTCGTCCGCTGGGCTGGGGTGGGGGTTTCGGGGCTCGGTCACGAAATGGGTACAGCCTTTTCGAGGGTCCTCGGTGCCTGGGGAGGCTACGTCAGAAGCCCGCCCTAAAATGGCAAGACATGCCCAGCGCGCAGCTGCAGGAAATAGTCGCCGAGGCCGGTGAGCTATACCGCTGGTCCGCTGGGGCCGGGGGCCGGGCCTGGTCACGAAATGGGCACAATTTTTGAGGGTCCTCGTTCCCCATAGGAGGCTACGGGTCAGAAGTCTGCCCTAAATGGCAAGATATGCTACGGGCGGAGCGCGTGAAATAGTCACCGAGGCCGGTGGGCTGGCAGCCTTGGTCCGCTGGGGTTGGGGAGGGGCTCGGGGCTCTGGTCGAGAAATGGCACGGCCTTTCGAGGGTCCTCGTGTGCCCATTGGGAGGCTACGGTCAGAAGCCTGTCCTAAAATGGCAAGAAATGTCCAGCGGCGCAGCGCGTGAAATAGTCGCCGCGACCGGTGGGCTATAGCCTTTGGCCCGCGGTGCTTGGGGAGGGGCGTTTGGGGGCTCTGGGTGTCGGAAATGGCACAGCTTTTCGAGGGTCCTCGTGTGCCTAGGTGGAGGCTACGGTCAGAAGCCTGCCCTAAAATGGCAAGAAATGCCCAGCGCGCAGCTGCTGGAAATAGTCACCGAGGCTGGGCACAGCCTTTGGTCCGCTGGGGCCGGGAGGGGGTTTCGGGGCTCGGGTCACGGAAATGGGTACATTCTTTTAGGGTCCTCGTGCCCAAAGCTGGGAAGCACGGTCAGAAGCCCGCCTAAATGGCAAGCCTTGCCAACAAGCGGAGCTGAAATAGTCACCGAGACGGTGGGCTATAGCCTTGGTCCGCTGGGGTCGGGAGGTTTCGGGCTCGGGTCGCAGAAATGGGTACGGCTCCTTTTCGAGGGTCCTCGTGTGCTCAAAGGGGAGGCTACACACAAAAGCCTCGCCCTAAATGGCAAGAAATGTCCAGCGCGCAGCTGCTGTGAAATAGTCGCCGAGACCGTGGGCTATGCCTTTTGGCCCGCAGTGGGCGCTTGGGGCCTGGGGTCGGAAATGGGTACAGTTTTCGAGTGTCCTCGCGCGCTCAAAGGAGAGGCTACGGTCAGGGCTGCCCCAAATGGCAATAAATGCCCAGCCGCGCAGCGAAAGTGAAATAGTCACCGAGGCCGTCAGGGATATAGCCTGGTCTCGCGGGGCCGGGGAGGACGCTGAAATGGGTACAGCCTTTTCGAGGGTCCTCTTGTGCCCTGTGGGAGGCTACGTCAGAAACCCGCCCTAAATGACAAGAAATGCCCAGCGGCGCAGCGAAATAGTCATCGAGGCCGTGGCCTATAGCCTTTGGTCCGCGGGGTTGGGAGGGGGTTTCGGGATCCGGTCGCCGAAATGGGTTAGGGGCCCAGTCGTTGGAAATGGGTACAGGCTGAGGTCCTCGCGGCCTGGGGAGGCTACGGTCAAGCCCGCCTAAAATTGCAAGACATGCCCAGCGCGCAGCTGCTGGGAATAGTCGCCGAGGCCGGTGGGCTGGCAGCCTTGGTCCGCGGGGGTTGGGAGGCTCGGGCCTGGTCGCTGGAAATGGGCATTCTTTTGAGGGTCCTCGCTCAAAGGGGAGGCTACGGTCAGAAGCTCAAATTGCAAGACATGCCCAGCGCGCAGCTGCAGGAAATAGTCGCCGAGGCCGGTGGGCTAGCCTGGTTCATGGGGGTTGGGGAGGGGTTTAGGCTCGTCGCTGGAAATGGGTAAAATCTTTTCGAGGGTCCTCTCGCCCGCGTGGGAGGCTACGGTCAGAAGCCCGCCTAAAATTGCAAGACATGCCCAGCGCGCAGCGCCGTGAAATAATCGCCGAGGCCGTGGCTATAGCCTTGGTCCGCTGGGGCCGGGAGGGGCTCGGGGCCTGCTCACGAAATGGGTACAGTCTTTTCGAGGGTCCTCGTGTGCCCAGTGGGAGGCTACGGTCAGAGGCCTGAACTAAAATGGCAAGAAATGCCCAGCGGCGCAGCGCGTGAAACGGTCGCCGAGGCCGGTGGGCTATAGCCTTTGGTCCGCGGGGGTTGGGGAGGGAAGTTTTGGGGCTCTGGGCGTCGGAAATGGGTACAGTCTTTTCGAGGGTCCTCCTGTGCCCAGTGGGAGGCTACGGTCAGAAGCCTGCCCTAAAATGGCAAGAAATGCCCAGCGGCGCAGCGCGTGAAATAGTCGCCGAGGCCGGTGGGCTATAGCCCTGCCCGCGGGGTTGGGGAGGGGGTTCGGGGCTCCGCGCCGGAAATGGGTACAAGAGCCGAGGGTCCTCATGTGCCCAGGGGAGGTTACGTCACAAGCCTGCCCTAAAATGGCAAGACATGCCCAGCGCAGCGCGGAAATAGCCGCCGAGGCCGTGGGCTATAGCCTTGGTCCGCGCGGGTCGGGAGGGCGCCTGGGGCCTCGGGCGCCGGAAATAGGGTACAGTCTTTTCGAGGGACCTCGTGTACCCAAGTGGAAGGCTACGGCCGAGGCCTGCCTAAATGGAAAGAAATTCCCAGCCGCAGCGCTGGGAAATAGTCACCGAGGCCGGTGGGCTATAGCCTTGGTCCGCTGGGGTTGGGGAGGTTTCGGGCCTGTCATCGGAAATGGGTACAGTGTTTACGAGGGTCCTCGTGTGCCCAGTGGGAGGGTACGGTCAGAAGCCTGCCCTAAAATGTCAAGAAATGTACAGCGGCGCAGCGCTTGAAATAGTCGCCGAGGCCGATGGGCTATAGCCTTTGGTCCGCCAAGGTTGGGAGGGGCTCGGGCCCGTCGTCGAAAATGGGTACAGTCTTTTCGAGAGTCCTCGTCTGCCCAATGGGAGGCTACGGCCAGAGGCCTGCCCTAAAATGGTAAAAAATGCCAAACGGCGAAGCGCGTGAAATAGTCACCGACGCCGGTGGGCTATAGCCTTTGGTCCGCGGGGGTTTGGGCGGGGGTTTAGGGGGCTTTGGTCGTCGAAAATGAGTACAGTCTTTTCAAGGGTCCTCGTGTGCCCAGTGGGAGGCTACGGTCAGAGGCCTGCCCTAAAATGGTAAGAAATGCCCAGCGGCGCAGCACGGGAAATAGTCACCGAGGCCGGTGGGCTACAGCCTTTAGTCCGCGGGGGTTGGGGAGGTGGTTTCGGGGGCTCTGGTCGTCGGAAATGGGTACAGTCTTTTCGAGAGTCCTCGTGTGCCCAGTGGGAGGGTACGGTCAGAGGCCTGCCCTAAAATGGCAAGAAATGCCCAGCGGCGCAGCGCGTGAAATTGTCGCCGAGGCCGGTGGGCTATAGCCTTTGGTCCACGGGGGTTGGCGAGGGGCGTCGGAAATGGGTACAGTCTTTTCGAGGGTCCTCGTGTGCCCCGTGGGAGGCTACGGTCAGAGGCCTGCTCTAAAATGGCAAGAAATGCCCAGCGCGAGCACGGAATAGTCACCGAGGCCGGTGGGCTATAGCCTTGGTCCTCGGGACTGGGAGGCGGTTTCAGGGCTCGTCATCGGAAATGGTACAGTCTTTCGAGGGTCCTCGTGTGCCCAGTGGGAGGCTACAGTCAGAGGCCTGCCCTAAAATGGCTAGAAATTCCCAGCGGCGCAGCGCGTGAAATAGGCGCCGAGGCCGGTGGGCTATAGCCTTTGGTCCGCGGGGGTTGGGGAGGGGCGTCGGAAATGGGTACAGTCTTTTCGAGGGTCCTCGTGTTCCCAGTGGGAGGCTACGGTCAGAAGCCTGCCCTAAAATGGGAAGACATGCCCCGCGGCGCAGCGCGTGAAATAGTCGCCGAGGCCGGTGGGTTATAGCCTTTGGTCCGCTCGGCCGAGGCGTCGGGGCTGGCGTCCAAATGGCATGTCTTTTCGAGGGTCCTCGTGGTACCCAGTGGGAGGCTACGGTCAGAGGCCTGCCCTAAATGGCAAGAAATGCCCAGCGCAGCTGGAAATAGTCACCGAGGCCGTGGGCTATAGCATTTGCTTCTGGGGTTGGGGAGGGGTTTCGGGGCCCGTCATCGGAAATGGGTACAGTTTTTTCGAGGGGCCTGCAGCCTGGGGGAGGCTACGGCCGAGGCCTGCCCTAAAATGGCAAAGAATACCCAGTGGCGCAGCGCGTGAAATAGTCACCGAGGCCGGTGGGCTATAGCCTTTGGTCCGCGGGGGTTGGGGAGGCGCGTCGGAAATGGGTACAGTCTTTTCGAGGGTCCTCGTGTGCCCAGTGGGAGGCTACGGTCAGAAGCCTGCCCTAAAATGGGAAGACATGCCCCGCGGCGCAGCGCGTGAAATAGTAAGCGAGGCCGGTGGGCTATAGCCTTTGGTCCGGGGGGGTTGGGGAGGGGCGTTCGGGGGCTCTGGGCGTCCGAAATGGGTACAGTCTTTTCGAGGGTCCTCGTGTACCCAGTGGGAGGCTACGGTCAGAGGCCTGCCCTAAAATGGCAAGAAATGCCCAGCGGCGCAGCGCGGGAAATAGTCACCGAGGCCGGTGGGCTATAGCCTTTGGTCCGCGGGGTTGGGGAGGGGGTTTCGGGGCCTGGCCGCCGGAAATGGGTACAGTCTTTTCGAGAGTCCTCGTAGCCTGGGAGGCTACGGACTAGGCCTGCCCTAAAATGGCAAGAAATGCCCAGCGGCGCAGCGCGTGAAATAGTCGCCGAGGCCGGTGGGCTATAGCCTTTGGTCCACGGGGGTTGGCGAGGGGCGTCGGAAATGGGTACAGTCTTTTCGAGGGTCCTCGTGTGCCCCGTGGGAGGCTACGGTCAGAGGCCTGCTCTAAAATGGCAAGAAATGCCCAGCGGCGCAGCACGGGAAATAGTCACCGAGGCCGGTGGGCTATAGCCTTTGGTCCTCGGGGATTGGGGAGGCGGTTTCAGGGGCTCTGGTCATCGGAAATGGGTACAGCTCGAGGGTCCTCGGTGCCTGGAGGCTACGGTCGAGGCCCGCCTAAATGGCAAGGAATACCAGCGCAACAAGCGTGAAATAGTCACCGACGCCGGTGGGCTATAGCCTTTGGTCCGCGGGGATTGGGGAGTCGCGTCGGAAATGGGTACAGTCTTTTCGAGGGTCCTCGTGTGCCCAGTGGGAGGCTACGGTCAGAGGCCTGCCCTAAAATGGCAAGAAATGCCCAGCGTCGCAGTGCGGGAAATAGTCACTGAGGCCGGTGGGCTATAGCCTTTGGTCCGCGGGGTTGGGGGTTCGGGGCTCGGGCGTCCAAATGGGTACAAGATTGAGGGTCCTCGTACCCTGGGAGGCTACGGTCAGACGCCTGCCCTAAAAGGGCGTGAAATGCCCCGCGGCGCAGCACGTGAAATATTCGCCAAGGCCGGCGGGCTATAGCCTTTGGTCCGTGGGGGTTGGGGTGGGGGGTTCGGGGCCTCTGGGCGTCGGAAATGGGTACAGTCTTTTTGAGGGTTCTCGTGCCTGGGAGGATACGTCAGAAGCCTACCCTAAAATTGCAAGAATGCGCGCAGCGTGAAATAGTTGCGGCGGCCGGTGGGCTATACCTTTTGGTCCGCTGGGGTTGGGGGGTTCGGGGCTCAAGGCCGGAAATGGGTACAGATTTCGAGGGTCCTCGTACCCAAGTGGGAGGCTACGGTCAGAACCCCTGCCCTAAAATGGCAAGAAATGCCCAAGCGTGAAATAGTCGCCGAGGCCGGCGGGCTATAGCCTTTGGTCCGCGGGGGTTGGGGTGGGGGGATCGGGGGCTCTGGTCATCGGACATGGGTACAGTCTTTTCGAGGGTCCTCGTGTTCCCAGTTGGAGGCTACGGTCAGAAGCTTGCCCTAAAATCGCAAGAAATGCCAAGCGGGAGGCTACGATCAGAGGCCTGTCCTAAAATGGCAAGAAATGCCCGCGCAGCGATTTAAATAGTCGCAAGGCCGGTGGGCTATAGCCTTTTGGTCCGCAGGGTTGGGGAGGGGGTTCGGGGCTCGCATTGTTAATAGGTCCAACCTTTTCGAGGGGCCCCCCATGTGCCCAAAGGATGTTACGGTCGAGGCTGCCTAAAATGGCAAGAAATGCCTAGCAGTGCAGCGCGCGAAATACTCGCCAAGGCCGGTGGACTATAGCCTTTGGTCCGCGGGGGTTGGGGAGGGGTGTTCAGGGGCTCTGTTTGTCAGAAATGGGTACAGTCTTTTCAAGGGTCCTCGTGTGACCAGTGGGAGGCTACGGTCAGAAGCCTGCCCTAAAATGGCAAGAAATTTCAGCGCGCAGCGCGGAAATAGTCGCCAAGGCCGGGGGGGCTTTAGCCTTTGGTCCTGGGGGTTGGGTGGGGATCTGGGGCCTTGGGTGTCGGAAATGGGTACAGTCTTTTTGAGGGTTCTCGCAGCCCAAAGGGAAGGATACGTCAGAAGCCCGCACTAAAATCGCAAGAAATGCCCAGCGCGCAGCGCTTAAATAGTCGCCGAGGCCGTGGGCTATAGCCTGGTTCCGCGGGGTTGGGAGGGGCGCTCGGGGCTCGGCCGGAAATGGGTACAGTCTTTTCGAGGGTCCTCTTGTGCCCAGTGGGAGGCTACGGTGAGAAGCCTGCCCTAAAATCGGACGAAATGCCCGCCGGCGCAGTGCACGAAATAGTCACCGGGGCCGGTGGGCTATAGCCTTTGGTCCGCGAGGGTTGGGGAGGGGGGTTCTGGGGCTCTGGGCATCAGAAATGGGTACAGTCTTTTCGAGGGTCCTTGTGTGCCCAGTGGGAGGCTACGGTCAGAAGCCTGCCATAAAATCTCAAGAAATGCCCAGCGGCGCAGCGCATGAAATAGTCGCCGAGGCCGGTGGGCTATAGCCCTTGGTCCGCGCGGGTTGGGGAGGGGGGTTCGGGGGCTCTTGGCATCGGAAATGGGTAAAGTCTTTTCGAGGGTCCTCGTGTGCCCAGTGGGAGGCTACGGTCAGAAGCCTGCCGTAAAATGACAAGTAATGCCCAGTGGCGTAGCGCGTCAAATAGTCGCCGAGGCCGGCGGGCTATAGCGTTTGGTCCGCGGGGGTTGGGGTGGGGGGATCGGGGGCTCTGGTCATCGGACATGGGTACAGTCTTTTCGAGGGTCCTCGTGTGCCCAGTTGGAGGCTACGGTCAGAAGCGTGCCCTAAAATCGCAAGAAATGCCAAGTGGCGTAGCGCGTGAAATAGCCACCGAGGCCGGCGGGCTATAGCCTTTGGTCCGCGGGGGTTGGGGTGGGGGGATCGGGGGCTCTGTTCATCGGACATGGCTACAGTCTTTTCGAGGGTCCTCGTGTGCCCAGTTGGAGGCTACGGTCAGAAGCGTGCCCTAAAATCGCAAGAAATGCCAAGCGGGAGGCTACGGTCAGAGGCCTGCGCTAAAATGGCAAGAAATGCCCAGCGGCGCAGCGCGTGAAATGGTCAACGCCCAGAGTTTCGAACTTTTCAACCCCTGACCAAAGGTTAGCCAACCGGCCTCGGCGACTATTTCACAGGTTGCTGGCATTTTTGCCATTTTAAGGTAGGCCTCGCGGTTTCCCATCGGGCACACAAGGCCCCTCAAAAAGACCGAACTATTTTGATGCAGAGCCTCGAACCCTTTCCCAACCCCTCGCACCAAAGGCTATAGCCCATCGGGCTTGAGACTATTTCGCTGCCGCCGCTGGGCATTTTTGTCTTTAGCATGCTTCTGACCGTAGGCATAGAGTACGAGGCCCCAAAATGATTGGACCCATTTTTGATGCCAGAGCCTCGGAATTCATCTCGACCAGCGTTATAGTTCACCGCCGGCGATTTTTCGGCGATGCGCCGGGCATTTAGATTGGCAGCAGTTTCATCGCAGTTTCAATGGGCACACCAGCAACTCAAAGATCGCATTTACTCGACGAAAGCCCTCGGTCCTTTTCAACTCGCGACCAAAGCGATATAGCACCGGAATCGGGCGACATTGCTGGCCGCCATCGGGCATTTCGTTATTTGAGGCAGTCGATCAGCCCATCGCTCACGAGACCTCGAAGATTTACCCATTTCAACGCAGAGCCTCGAACCCTCCCCCCACGACCAAAGGCTATAGCCCACCAGCCTCGGCGACGAAGGCGCCGCTGCAATCGATGAGTTTCTTGCCATTTTAGGTTGTTTCGATCAGACCTCCCATCGTAACGACTGAAAGATCGATTTCGACCTGCAGCCTCGAACCCTCCACGCGACCAGCAGCCACCGCCCGGGACTATTTCGCCGCGCTGGCCGAGCATTTTTTGCCATTTTAGGCATGCCTCAATCCGTAGCTCCCATTGACACACAAGCGACCTCGAATGACCGCAGACCTATTCCGACACCCGTAGCCCCGAACCTCCCCAACCCCCACGACCAAAGGCTACAGCCCACCGCCTCGGTGACTTTTTTCGCGCCGCGTCAGGAAGTTCTGCTATTTTGGTAGGTTTCATCAGTTTCATCGGCACGAGACTTCAAAAGACTGTACCCATTTGCGACGCCTAAAGTTTCGAACGCTCACCACCCTTTACGACCAGCAGCATCCCACGTGCCGGGCGACTATTTCCGGCGGCGCTGCTGATATTTCGTTACTTAGGGCAGCCTCGACAAGAAGAGTTCCAACTGGCACAAGAGACTCGAAGATCGCATTTATCGACGATAGGCTCGAACCCTTCCCTCGCGACCAAAGCTGCGCCCAGCCGCACAAAGACGGGAAATAGTCACCGAGGCCGTGGGTATAGCCTTTGGTCCGCAGGGCTGGGAGGGTTTCGGGACTCGCCGCCGGAAATGGCAGTCTGTACGAGGGTCCTCGTGTACCCCGTGGGAGATTACGGTAAGAAGCCTGCCCTAAAATGGCAAGAAATGGCCAGCGCAGCACAGGAAATAGCCGCCGAGTCCGTGGGCTATAGCCTTTTGGTCCGCGGGCCGGGAGGGCGCCGAAATGGGTACAGCCTTTTTCGAGGGTTCTCGCAGGCCCCGTGGCGTTACGTCAGGGCCCGCCTAAATGGCAAGAAATTTGAGGGTCCTCGTGCCGAGTGGGAGCCACGACGTAAGCCCGCCCTAAAATGGCAAGAAATGCCCAGCGTCGCAGCGCCTGAAATAGTCACCGAGGCCGGCGGGCTATAGCCTGGTCCACGGGGTTGGGAGGGGTTTAGAGGCTCGTCGTCGAAAAATGGGTACAGTCTTTTTGAGGGTCCTCGTGTGCCCAGTGGGAGGCTATGGTCAGAATCCTGCTTTAAAATGGCAAGAAATACCCAGCGGCTCAGCGCGTGAAATAGTCACCAAGGCCGGTGGGCTATAGCCTTTGGTCCGCAGGGCTGGGCGAGGGCGCTGGGGCCTCGCCGAAATGGGTACAGTCTTTTCGAGGGTCCCCATGTGCCTGGGGGAGGCTACGGTCAGAAGCTCGCCTAAAATGGCAAGACATGCCCAGCGGCGCAGCACGGGAAATAGTCACTGAGGCCGTGGGTATAGCCTTTGGGTCCGGCGGGGCTGGGAGGGGTTTCGGGGCCCGCCGGAAATGGGTACAGTTTTACGAGGGTCCTCGTGTGCCCAGTGGGAGGCTACGATCATAAGCCCGCCCTAAAATAACACGACCTGCCCAGCGGCGCAGCGCGTGAAATAGGCGCCGAGGCCGGTGGGCTATCGCCTTGGTCCACGGGGCCGGGAGGGGCTCGGCCTGCGCCGGAAATGGGTACAGTCTTTTCGAGGGTCCTCGTGGTGCCTGTGGAGGCTACGCTCAGGGCCTGCCCTAAATGACAAGAAATCTCAGCGCGCAGCTGCGGAAATAGTCACCGAGGCCGTGGCTATAGCCTTTGGTCCGCGGGGCCGGGAGGGGTTTCGGGGCTCGGTCGCCGAAATGGTACGGCCTTTCGAGGGTCCTCGTGCCCAAGTGAGAGGCTACGGTCAGAAGCCCGCCCTAAAATGCCAAGAAATTCAGCGATAGCGTCAAAGTCGCCGAGGCCGGGCTATAGCCTCGGTCCGGGGGTCGGGGAAGGTTTTTCGGGGCCTGCTGTCGAAATGGCAGCCTTTTCGAGGGTCCTCATGTGCCTGGGAGGCTATGGTCAGAAGCCTGCCCTTAAAATAGCAAGATATACCCAGCGCGCGCGCTGGAAATAGTCGCCGAGGCCGGTGGGCTATAGCCTGGTCCGCTGGGGTTGGGAGGCGAGCCTGGGGCCTGGGCGTCCGAAATGGGTACAGTCTTTTCGAGGGTCCTCGTGTACCCAGTGGGAGGCTACGGTCAGAGGGCTGCCCTAAAATGGCAAGAAATGCCCAGCTGCGCAGCACGGGAAATAGTCACCGAGGCCGGTCGGCTATAGCCTTTGGTCCGCGGGGGTTGGGGAGGGGGTTTCGGGCCTGGCCGTCAGAATGGGTACACCTTTTGAGGGTCCTCATGTCCCCAGTGGGAGGCTACGGTCAGAGGCCTGCCCTAAAATGGCAAAAAATGCCCAGCGGCGCAGCTCGTGAAATAGTCACCGAGGCCGGTGGGCTATAGCCTTTGGTCCGCGGGGGTTGGAGAGGGGGTTTAGGGGGTTCTTGTCGTCGAAAATGGGTACAGTCTTTTTGAGGGTCCTCGTGTGCCGAGTGGGAGCCTACGGACAGAAGCCTGCCCTAAAATGGCAAGAAATGCCCAGCGGCGCAGCGCGGGAAATAGTCACCGAGGCCGATGGGCTATAGCCTTTGGTCCACTGCGGCCGGGAGGGGCAGTGAGGCTCCGTCCGAAAAATGGGCATGCCTTTTGAGGGTCCTCGTGTGCCCAGCCGGGAGGCTATGGTCAGAATCTCGCTTAAATGGCAAGAAATAGTCACCAAGGCCGGTGGGCTATAGCCTTCGTCCGCAGGGGCTGGCGAGGGCTCGGGGCTCCGCCGAAATGGGTACAGTCTTTCGAGGGTCCTCATGTGCCTGGGGAGGCTACGTCAGAAGCCCGCCTAAAATGGCAAGACATGCCCAGCGGCGCAGCACGGGAAATAGTCACTGAGGCCGGTGGGCTATAGCCTTTGGTCCGGGGGGGTTGGGGAGGGCGTTTCGGGCTCGCCGCCGGAAATGGGCATGTTTTACGAGGGTCCTCGTGTGCCCAGTGGGAGGCTACGATCAGAAGCCTGCCCTAAAATAACAAGAAATGCCCAGCGGCGCAGCGCGTGAAATAGTCGCCGAGGCCGGTGGGCTATAGCCTTTGGTCCACGGGGCCGGGAGGGGCTTTCGGGGCTCGCGCCGGAAATGGGTACAGTCTTTCGAGGGTCCCTGCAGCCCTGCGGGAGGCTACGCTCAGGGCCTGCCCAAAAATGGCAAGAAATTCCCAGCGCGTGAAATAGTCACCGAGGCCGGTGGGCTATAGCCTTTGGTCCGCGGGGGTTGGGGAGGGGGTTTCGGGGGCTCTGGTCATCAGAAATGGGTACGGTCTTTTCGAGGGTCCTCGTGTGCCCAGTGAGAGGCTACGGTCAGAAGCCTGCCCTAAAATGCCAAGAAATTCCCAGCGGCGTAGCGCGTCAAATAGTCGCCGAGGCCGGTGGGCTATAGCCTTTGGTCCGCGGGGGTTGGGGAAGGTTTTTCGGGGGCTCTGGTTGTCAGAAATGGGTACAGTCTTTTCGAGGGTCCTCGTGTGCCCAGTGGGAGGCTATGGTCAGAAGCCTGCCCTAAAATGGCAAGACATACCCAGCGGCGCGGCGCGTGAAATAGTCGCCGAGGCCGGTGGGCTATAGCCTTTGGTCCGCGGGGGTTGGGGAGGCGAGTTCGGGGGCTCTGGGCGTCCGAAATGGGTACAGTCTTTTCGAGGGTCCTCGTGTACCCAGTGGGAGGCTACGGTCAGAGGGCTGCCCTAAAATGGCAAGAAATGCCCAGCTGCGCAGCACGGGAAATAGTCACCGAGGCCGGTGGGCTATAGCCTTTGGTCCGCGGGGGTTGGGGAGGGGGTTTCGGGGGCTCTGGTCGTCGTAAATGGGTACAATCTTTTCGAGGGTCCTCATGTCCCCAGTGGGAGGCTACGGTCAGAGGCCTGCCCTAAAATGGCAAAAAATGCCCAGCGGCGCAGCGCGTGAAATAGTCACCGAGGCCGGTGGGCTATAGCCTTTGGTCCGCGGGGGTTGGGGAGGGGGTTTAGGGGGCTCTTGTCGTCGAAAATGGGTACAGTCCTGAGGGTCCTCGGTGCCGAGGGAGCTACGGACAGAAGCCCGCCTAAATGGCAAGAAATGCCCAGCCGCGCAGCGGAAATAGTCACCGAGGCCGGCGGGCTATAGCCTTTGGTCCACGGGGGTTGGGGAGGGGTTTAGAGGCTCGTCACGAAAAATGGGTACAGTCTTTTGAGGGTCCTCGTAGCCCAGTGGGAGGCGCGGTCAGAACTCGCTTTAAATGGCAAGAAATACCCAGCTGTCACAAGGAAATAGTCACCAAGGCCGTGGGCTATAGCCTCGGTCCGCAGGGTTGGCGAGGGACGTCGGGGCCTCGGTCGCCGAAATGGGTACATGCCTTTCGAGGGTCCCTCATGTGCCTGGGAGGCTACGGTCAAGCCTGCCTTAAATGGCAAGACATGCCCAGCGCGCAGCACGGGAAATAGTCACCGAGGCCGGTGGGTATAGCCGTAGGTCCGCAGGGGTTGGGGAGGGGGGTTCGGAAACTCTGTCCGTCGGTAATGGGTACAGACTTTACGAGGGTCCTCGTGTGCCCAAAGTGGGAGATTACATAGAAGCCTGCCCCAAAATGGCAAGCAGCGCGCGGTGAAATAGTCGTCCGAGGCCGGTGGCTATAGCCTTTTGTCCGCGGGGTTTGGGGAGGGGCATCAGAAATGGGTACAGTATTTTCGAGGGTCCTCGTGTGCCCTGTGGAAGGCTACGATCAGAGGCCTGCCCTAAAATGTCAAGAAATACCCAGCGGCGCAGTGCGCGAAATGGTCGCCGAGGCCGGTGGGCTATAGCCTTTGGTCCGCGGGGGTTGGGGGTTTCGGGGCTCGCTGTCGAAATGGTACGGTCTTTTCGAGGGTCCTCGTGGTGCCTGGGGAGGCTACGGTCAGAAGCCCGCCTTAAATGGCAAGAAATACCCAGCGCGAAGCGCCAAATAGTTGCCGAGGCCGTGGGCTATAGCCTTGGTCCGCGGGGTCGGGGAAGGTGTTTCGGGGCCTGGCCGCCGAATGGGTACAGTCTTTCGAGGGTCCTTGTGCCCAAAGGGAGGCTACGGTTAGAACCCTGCCCTAAATGGCAAGACATGCCCAGCGCGCGCAAGGTGAAATAGTCACGAGCACGGTGGGCTAAGGCTTTGGGTCCGGGGGTTGGGGAGGGGTTTTGGGGGTTCGCCGGAAATGGGTACATGCCTTTTCGAGGGTCCCTGTCCCTGGGGAGGCTACGGTCAAGCCCCGCCCTAAAATGGCAAAAATACCCAAAGGTCGCAGCTGCAGAAATAGTCACCGAGGCCGTGGGCTATAGCCTGGTCCGGGCGCTGGGAGGGGTTTAGGGGCTGGCCGCCGAAATGGGTACAGCCTTTTTCGAGGGTCCTCGCAGTGCCGAGGGGGAGGCTACGGTCAGAAGCCTGCCCTAAAATGGCAAGAAATGCCGAGCGCGCAGGGGAAATAGTCACCGAGGCCGGTGGGCTACAGCCATTGGTCCGTGGGGGTTGGGGAGGGATTTAGAGGCTCGTCCGAAAATGGGTACAGTCTTTTCGAGGGTCCTCGTGTTCCCAGTGGGAGGCTATGGTCAGAATCCTGCTTTAAAATGGCAAGAAATACCCAGCGGCGCAGCGCTTGAAATAGTCACCGAGGCCGGTGGGCTATAGCATTTGGTCCGAGGGGTTGGGGAGGGGTGTTCGGCGGCTCTGGGCATCGGAAATGGGTACAGTCTTTTCGAGGGTCCTCGTGTGCCCCGTGGGAGGCTATGGTCAGAAGCCTGCCCTAAAATGGCAAGACATGCCCAGCGGCGCGGCGCGTGAAATAGTCTCCGAGGCCGGTGGGCTATAGCCTTTGGTCCGCGGGGGTTGGGGAGGGGAATTCGGGGGCTCTAGGCGTCCGAAATGGGTACAGTCTTTTCGAGGGTCCTTGCGTGCCCAGTGGGAGGCTACGGTCAGAAGCCTGCCTTAAAATGGCAAGACATGCCCAAAGGGCGCAGCGCTGAAATAGTCGCCGAGGCCGTGGGCTATAGCCTTGGTCCGCGGCTGGGGAGGGGTTTAGGGGCCTGCCGAAAATGGGTACATTTTTCGAGGGTCCTCGTGCCGAGTGGGAGGCTACGGATGAAGCCTGCCCTAAAATGGCAAGAATGCCCAGCGGCGCAGCGCTGAAATAGTCACCGAGGCCGTGGGCTACAGCATTTGGTCCGCTGGGGTTGGGAGGTGTCGGGGCCTGGGCCGGAAATGGGTACAGCTTTCGAGGGTCCTCGTGCCCCGTGGGTGGATTTGTTCAGAAGCCTGCCCTAAAATGGCATGACATGACCAGCGGCGCGGCGCGTGAAATAGTCTCCGAGGCCGGTGGGCTATAGCCTTTGGTCCGCGGGGGTTGGGGTGGGGAATTCGGGGGCTCTAGGCGTCCGAAATGGGTACAGTCTTTTCGAGGGTCCTTGCGTGCCCAGTGGGAGGCTACGGTCAGAAGCCTGCCTTAAAATGGCAAGAAATGCCCAAAGTGGCGCAGCTGTGAAATAGTCGCCGAGGCCGTGGGCTATAGCCTTGGTCCGCGGGCGCTGGGGAGGGGTTTAGGGGCCCGTCGCCGAAAATGGGTACATTTTTTCGAGGGTCCTCGCGAGCCGAGTGGGAGGCTACGGTCAGAAGCCTGCCCTAAAATGGCAAGAAATGCCCAGCGGCGCAGCGCGTGAAATAGTCACCGAGGCCGGTGGGCTATAGCCGTTGGTCCGCGGGGGTTGGGGTGGGGGTTTCGGGGGCTCTGGTCATCGAAAATGGGTACAGTCTTTTCGAGGGTCCTCGTGTGCCCAGTGAGAGGCTACGGTCAAAAGCCTGCCCTAAAATGGCAAGAAATACCCAGCGGGGCGGCGCATGAAATAGTCACCGAGGCCGGTGGGCTAGCCTTTGGTCCGCTGGGGTCGGGGAAGGTTTTCGGGCTCCGTCAAATGGGTAGCCTTTTCGAGGGTCCTCGGTGCCTGGGGAGGAGGTCAGAAGCCTGCCTTAAATGGCAAGACATACCCAGCGCGCGCGCTGGTGAAATAGTCGCCGAGGCCGGTGGGCTATAGCCTTGGTCCGCTGGGCTGGGGAGGCGAGTTCGGGGCTCGTCCAAATGGGTACAGTCTTTCGAGGGTCCTCGTACCCAAGTGGGAGGCGACGGTCGAGGCTGCCCTAAAATGGCAAGAAATGCCCAGCTGCGCAGCACGGGAAATAGTCACCGAGGCCGTTGGGCTATAGCCTTTGGTCCGCGGGGCTTGGGAGGGGTTTCGGCCTGGCCGCCGTGAATGGGTACACCTGAGGGTCCTCATGTCCCCTGGGGAGGCTACGGCGAGGCCCCGCCCTAAATGGCAAAATGCTCAGCCGCGCAGCAAGGAAATAGTCACCGAGGCCGGTGGGCTATAGCCTGGTCCGCGGGGCTGGGGAGGGGTTTAGGGTTCTTGCCGTCCGAAATGGGTACAGTCTTTCGAGGGTCCTCGTAGCCGAGTGGGAGCCTACGGTAAGCCCGCCCTAAATGGCAAGATATGCCGAGCGGCGCAGCGCGGGAAATAGTCACCGAGGCCGATGGGCTATAGCCTTTGGTCCACGGGGTTGGGAGGGGTTTAGCGGCCCGTCGCCGAAAAATGGGCAGCCTTTTGAGGGTCCTCGTGTGCCTGGGAGGCTACGGTCAGAATCCCGCTTAAAATGGCAAGAAATACCCAGCTGCAACAGGAAATAGTCACCAAGGCCGGTGGGCTATAGCCTTTGGTCCGCAGGGCTGGCGAGGGACGCTGGGGCTCGTCCGAAATGGCATGCCTTTTCGAGGGTCCCTCATGTGCCTGGGAGGCTACGGTCAAGCCTGCCCTAAATGGCAAGACATGCCCAGGGCGCAGCACGGGAAATAGTCACCGAGGCCGTGGGGTATAGCCTCGGTCCGCAGGGGTTGGGAGGGGTTTCGGGGCTCGCCGGAAATGGGTACAGCTTTACGAGGGTCCTCGGTGCCTGGGGAGATTACAGAAGCCTGCCCCAAAATGGCAAGAATGTCCAGCGCAGCGTGTGAAATAGACGCCGAGGCCGGTGGGCTAAAGCCTTTTGTCCAAGGGGGTTCGGGAGGGGCGTCCGAGATGGGTACAGTCTTTTCAGGGTCCTCGTAGCCCTGGGAGGCTACGGTCGAGGCCTGCCCTAAAATGACAAGAATACCCAGCGCGCAGCGTGAAATAGTCACCGAGGCCGGTGGGCTATAGCCTTTTGGTCCGCTGGGGTTGGGGAAGGTTTTGGGGCCTCGTCGAAATGGGTACGCTTTTCGAGGGTCCTCGCGTGCCCAGTGGGAGGCTATGGTCAGAAGCCTGCCCTAAAATGGCAAGACATACCCAGCGGCGAAGCGCGTGAAAAAGTCGCAGAGGCCGTGGGCCAGCCTTTGGTCCGCTGGTTGGGGAGGCGAGTTCGGGGCTCGCGTCCCAAATGGGTACAGCCTTTTTTCGAGGGTCCTCGTACCCAAAGTGGGAGGCTACGGCCGAGGGCTGCCCTAAATGGCAAGAAATGCCCACCGCGCAGCACGGGAAATAGTCACCGAGGCCGTGGGCTATAGCCTCGGGTCCGCGGGGCTTGGGGAGGGGTTTCGGCTCGCCGTAATGGGTACACCTGAGGGTCCCGCGTCCCTGGGAGGCTACGGTCGTAGGCTCGCCTTAAAATGGCAAAAATGCTCAGCGGCGCAGCCGTGAAATAGTCACCGAGGCCGGCGGGCTGGTAGCCTTGGTCCGGGGCCTGGGGAGGGGCTTAGGGGTTCTGTCGCCGAAAATGGGTGGCCTTTTGAGGGTCCTCGCAGTAGCCGAGGGGAGCCATTTACGGGGTTTTTTCCGCCCTAAATGGCAAGAAATGCCCAGGCGCAGTCATGGGAAATAGTCACCGAGGCCGATGGGCTATAGCTGGTCCACTGGGGGTTGGGGGAGGGGGTTTGGTGAGGCCTCGTCCGCCGAAAATGGGTGGCATGTTTTCGAGGGTCCTCGTAGCCCAGTGGGAGGCTATGGTCAATCCCGCTTAAATGGCAAGAATACCCAGCTGCCCGCCATGCGGAAATAGTCACCAAGGCCGTGGGCTATAGCCTTGGTCCGCAGGGTTGGCGAGGGACGCCTGGGGCCTGCCGCCGAAATGGGTACAGCCGAGGGTCTCAGTCAGCTGGAGGTTACGGTCAGAAGCCTGCCTTTAAATGGCAAGACATGCCCAAAGGCGCAAAGCACGGAAATAGTCACCGAGGCCGTGGGTATAGCCTTTGGGTCCGCAGGGCTGGGAGGGGTTCTGGGGCCTCGCCGCCGGACATGGGTACTGCCTTTACGAGGGTCCTCGTGCCCAAAGGGAGATTACGCAGAAGCCCGCCCCAAAATGGCAAGAAATGTCCAGCGGGCGCAGCAAGGTGAAATAGTCGCCGAGGCCGGTGGCTAAAGCCTTTGTCCGCGGGGTTGGGGAGGGCGCCGGAAATGGGCATGCCTTTTCGAGGGTCCTCGCGCCCTCATGGAGGCTACGGTCGAGGTCTCCGAAATGACAAGAAATACCCAGCGCGCAGGTGAAATAGTCACCGAGGCCGGTGGGCTATACCTTGGTCCGCGGGGGCTGGGGGTTTCGGGGCTCGTTGTCGAAATGGGTACGGTCTTTCGAGGGTCCTCGTGCCTGGGAGGCTACGGTCAGAAGCCGCCCCTAAAATGGCAAGAAATACCCAGCAAGGCCAAATAGTTGCCGAGGCCGGTGGGCTATAGCCTTGGTCCGCTGAGGCTGGGGAAGGTGTTTCGGGGCTCCGCCGAAATGGGTACAGTCTTTCGAGGGTCCTTGTGTGCCCAAAGTGAGGCTACGGTTAGAACCCCGCCCTAAATGGCAAGACATGCCCAGCGCGCCAAGGTGGAAATAGTCCGCCGAGCACGTGGGGCTATAGAAGCTTTGGTCCGCTGGGGTTGGGGAGGGGTTTCGGGGTTCTGCCGCCGGAAATGGGTACAGTTTTTCGAGGGTCCTCATGTCCCTGTGGGAGGCTACGGCCAAGCCCCGCCCTAAAATGGCAAAAATACCCAGCGGCCGCAGCTGTGAAATAGTCACCGAGGCCGGTACGGCTATAGCCTTTGGTCCGCGGCGCTGGGAGGGGTTTAGGGGCTCGTCGGCAATGGGTACAGTCTTTTCGAGGGTCCTCGTGTGCCGAGTGGGAGGCTACGGACAGAAGCCTGCCCTAAAATGGCAAGAAATGCCCAGCGGCGCAGCGCGGGAAATAGTCACCGAGGCCGGTGGGCTATAGCCTTTGGTCCGCGGGGGTTGGGGAGGGGCTTTAGGGGGCTCTGGTCGTCGAAAATGGGTACAGTCATTTCGAGGGTACTGTGTGCCTGGGTGGGAGGCTATGGTTAGAATCTCGCTTAAATGGCAAGAATACCCAGCGCGCAGCGCTTGAAATTGTAACCGAGGCCGTGGGCTACAGATTCGGTCCGCTGGGGCTGGGGAGGTGTCTGGGGCCTGGGCCGGAAATGGGTACAGTCTTTCGAGGGTCCTCGTGCCCTGTGGGAGGCTATGGTCAAGCTCGCCCTAAAATGGCATGACATGACCAGCGGGCGCGCGCTGGTGAAATAGTCTCCGAGGCCGTGGGCTATAGCCTCGGTCCGCGGGGTTGGGAGGGAATTCGGGGCTCTAGGCGTCCGAAATGGCACAGTCTTTTCGAGGGTCTCTTGCGCTCAAAGGGGAGGCTACGGCCGAAGCTCGCCTTTAAATGGCAAGAAATGCCCAGTGGCGCAGCGTGAAATAGTCGCCGAGGCCGGTGGGCTATAGCCTTTGGTCCGCGGGCTGGGGAGGGGCTTAGGGGCCTGGCCGCCGAAAATGGCACTTTTTCGAGGGTCCTCGTGTGCCGAGTGGGAGGCTACGGACAGAAGCCTGCCCTAAAATGGCAAGAAATGCCCAGCGGCGCAGCGCTTGAAATAGTCACCGAGGCCGGTGGGCTATAGCATTTGGTCCGCGGGGGTTGGGGAGGGGTGTTCGGGGGCTCTGGGCGTCGGAAATGGGTACAGTCGTTTCGAGGGTCCTCGTGTGCCCAGTGGGAGGCTACGGTCAGAAGCCTGCCTTAAATGGCATGACATGACAAGCGCGCGGGCAAGGAAATAGTCTCCGAGGCCGTTGGGCTATAGCCTTTAGTCCGCGGGGCCGGGAGGCGTCGGGGCCTGCCGCTGTAAATGGGTACAGTCTTTTCGAGGGTCCTCATGTGCCCAGTGGTAGGCTACGGTCAGAAGCCTGCCCTAAAATGGCAAGACATGCCCAGCGGCGCAGCACGGGAAATAGTCGGTCCGCGGGGCCGGGAGGGGTTTCGGGGCCCGCCGCCGGAAATGGGTACACCACGAGGGTCCTCGTGTGCCCAGTGGGAGGCTACGATAAGAAGCCTGCCCTAAAATAACAAGAAATGCCCAGCGGCGCAGCGCGTGAAATAGTCGCCGAGGCCGGTGGGCTATAGCCTTTGGTCCACGGGGGTTGGGGAGGGGGTTTCGGGGGCTCTGGGCGTCGGAAATGGGTACAGGCTTTCCGAGGGTCCTCGTGTGCCCAGTGGGAGGATACGGTCAGAGGCATGCCCTAAAATGGCAAGAAATGCCCAGCGGCGCAGCACGGGAAATAGTCACTGAGGCCGGTGGGTATAGCCTTTGGTCCGCAGGGGTTGGGGAGGGGGTTTCGGGGGCTCTGGTCGTCGGAAATGGTCACAGACTTTACGAGGGTCCTCATGTGCCCAGTGGGAGATTACGGTTAGAAGCCTGCCCTAAAATGGCAAGAAATGTCCAGCGGCGAAGCGCGTGAAATAGTCGTCGAGGCCGGTGGGCTATAGCCTTTGGTCTGCGGGGGTTGGGGAGGGGCGTCGGAAATGGGTACAGTCTTTTCGAGGGTCCTCGTGTGCCCAGTGGGAGGCTATGGTCAGAAGCCTGCCCTAAAATGGTAAGACATCTCAGCGCGGGCGCGGTGAAATAGTCCGCCAAGGCCGTGGGTTATAGCCTCGTCCGGGGTTGGGAGGGGAGTTCGGGCTCAAGGCCCAAATGGGTACAGTCTTTTCGATGGTCCTCGGTACCTGGGAGGCTACGGCCGAGGGCTTCCCTAAAATGGCAAGAAATGCCGAAGCGCAGCTGGAAATAGTCACCGAGGCCGGGCTGGCAGCCTCGGTCCACGGGGCCGGGAGGGGTTAGGGCCTCCGTCATCGAGAATGGGTAGTCTTTCGAGGGTCCTCGGGTGCCGAGTGGAGGCTACGTCAGAAGCCCGCCCCTAAAATGGCAAGAAATGCACAGCGCGCAGCTGGAAATAGGCACCGAGGCCGTGGGCTATAGCCTCGGTCCGCTGGGCCGGGAGGGGTTTAGAAGGTTATGGTCGCCGAAATGGGTACAGTCTTTTCGAGGGTCCTCGGTGCCGGGAGGCTGGCGGCAGAATCTCGCTTTAAATGGCAAGAAATACCCAGCGGCGCAGCGCGTCAAATAGTCGCCGAGGCCGGTGGGCTATAGCCTTTGGTCCGCGGGGGTTGTGGAGGGGGTTTCGGGGGATCTGGTCGTCGGAAATGGGTACAGTCTTTTCGAGGGTCCCTGCGTCCCTGGGAGGCTACGGTCAGAGGCCTGCCCTAAAATGGTAAAAAATGCCCAGCGGCACAGCGCGGGAAATAGTCACCGAGGCCGGTGGGCTATAGCCTTTGGTCCGCGGGGGTTGGGGAGGGGGTTTAGGAGGCTCTGGTCGTCGAAAATGGGTACAGTCTTTTCAAGGGTCCTCGGCTGCCCAGTGGGAGGCTTTGGTCAGAATCCTGCTTTAAAATGGCAAGAAATACCCAGCGGCGCAGCGCGTGAAATAGTCACCGAGGCCGGTGGGCTATAGCCTTTGGTCCGCGGGGGTTGGGGACGGGGTTTAGGGGCTCTGGTCATCGGAAATGGGTACAATTTTTTCGAGGGTCCTTACGTGCCCAGTGGGAGGCTACGAAGCCTCGCTTTAAAATGGCAAGATATGCCCAGCGCACAGCACAAGGTGAAATAGTCGCCGAGGCCGGTGGGCTATAGCCTCGTCCGCTGGGGCCGGGAGGGGCGCTCGGGGCGCGCCGGAAATGGGTACAGTCTTTTCGAGGGTCCTCATGTGCCCAGTGGGAGGCTACGGTCAGAAGCCTGCCCTAAAATAGCAAGAAATGCCCAGCGGCGCAGCGAGTGAAATAGTCACCGAGGCCGTGGGCTATAGCCTTGGTCCGCTGGGCCGGGAGAGGGTTTCGGGGCATCTGGTCATCGGAAATGGGTACAGCCTTTTCGAGGGTCCTCGGTGCCCAAGTGGGAGGCTACGGTCAAGCCCGCCATAAAATGGCAAGAATGTCGAGCGCCGAAATAGTCGCCGAGGCCGGGTTGCCCAGAGCCTTGGTCCGCTGGGGTCGGGGAGGGAAGTTCTGGGCTCGGCCGGAAATGGGTACATGCCTTTTCGAGGGTCCTCGTAGCCCAAAGTGGGAGGCTACGGTCAGATGCCTGCCCTAAAATAGCAAGAAATACCCAGCTCAACTGGAAATAGTCGCCGAGGCCGTGGGCTATAGCCTGGTCCCCGGGCCGGGGAGGAAAGCCCGGGGCCTGGAAATGCGTACAGTCTTTCGAGGGTCCTCGTGTGCCTGGGAGGCTACGGTCAGAAGCATGCCCCTAAAATGCCAAGACATGCCCAGCGCGCAGCGTGAAATAGTCATCGAGGCCGTGGGCTATAGCCTTGGTCCGCTGGGGAGTTTCGGCCTGCCGGAAATGGGTACAGTCTTTACGAGGATCCTCGTGCCCAAAGGAGGCTACGTCAGAAGCCTGCCCTAAAATGGCAAGAATGTCCAGCGCGCAGCTGTGAAATAGTCGCCGAGGCCGGTGGCTATAGTCTTGGCCCTCGGGGTTGGGGAGGCTCGGGGCCTGGGTGTCGGAAATGGGCACAGCCTTTCGAGGGTCCTCGCGCTCAGGGAGGCTACGCTCAGGGCCTGCCCTAAAATGGCAACAATGCCCAGTGGCGCAGCTGCAAGGAAATAGTCGCCGAGGCCGGTGGGCCATAGTCTTGGTCTGCGGGGTTGGGAGGGCCGCCGAAATGGGTACAGTCTTTTCGAGGGTCCTCGCAGCCCTGGGAGGCTACGTCAGAGGCCCGCCTTAAATGACAAGAAATGCCCAGCGCGCAGCTGAATAGTCACCGAGGCCGTGGGCTATAGCCGTCCGCTGGGCTGGGGATGGGGCTCGGTGCTCGGCCGCCGAAATGGGTACGGCCTTTCGAGGGTCCTCGTGTGCCCATGGGGGGGCTACGGTAAGCAGGCTGCCCTAAAATGGCAAGAAATGCCCAGCGCGAGCGCCAAATAGTCGCCGAGGCCGGTGGCTATAGCCTTGGTCCGCTGGGGTTGGGGAAGGTGTTTCGGGCCCGTCATCGGAAATGGCACTTTTTTGAGGGTCCTCGTGCCCAGTGGAGGCTACGTTAGAAGCCTGCCATAAAATGGCAAGATATGAGCCGGGCGCGGGCGCCTGGAATAGTCGCCGAGCCCGGGTGGGCTATAGCCTTGGGTCCGCGGGGTTGGGAGGGAGTTCGGGGCCTGGCGTCCGAATGGCAGGTACAGTCTTCGAGGGTCCTCGTGGTACCTAGTGGGAGGCTACGGCCGAGGGCTGCCCTAAAATGGCAAGAAATGCCCAGCTGCGCAGCGCGGGAAATAGTCACCGAGGCCGGTGGGCTATAGCCGTTGGTCCGCGGGGGTTGGAGAGGGGGTTTAGGAGGCTCTGGTCCGTGAAAAAGGGTACAGAATTTTCGAGGGTCCTCGTAGCTCGCGAGGCGCGGTCAGAATCGCTTTAAATGGGAAGAATACCCAGCCGCGCAGCGCGTGAAATAGTCACCAATCCGTGGGCTATAGCCTTGGTCCGCTGGGGTTGGGAGGGGTTTAGGGCTCGGTCGTCGGAAATGGGCATAGTCTTTTCGAGGGTCCTGCGCGTCATGGGAGGCTACGGTCAGAAGCCTGCCTTAAAATGGCAAGACATGCCCAGCGGCGCAGTGCGTGAAATAGTCGCCGAGGCCGGTGGGCTATAGCCTTTGGTCCGCGGGGGTTGGGGAGGAAAGTTCTGGGGCTCTGGGCGTCTGAAATGCGTACAGTCTTTTCGAGGATCCTCGTGTGCCCAGTGGGAGGCTACGGTGAGAAGCCTTCCCTAAAATGACAAGACATGCCCAGCGGCGCAGCACGGGAAATAGTCACTGAGGCCGGTGGGGTATAGACTTTCGTCCGCGGGGGTTGGGGAGGGGTTTCGGGGCTCGCCGGAAATGGGTACAGTCTTTTCGAGGGTCCTCGTACTTAGTGGGAGAGAAGCCTTACGTGCCTTTAAATGGCAAGATATGCCCAGCGCAGCGGCGTGAAATAGTCGCCGAGGTCAGGCTATAGCCTCGGTCCGCGGGGCCGGGAGGAAAGTTCTGGGGCTCAGCGCCGGAAATGCGAGTCTTTTCGAGGGTCCTCGTAGCCCTGTGGGAGGCTACCGTCAGAAGCCTGCCATAAACGGTCAAGAAATACCCAGGGGCGCAGCGCTTGAAATTGTCACCGAGGCCGTGGGCCATAGCCTGTCCGCTGGGGCCGGGGAGGAAAGTTCTGGGCTCCTGCCTGCGCCCAAATGCGACAGTCTTTCTGAGGATCCTCGTGCCGTGGGAGGCTACGTGTGAGAAGCCTTCCTAAAATGACAAGACATGCCCAGCGCGCAGCACGGGAAATAGTCACCGAGGCCGGTGGGGGTATAGACTCGTCCGCTGGGCCGGGGAGGGGTTTCGGGGCTCGGTCGCCGGAAATGGGTACAGTCTTCGAGGGTCCTCGTACCTAGTGGAGGCTACGGTCAGAAGCTCCGCTTTAAATGGCAAGACATGCCCAGCGCAAAGGCGTGAAATAGTCGCCGAGGCCGGTGGGCTATAGCCTGGGTCCGCGGGGTTGGGAGGAAAGTTCTGGGGCTCGGGCGCCGGAATGCGAGACAGTCTTTCGCGAGGGTCCTCGTAGCTGGGAGTCACCGAAATGGCAAGAAATGCCCAGCGCGCAGCGCCGTGAAATTGTCACCGAGGCCGTGGGCTATAGTGGTCCGGGGGTTGGGAGGAAAGTTCGGGCTCGGGCGCCTGAAATGCGACAGTCTTTTTCAAGGTCCTCGGTGCCCAAAGGGGAGGCTACGGTCGAGGCTCACCCTAAATGGAAAGAAATACCCAGCGCAGCACGGAAATAGTCACCGAGGCTGTGGCTATAACCTTTAGTCCGCGGGGTTGGGAGGGTTTCGATGCCCGTCGCCGGAAATGGGTGGCACAGCCTTTTACGAGGGTCCTCGTGCCTGCTGGGAGGCTACGGTCAAGCCCCGCCCTAAAATGGCAAGACATGCCCAGCGCGCAGCGCATGAAATAGTCGCCGAGGTGGGGCTATAGCCTTTGGGTCCGCGGGGTTGGGAGGGCGCTCGGGGTCTCGGGCCGGAAATGGTACAGTCTTTCGAGGGTCCTCGTAGCCTGGGGGGAGACTACGGTCAAGCCCCGCCCTAAAATCGCAAGACATGCCCAGCAGCGCAGCGCGCGTGAAATAGTCGCCGAGACCGTGGCCTAGAGCCTGGTCCGCGGGGGTTGGGAGGAAGTTCGAGGCTCGGGCATCGGAAATGGGCATGCTTTTCGAGGGTCTCATGTGCCCAAAGGGGAGGTCAAGGTCAGAGGCCTGCCCTAAAATGGCAAGAAATTCCCAGCGTCGCAGCACGGGAAATAGTCACTGAGGCCGGTGGGGTATAGACTTTCGTCCGCGGGGGTTGGGGAGGGGGTTTCGGGGGCTCTGGTCGTCGGAAATGGGTACAGTCTTTACGAGGGTCCTCATGTACCAGCTGGGAGGCCACGGTCAAGCCCGCCTCTAAATGGCAAGACATGCCCAGCGGCGAAGCGCCAAATAGTCGCCGAGGCCGTGGCTATAGCCTGGTCCGCTGGGGGTTGGGGGAAGGTGTTTCGGGGCCTGGTCGTCGGAAATGGGCACGCCTTTACGAGGGTCCCCTGTAGCCCAAAGTGGGAGGCTACGGTCAAGCCTGCCTAAAATGGCAAGAAATGTCCAGCGCGCAGTCAGGAAATAGTCGCCGAGGCCGGTGGCCCAGAGCCTTTGGTCCGCTGGGGGGAGGGAAGTTCTGGGGCCTGGCGCCGGAAATGGCAGTCTTTTGGAGGGTCCTCGTGGGCCCTGTGGGAGGCTACGGTCAGAAGCCTGCCCGAAAATGGCAAGAAATGCCCAGCGGCGCAGCACGGGAAATAGTCATCGAGGCTGTGGCTATAGCCTTTGGTCCGCTGGGCTGGGAGGGGTTTAGGCTCGTCATCGGAAATTGGTACAGTCTTTTCGAGGGTCCTTGCGTGCCCAGTGGGAGGCTACGGTCAGAAGCCTGCCTTAAAATGGCAAGACATGCCCAGCGGCGCAGCTCGTGAAATAGTCGCCGAGGCCGGTGGGCTATAGCCTTTGGTCCGCGGGGGTTGGGGAGCGGGTTTCGGGGGCTCTGGTCGTCGGAAATGGGTACAGTCTTTACGAGGGTCCTCGTGTGCCCAGTGGGAGGCTACGGTCAGAAGCCTGCCCTAAAATGGCAAGAAATGTCCAGCGGCGCAGCTCGTGAAATAGTCGCCGAGGCCGGTGGCCTAGAGCCTTTGGTCCGCGGGGGTTGGGGAGGGAAGTTCTGGGGCTCTGGGCGTCGGAAATGGGTACAGTCTTTTCGAGGGTCCTCGTGTGCCCCGTGGGAGGCTACGGTCAGAGGCCTGCCCTAAAATGGCAAGAAATGCCAGCGGCGCAGCACGGGAAATAGTCGCCGAAGCCGGTGGGCTATAGCCTTTAGTCCGCGGGGCCGGGAAGGGAGTTTCGGGCCTGGCCGCCGGAAATGGGTACAGTCTTTACGAGGGTCCTCGTGGGTGAGGCTACGGTCACGTAAGCTCGCCCTAAATGGCAATACATGCCCAGCGCGCAGCCGCGGAAATAGTCGCCGAGAACGGTGGGCAGCCTTTGGTCCGCGGGGTTGGGAGGCTCGGGGTCTCGGGCGCCGAAATGGCAGGCCTTTTCGAGGGTCCTCGTGCCTGGGGAGGCTGCGGTCGAGGCCTGCCCTAAATGGCAAGAAATGCCACGCGCGCAGCACGGAAAGAGTCACCGAGCCCGGGCCATAGCCTTCGTCCGCTGGGGCCGGGAGGGGGCTCGGGGTTCTGGTCGTCGGAAATGGGTATAGTCTTTACGAGGGTCCACTTGTGCCCAGTGGGAGGCTACGGGCCGAAGCTTGCCCAAAAGGCAAGAAATGCCCAGCGCGTAGCGCACAAATAGTCGCCGAGGCCGTGGGCTATAGCCTCGGTCCGCTGGGCCGGGGAAGGTGTTTCGGGGCTCGTCGCCGGAAATGGGTACAGTCTTTCGAGGGTCCTCGTACCCAGTGAGGCTACGGTCGAGGCCTGCCCTAAAATGGCAAGAAATGCCCAGCGCAGCACGGGAAATAGTCACCGAGGCCTGTGGCTATAGCCTGGTCCGCCGTTGAGGAGGTTTCGGGGCCTGCCGACGGAAATGGGTACAGTCTTTTCGAGGGTCCTGTTCCCTGTGGAGGCTACGGTCAAGCCTGCCCTAAAATGGCAAGACATGCCCAGCGCGCAGCGCTGCGTGAAATAGTCGCCGAGGCCGTGGGCTATAGCCTCGGGTCCACGGGGTCGGGGAGAGGGGTTTCGGCCTCGTCATCGGAAATGGGTACAGTCTTTTCGAGGGTCGCTGTGCCCAAAGTGGGAGGCTACGGCCGAAGCCTGCCCTTGGCAAGACATGCCCAGCGCGCAAGGTGAAATAGTCCCCGAGGCCGGTGGGCTATAGCCTTTGGTCCGCGGGGGTTGGGGAGGGGCGTTCCGGGTCTCTGGGCGTCGGAAATGGGTACAGTCTTTTCGACGGTCCTCGTGTGCCCAGTGGGAGGCTACGGTCAGAAGCCTGCCCGAAAATGGCAAGAAATGCCCAGCGGCGTAGCGCGTCAAATAGTCGCCGAGGCCGGTGGGCTATAGCCTTTGGTCCGCGGGGGTTGGGGAAGGTGTTTCGGGGGCTCTGGTCGTCGGAAATGGGTAAAGTCTTTTCGAGGGTCCTCGTGAGCCCAGTGGGAGGCTACGGTCAGAAGCCTGCCCGAAAATGGCAAGAAATGCCCAGCGGCGCAGCACGGGAAATAGTCACTGAGGCCGGTGGGCTATAGCCTTTGGTCCGCGGGGGTTGGGGAGGGGGTTTAGGGGCTCTGGTCATCGGAAATTGGTACAGTCTTTTCGAGGGTCCTTGCGTGCCCAGTGGGAGGCTACGGTCAGAAGCCTGCCTTAAAATGGCAAGACATGCCCAGCGGCGCAGCTCGTGAAATAGTCGCCGAGGCCGGTGGGCTATAGCCTTTGGTCCGGGCCGGGAGCGGGTTTCGGCCTGGTCGTCGGAAATGGGTACAGTCTTTACGAGGGTCCTCGTGTGCCCAGTGGGAGGCTACGGTCAGAAGCCTGCCCTAAAATGGTAAGAAATGTCCAGCGGCGCAGCTCGTGAAATAGTCGCCGAGGCCGGTGGCCTAGAGCCTTTGGTCCGCGGGGGTTGGGGAGGGAAGTTCTGGGGCTCTGGGCGTCGGAAATGGGTACAGTCTTTTCGAGGGTCCTCGTGTGCCCCGTGGGAGGCTACGGTCAGAGGCCTGCCCTAAAATGGCAAGAAATGCCAGCGGCGCAGCACGGGAAATAGTCACTGAGGCCGGTGGGCTATAGCCTTTAGTCCGCGGGGGTTGGGAAGGGAGTTTCGGGGGCTCTGGTCGTCGGAAATGGGTACAGTCTTTACGAGGGTCCTCGTGTGCCCAGTGGGAGGCTACGGTCAGAAGCCTGCCCTAAAATGGCAATACATGCCCAGCGGCGCAGCGCGTGAAATAGTCGCCGAGAACGGTGGGCTATATAGCCTTTGGTCCGCGGGGGTTGGGGAGGCGTCGGGTCTCGGGCCGGAAATGGCAGCCTTTTTCGAGGGTCCTCGTGTGCTCTGGAGGTCAAGGTCAGAGGCCTGCCCTAAATGGCATGGAAAGAGTCATCGAGCCCGTGGGCTATAGCCTTTGGTCCACGGGGGTTGGGGAGGGGGTTTTGGGGGCTCTGGTCGTCGGAAATGGGTATAGTCTTTACGAGGGTCCTCATGTGCCCAGTGGGAGGCTACGGTCAGAAGCCTGCCCTAAAATAGCAAGAAATGCCCAGCGGCGCAGCACGGGAAATAGTCACTGAGGCCGGTGGGCTATAGCCTTTGGTCCGCGGGGGTTGGGGAGGCGCCCGGCCCTCGACGCCGGAAATGGTTACAGCCTTTTCGAGGGTCCTCGCAGCCTGGGCAGGAGGCTACGTCAGAAGCCTGCCCTAAAATGGAAAGAAATGCCCAACGCGCAGCACCGGAAATAGTCATCGAGGCCGTGGCTATAACCTTTGGTCCGCCGGGTTGGGATGGGGCTCGGCCTGGTCGACGGAAATGGCATAGTCTTTACGAGGGTCCTCGTGTGCCCAGTGGGAGGCTACGGTTAGACGCCTGCCCTAAACTGGCAATACATGCCAGCGCAGCAAGGTGAAATAGTCAGCGAGGCCGTGGCCCAGAGCCTGGTCCGTGGGGCCTGGGAGGAAGTTCTGGGGCCCTGGTCTGGAAATGGGTACAGTCTTTTCGAGGGTCCTCGTGGTGCCTGGGAGGCTACGATCAAAGCCCGCCTAAAATAGCAAGAAATGCCCAGCGCGCAGCCGGTGAAATAGTCGCCGAGGCCGGTGGCCCAGAGCCTTGGTCCGCGGGCCGGGGAGGAAGTTCTGGGCTCGGGCGTCGGAAATGGGTACAGTCTTTTCGAGGGTCCTCGTGTTCCCCGTGGGAGGCTACGGTCAGAGGCCTGCCCTAAAATGGCAAGAAATGCCCAGCGCGCAGCAGTGAAATAGTCATCGAGGCCCGGGCCATAGCCTTTAGTCCGCCGGGGGGGAGGGGGTTTCGGGGGCTCTGGTCGTCGGAAATGGGTACAGTCTTTACGAGGGTCCTCGTGTGCCCAGTGGGAGGCTACGGTCAGAAGCCTGCCCTAAAATGGCAATACATGCCCAGCGGCGCAGCACGGGAAATAGTCACTGAGCCCGGTGGGCTATAGCCTTTCGTCCGCGGGGGTTGGGGAGGGGGTTTCGGGGGTTCTGGTCGTCGGAAATGGGTATAGTCTTTACGAGGGTCCTCATGTGCCCAGTGGGAGGCTACGGTCAGAAGCCTGCCCTAAAATAGCAAGAAATGCCCAGCGGCGCAGCGCGTGAAATAGTCGCCGAGGCCGGTGGGCTATAGCCTTTGGTCCGCGGGGGTTGGGGAGGGGCGTTCCGGGTCTCTGGGTGTCGGAAATGGGTACAGTCTTTTCGAGGGTCCTCGTGTGCCCAGTGGGAGGCTACGGTCAGAAGCCTGCCCTAAAATGGCAAGACATGCCCAGCGGCGCAGCGCGTGAAATAGTCGCCGAGGCCGGTGGGCTATAGCCTTTGGTCCGCGGGGGTTGGAGGGGGCGGTCGGGGTCTCTGGGCATCGGAAATGGGTACAGTCTTTTCGAGGGACCTCGTGTGCCCAGTGGGAGGCTACGGTCAGAGGCCTGCCCTAAAATGGCAAGAAATACCCAGCGGCGCAGCACGGGAAATAGTCACGGAGGCCGGTGGGCTATAGCCTTTGGTCCGCGGGGATTGGGGAGGGGGTTTCGGGGGCTCTGGTCGTCGGAAATGGGTATAGTCTTTAGGAGGGTCCTCGTGTGCCCAGTGGGAGGCTACGGTCAGAAGCTTGCCCTAAAAAGGCAAGAAATGCCCAGCGGCGTAGCGCGTCAAATAGTCGCCGAGGCCGGTGGGCTATAGCCTTTGGTCCGCGGGGGTTGGGGAAGGTGTTTCGGGGGCTCTGGTCGTCGGAAATGGGTACAGTCTTTTCGAGGGTCCTCGTGTACCCAGTGGGAGGCTACGGTCAGAGGCCTGCCCTAAAATGGCAAGAAATGCCCAGCGGCGCAGCACGGGAAATAGTCACTGAGGCCGGTGGGCTATAGCCTTTGGTCCGCGGGGCGGGAGGGGTTTCGGGGCTCGTCGGAAATGGGTACAGTCTTTACGAGGGTCCTCGTGTTCCCAGTGGGAGGCTACGGTCAGAAGCCTGCCCTAAAATGGCAAGACATGCCCAGCGGCGCAGCGCGTGAAATAGTCGCCGAGGCCGGTGGGCTATAGCCTTTGGTCCGCTGGGGCCGGGAGGGGCGCCCGGTCTCGTCGGAAATGGGTACAGTCTTTTCGACGGTCCTCGTGTGCCCAGTGGGAGGCTACGGTCAGAAGCCTGCCCGAAAATGGCAAGAAATGCCCAGCGGCGCAGCACGGGAAATAGTCACTGAGGCCGGTGGGCTATAGCCTTTGGTCCGCCGGGGCGGGAGGGGTTTCGGGGCCCGTCGACGGAAATGGGTACATTCTTTACGAGGGTCCTCGTGTGCCCAGTGGGAGGCTACGGTCAGAAGCCTGCCCTAAAATAGCAAGAAATGCCCAGCGGCGCAGCGCGTGAAATAGTCTCCGAGGCCGGTGGGCTATAGCCTTTGGTCCACGGGGCCGGGGAGGTTTCGGGGCTGGGTCGTCGGTAATGGGTACAGTATTTTCGAGGGTCCTCGTGTGCCCAGTGGGAGGCTACGGTCAGAAGCCTGCTTTAAAATGGCAAGAAATACCCAGCGGCGCAGCGCGTGAAATAGTCACCGAGGCCGGTGGGCTATAGCCTTTGGTCCGCGGGGGTTGGGGAGGGGGTTTAGGGGCTCTGGTCATCGGAAATTGGTACAGTCTTTTCGAGGGTCCTTGCGTGCCCACGGGCCGGCTACGGTCAGAAGCCTGCCTTAATATGGCTAGACATGCCGAGCGGCACAGCTCGTGAAATTGTCGCCGAGGCCGGTGGCTATAGCCTTTGGTCCGCGGGGGTTGGGGGGGGTTTCGGGGCCTGCCGCCGGAAATGGGTACGCTTTACGAGGGTCCTCGGTGCCCAGTGAGGCTACGGTCAGAAGCCTGCCCTAAAATGGCAAGAAATGTCCAGCGCCGTGGAAATAGTCGCCGAGGCCGTGGCCTAGAGCCTTTGGTCCGCTGGGGCTGGGAGGGAAGTTCTGGGCTCGCCGGAAATGGGTACAGTCTTTTCGAGGGTCCTCGTGCCCGTGGGGAGGCTACGGTCGAGGCCTGCCTTAAAATGGCAAGAAATGCTCAGCGCGCAGCACGGGAAATAGTCATCGAGGCCGTGGGCTATAGCCTTTAGTCCGCGGGGGTCAGAGGGTTTCGGCCTGGCCGCCGGAAATGGGTACAGTCTTTACGAGGGTCCTCGGTGCCTGGGAGGCTTACGGTCAAGCCTGCCTAAATGGCAATACATGCCCAGCGCAGCGGAAATAGCGCCGAGAACGGTGGGCTATAGCCTTGGTCCGCGGGGCCGGGAGGCGTCGGTCTCCGGCCGAAATGGTTACAGTCTTTTCGAGGGTCCTCGGTGCCTGGGAGGCTACAGAAGCCTGCCCTAAAATGGAAAGAAATGCCCAGAGGCGCAGCACCGGAAATAGTCACTGAGGGCGGGGGGCTTAGCCTTTGGTCCGCCGGGGTTGGGGATGTGGTTTCGGGGGCTCTGGTCGACGGAAATGGGTATAGTCTTTACGAGGGTCCTCGTGTGCCCAAAGGAGGCTACGGTCAAGCTCGCCTTTAAAATGGCAATACATGCCGAAAGGGCGCAGCGCGTGAAATAGTCGCCGAGGCCGGTGGCTATAGCCTTTTGGTCCGCGGGCCGGGAGGAAGTTCTGGGGCTCGGCCGGAAATGGGTACAGTCTTTTCGAGGGTCATCGGTGCCCTGTGGAGGCTACGGTCAGAGGCCCGCCCTAAAGTGGCAAGAAATGCCCAGCCGCGCAGCACGGAAATAGTCATCGAGGCCGTGGGCTATAGCGCTTAGTCCGCTGGGGTTGGGAGGGGTTTCGGGCCCGTCGTCGGAAATGGGTACAGTCTTTACGAGGGTCCTCGTGTGCCCAGTGGGAGGCTACGGTCAGAAGCCTGCCCTAAAATGGCAATACATGCCCAGCGGCGCAGCGCGTGAAATAGTCGCCGAGGCCGGTGGGCTATAGCCTTTGGTCCGCGGGGGTTGGGGAGGGGCGTTCGGGGTCTCTGGGCGTCGGAAATGGGTACAGTCTTTTCGAGGGTCCTCGTGTGCCCAGTGGGAGGCTGCGGTCAGAGGCCTGCCCTAAAATGGCAAGAAATGCCCAGCGGCGCAGCACGGGAAATAGTCACTGAGGCCGGTGGGCTATAGCCTTTCGTCCGCGGGGGTTGGGGAGGGGGTTTCGGGGGCTCTGGTCGTCGGAAATGGGTATAGTCTTTACGAGGGTCCTCATGTGCCCAGTGGGAGGCTACGGTCAGAAGCCTGCCCTAAAATAGCAAGAAATGCCCAGCGGCGCAGCGCGTGAAATAGTCGCCGAGGCCGGTGGGCTATAGCCTTTGGTCCGCGGGGGTTGGGGAGGGGCGTTCCGGGTCTCTGGGCGTCGGAAATGGGTACAGTCTTTTCGAGGGTCCTCGTGCCTGGGAGGGAGGCTACCAAGCCTGCCCTAAATGGAAAAGAAATGCCCAGCCGGCGCAGAACCGAAATAATCACCGAGGCCGGTGGCTATAGTCTTGGTCCGCCGGGTCAGGGGGTTTCGGCCTGGGTCGACGGAAATGGGTACAGTCTTTACGAGGGTCCTCGTGGTGCCTGGGGAGGCTACGGTCAAGCCTGCCCTAAAATGGCAAGACATGCCCAGCGGGCGCAGCTGCGGAATTAGTCGCCGAGGCCGTGGGCTATAGCCTTTGGTCCACGGGGTTGGGAGAGGCTCGGGGCTCGGTCAGCCGGAAATGGGTACAGTCTTTTCGAAAGTCCTCGGTGCCCAGCTGGGAGGCTACGGTCCAGAAGCCCGCCCTAAATGGCAAGAAATGCCCAGCGCAGCACCGGAAATAGTCACTGAGGCCGGTGGGCTATAGCCTGGTCCGCGGGCTGGGAGGGGTTTCGGGCCGTCGTCACGGAAATGGTTACAGCCTTTACGAGGTCCTCGGTGCCTGGGGAGGCTACGGTCAGAAGCCCGCCTAAATGGCAAGAAATGCCCGCAAGGCGCAGCTGCTGGTGAAATAGTCGGGGCTGAGGCCGTGGCTATAGCCTTTGGTCCGCGGGGGGTAGAGGCGCCCGGTCTCTGGGAGTCGAAATGGTTACAGTCTTTTCGAGGGTCCTCGTGGTGCCCAAGGAGGCTACGGTCCAGAAGCTTCGCCCTAAATGGAAAGAAATGTCAGCCGGCGCAGTAACCGGAAATAGTCACCGAGGCCGGTGGGCTATAGTCCGGGTCCGCTGGGTTGGGGAGGGGTTTTGGGCCTCGTCGACGGAAATGGGTACAGTCTTTACGAGGGTCCTCGGTGCCTGAGGCTACGGTCAAGCCTGCCCAAAATGGCAAGATATGCCCAGCCGCGCAGCGAGTGAAATAGTCACCGAGGCCGGTGGGCTATAGCTCGGTCCGGGGTTGGGAGGGGGTTTAGGCGGCTCGTCATCGGAAATTGGTACAGTCTTTTCGAGGGTCTCGCGCGCCTGGGAGGCTACGGTCAGAAGCCCCGCTTTAAATGGCAGACATGCCTAGCGGCACAGCTCAGAAATTGTCCCCGAGGCCGTGGGGCTATCGCCTTGGGCCCGCCGGGGTTGGGGTGGGGGTTTCGGGCCTGTCGCCGGAAATGGGCATGCCTTACGAGGGTCCTCGTGGTGCCCGGTGGGGAGGCTACGGTCAGAAGCCTGCCCCTAAAATGGCAAGAAATGTCCCAGCGCGCAGCGGAAATAGTCGCCGAGGCCGGTGGGCCTAGAGCCTTTCGGTCCGCTGGGGTTGGGAGGAAGTTCTGGGCCTCGCCGGAAATGGGTACAGTCTTTCGAGGGTCCTCGTAGCCCTGTGGGAGGCTACGGTGGTCGAGGCCTTCCCTAAAATGGCAAGAAATGCCCAGGGCGCAGCGCGGGAAATAGTCGGCGAGGCCGGTGGGCTATAGCCTTTGGTCCGCGGGGGTTGGGGAGGGGGGTTCGGGCTCTGTCGCCGGAAATGGTACAGCTTTACGAGGGTCTCGTGGTGCCCAGGGAGGCTACGGTCAGAAGCCCGCCCTAAATGGCAATACATGCTCAGCGCGCAGCGGTGAAATAGTCGCCGAACGGTGGGCTACAGCCTGGTCCGCTGGGCCGGGAGGGCTCGGCCTGCGCCGGAAATGGTTACAGCCTCGAGGGTCCGTGTGCCTGGGAGGCTACGGTCAGACGCCTGCCCTAAAATGGAAAGAAATGCCCAGAGGCGCAGCACCGGAAATAGTCACTTAGGCCGGTTGGCTTAGCCTTTGGTCCGCCGGGGTTGGGGAGGAGGTTTCGGGGGCGCTGGTCGACGGAAATGGGTACAGTCTTTTCGAGGGTCCTCGTGTGCCTGGGAGGGAGAAGCCCCGCCTAAAATGGCAATACATGCCGAGCGCGCACAAGGTGAAATAGTCGCCGAGGCCGGGCTATAGCCTTTGGTCCGCTGGGGCCGGGAGGGAAGTTCGGGCCTGGGCGCCGGAAATGGGTACAGTCTTTTCGAGGGTCCCCTGTGCCTGGGAGGCTACGGTCGAGGCCTCGCCCTAAATGGCAAGAAATGCCCAGCGCAGCACGGAAATAGTCACTGAGGCCGTGGGCTATAGCCTAGTCCGCTGGGGGAGGGAGGTTTCGGGGCTCCGCCGACGGAATGGCAGTCTTTACGAGGGTCCTCGTGTGCCTGGGAGGCTAGGTCAAGCCTTTTCCCTAAAATGGCAATACATGCCCAGCGGCGCAGCAAGGTGAAATAGTCGCCGAGGCCGTGGGCTATAGCCTTTGGTCCGCTGGGGAGGGCGCTCGGGGTCTCGCTACGCCGGAAATGGGTACAGTCTTTTCGAGGGTACCTCGTGCCTGGGGAGGCTGGTCGAGGCCCGCCTAAATGGCAAGAAATGCCCAGCGCGCAGCACGGAAATAGTCAACGAGCCGGTGGGCTATAGCCTTCGTCCGCTGGGGCCGAGGGGCTTTCGGGGCCCGTTGTCGGAAATGGGTATAGTCTTTACGAGGGCCCTCATGTGCCTGCGGGAGGCTACGGCCAAGCCCGCCTAAAATGGCAAGAAATGCCCAGCGCGCAGCGTGAAATAGTCGCCGAGGCCGGTGGGCTATAGCCTGGTCCGCTGGGGTGAGGGCGCCCGGGTCTCGGGAGTCGGAAATGGTTACAGTTTTTCGAGGTCCCTCGTGCCCGCAGAGGCTACGGTCAAGCCTGCCCTAAAATGGAAAGAAATGCCCAGCGGCGCAGCACCGGAAATAGTCACTGAGGCCGGTGGGCTATAGTCTTTGGTCCGCCGGGGTTGGGGAGGGGGTTTCGGGGGCTCTGGTCGACGGAAATGGGTACAGTCTTTACGAGGGTCCTCAGCCTGGGCTGGGAGGCTACGGTCAGAAGCCTGCCCTAAATGGCAAGATATGCCCAGCGGGCGAAGAAGTGAATTAGTCACCGAGGCCGGTGGGCTATAGCCTTTTGGTCCACGGGGCTGGGAGAGGGTTTCGGGGCCTCGTCGTCGGAAATGGGTACAGTCTTTTCAGTCCTCGTGCCCAAAGGGGAGGCTACGGCCGAAGCCTGCCCTAAATGGCAAGAAATGCTCAGCGCGCAGCACGGGAAATAGTCATCGAGGCCGGTGGGCTATAGCCTTTTGGTCCGGGGCCGGGGAGGGGTTTCGGGCCTGCCGCCGGAAATGGTTACAGCCTTTTACGAGGTCCTCGTGCCCAGTGGGAGGCTACGGTCAGAAGCCTGCCCTAAAATAGCAAGAAATGCCCAGCGGCGCAGCGCGTGAAATAGTCGCCGAGGCCGGTGGGCTATAGCCTTTGGTCCGCGGGGGTAGGGGAGGGGCGTTCCGGGTCTCTGGGAGTCGGAAATGGTTACAGTCTTTTCGAGGGTCCTCGTGTGCCCAGTGGGAGGCTACGGTCAGAAGCCTGCCCTAAAATGGAAAGAAATGCCCAGCGGCGCAGAACCGGAAATAGTCACTGAGGCCGGTGGGCTATAGTCTTTGGTCCGCCGGGGTTGGGGATGGGGTTTCGGGGGCTCTGGTCGACGGAAATGGGTACAGTCTTTACGAGGGTCCTCGTGTGCCTGGGTGAGGCTACGTCAAGCCCGCCTAAATGGCAAGATATGCCCAGCGCAGCGAGTGAAATAGTCACCGAGGCCGTGGGCTACAGCCTTTTGGTCCGCGGGGCTGGGAGGGGTTTAGGGCCCGGTCATCGGAAATTGGTACAGTCTTTTCGAGGGTCCTGCGCGCCTGAGTGCTGAGGCTACGGTCAAGCTCGCCTTTAAATGGCAAGACATGCCTAGCGGCACAGCTCGGAAATTGTCGCCGAGGCCGGGGCTGGCAGCCTTTGGTCCGCGGGGTCGGGAGGGGTTTCGGGGCCTGGCCGCCGGCAATGGTACAGCTTTACGAGGGTCCTCGTGGTGCCTGGGGAGGCTACGGTCCGAAGCCCGCCCTAAAATGGCAAGAAATGTCCAGCGCGCAGCTGGAAATAGTCGCCGAGGCCGTGGCCCAGAGCCTTTGGTCCGCGGGGCCGGGGAGGGAAGTTCGGGGCTCGACGGAAATGGGTACAGTCTTTTCGAGGGTCCTCGTGTGCCCCGTGGGAGGCTACGGTCAGAGGCCTGCCCTAAAATGGCAAGAAATGCCCAGCGGCGCAGCACGGGAAATAGTCACTGAGGCCGGTGGGCTATAGCCTTTAGTCCGCGGGGGTTGGGGAGGGGGTTTCGGGGGCTCTGGTCGTCGGAAATGGGTACAGTCTTTACGAGGGTCCTCGTGTGCCCAGTGGGAGGCTACGGTCAGAAGCCTGCCCTAAAATGGCAATACATGCCCAGCGGCGCAGCGCGTGAAATAGTCGCCGAGGCCGGTGGGCTATAGCCTTTGGTCCGCGGGGGTTGGGGAGGGGCGTTCGGGGTCTCTGGGCGTCGGAAATGGTTACAGTCTTTTCGAGGGTCCTCGTGTGCCCAGTGGGAGGCTACGGTCAGAAGCCTGCCCTAAAATGGAAAGAAATGCCCAGAGGCGCAGCACCGGAAATAGTCACTGAGGCCGGTGGGCTTAGCCTTTGGTCCGCCGGGGTTGGGGATGAGGTTTCGGGGGCTCTGGTCGACGGAAATGGGTACAGTCTTTACGAGGGTCCTCGTGTGCCCAGTGGGAGGCTACGGTCAGAAGCCTGCCCTAAAATGGCAATACATGCCGAGCGGCGCAGCGCGTGAAATAGTCGCCGAGGCCGGTGGGCTATAGCCTTTGGTCCGCGGGGGTTGGGGAGGGAAGTTCTGGGGCTCTGGGCGTCGGAAATGGGTACAGTCTTTTCGAGGGTCATCGTGTGCCCCGTGGGAGGCTACGGTCAGAGGCCTGCCCTAAAGTGGCAAGAAATGCCCAGCGGCGCAGCACGGGAAATAGTCACTGAGGCCGGTGGGCTATAGCGTTTAGTCCGCGGGGGTTAGGGAGGGGGTTTCGGGGGCTCTGGTCGTCGGAAATGGGTACGCCTTTACGAGGGTCCTCGTGTGCCTGGGAGGCTACGGTCAAGCCTTCCTAAAATGGCAATACATGCCCAGCGCGCAGCGCGTGAAATAGTCGCCGAGGCCGGTGGGCTAGCCTTGGTCCGCGGGGTTGGGAGGCGCTCGGTCTCGGGCGCCGGAAATGGGTACAGTCTTTTCGAGGGTACTGTGCCTGGGAGGTCACGGTCGAGGCCCCGCCTAAAATGGCAAGAAATGCCCAGCGGCGCAGCACGGGAAATAGTCACTGAGGCCGGTGGGCTATAGCCTTTCGTCCGCGGGGGTTGGGGAGGGGGTTTCGGGGGCTCTGGTCGTCGGAAATGGGTATAGTCTTTACGAGGGTCCTCATGTGCCCAGTGGGAGGCTACGGTCAGAAGCCTGCCCTAAAATAGCAAGAAATGCCCAGCGGCGCAGCGCGTGAAATAGTCGCCGAGGCCGGTGGGCTATAGCCTTTGGTCCGCGGGGGTTGGGGAGGGGCGTTCCGGGTCTCTGGGAGTCGGAAATGGTTACAGTCTTTTTCGAGGGTCCTCGTGCCTGGGAGGCTACGGTCAGAAGCTCGCCCCTAAATGGAAAGAAATGCCAGCCGCAGAACCGAAATACCACCGAGGCCGGTGGGCTATAGGCCTGGTCCGCCGGGGTTGGGTCGGGGGTTTCGGGGGCTCTGGTCGACGAAAATGGGTACAGTCTTTACGAGGGTCCTCGTGTGCCCGTGGGAGGCTACGGTCAGAAGCCTGCCCTAAAATGGCAAGACATGCCCAGCGGCGCAGCACGTGAATTAGTCGCTGAGGCCGGTGGGCTATAGCCTTTGGTCCGCGGGTGTTGGGAGAGGGTTTCGGGGCCTGGTCGCCGGAAATGGGTACAGTCTTTTCAAAGTCCTCGTGGTGCCTGGGGGAGGCTACGGTCAGAAGCCTGCCCTAAATGGCAAGAAATGCCCAGCGGCGCAAAGCACGGAAATAGTCACCGAGGCCGTGGCTATAGCCTTTGGTCCGCTGGGCCGGAGGGGGTTTCGGGGGCTCTGGTCGTCGGAAATGGTTACAGTCTTTACGGAGGTCCTCGTGTGCCCAGTGGGAGGCTACGGTCAGAAGCCTGCCCTAAAATGGCAAGAAATGCCCAGCGGCGCAGCGCGTGAAATAGTCGCCGAGGCCGGTGGGCTATAGCCTTTGGTCCGCGGGGGTAGGGGAGGGGCGTTCCGGGTCTCTGGGAGTCGGAAATGGTTACAGTCTTTTCGAGGGTCCTCGTGTGCCCAGTGGGAGGCTACGGTCAGAAGCCTGCCCTAAAATGGAAAGAAATGCCCAGCGGCGCAGAACCGGAAATAGTCACTGAGGCCGGTGGGCTATAGTCTTTGGTCCGGGCCGGGCTGGGAGGTTTCGGGGCCCGGTCGACGGAAATGGCATAGCTTTACGAGGGTCCTCGTGGTGCCCAAAGGAGGCTACGGCCAGAAGCCTCGCCCTAAAATGGCAAGACATGCCCAGCGCGCAGCGCTGAATTAGTCGCCGAGGCCGGTGGGCTATAGCCTTTGGTCCACGGGGTGGGAGGGGTTTCGGGCCCGTCGCCGGAAATGGGTACAGTCTTTTCAAGGTCCTGCCCAGCTGGGAGGCTACTACGAAGCTCGCCTTAAAATGGCAAGAAATGCCCAGCGGCGCAGGACGGGAAATAGTCTTTGACGCCAGTGGGCTATAGCCTTTGGTCCGCGGGGGTTGGGGAGGGGGTTTCGGGGCTCGTCGCCGGAAATGGTTACGCCTTTTACGGAGGTCCTCGTGTGCCTGGGTGGGAGGCTACGGTCAGAATCTCGCCCCTAAAATGGCAAGAAATGTCCAGCGGCGCAGCGCAAGGTGAAATAGTCGCCGAGGCCGGTGGCCCAGAGCCTTTTGGTCCGCTGGGGCTGGGGAGGAAGTTCTGGGGCCCCGTTGTTGGAAATGGCACAGTCTTTCGAGGGTCCTCGTGCCCAAGGGAGGCTACGGCAGAAGCCCGCCTAAAATAGCAAGAAATGCCCAGCGCAGCTGTGAAATAGTCGCCGAGGCCGGTGGGCTATAGCCTCGGTCCACGGGCCGGGAGGGGTTTCGGGGCTCGTCGACGGAAATGGGTACAGTCTTACGAGGGTCCTCGTGGTGCCCAAAGGGGAGGCTACGGTCAAGCCCGCCCTAAAATGGCAAGACATGCCCAGCGCGCAGCGTGAATTAGTCGCCGAGGCCGGGGCTATAGCCTTTGGTCCACGGGGTTGGGAGAGGCTTTCGGGGCTCGTCGCCGGAAATGGGTACAGTCTTTTCGAAAGTCCTCGGTGCCTGGGGAGGCTACGGTCAAAGCCCGCCCTAAATGGCAAGAAATGCCCAGCGCAGCACGGGAAATAGTCACGAGGCCGGTGGGCTATAGCCTTGTCCCGGGGCCGGGAGGTTTCGGGGCTCGCCGGAAATGGTTACAGCTTTACGGAGGTCCTCGTGGTGCCTGGGAGGCTTACGGTCAGAAGCCCGCCCTAAATGGCAAGAATGCCCAGCGCGCAGCGCGTGAAATAGTCGCCGAGGCCGGTGTGCTATAGCCTTGGTCCGCTGGGGGGAGGAGGCGCCCGGTCTCTGGGAGTCGGAAATGGTTACAGTCTTTTCGAGGGTCCTCGTGTGCCCAGTGGGAGGCTACGGTCAGAAGCCTGCCCTAAAATGGAAAGAAATGCCCAGCGGCGCAGAACCGGAAATAGTCACTGAGGCCGGTGGGCTATAGTCTTTGGTCCGCCGGGGTTGGGGAGGGGGTTTCGGGGGCTCTGGTCGACGGAAATGGGTACAGTCTTTACGAGGGTCCTCGTGTGCCCAGTGGGAGGCTACGGTCAGAAGCCTGCCCTAAAATGGCAAGACATGCCCAGCGGCGCAGCGCGTGAATTAGTCGCCGAGGCCGGTGGGCTATAGCCTTTGGTCCACGGGGGTTGGGGAGGGGGTTTCGGGGGCTCTGGTCGTCGGAAATGGGTACAGTCTTTTCGAGGGTCCTCGTGTGCCCAGTGGGAGGCTACGGTCAGACGCCTGCCCTAAAATGGCAAGAAATGCCCAGCGGCGCAGCACGGGAAATAGTCACCGAGGCCGGTGGGCTATAGCCTTTGGTCCGCGGGCGTTGGGGAGGGGGTTTCGGGGGCTCTGGTCGTCGGAAATGGTTACAGTCTTTACGGAGGTCCTCGTGTGCCCAGTGGGAGGCTACGGTCAGAAGCTTGCCCTAAAATGGCAAGAAATGTCCAGCGGCGCAGCGCGTGAAATAGTCGTCGAGGCCGGTGGCCTAGAGCCTTTGGTCCACGGGGTTGGGGATGGATGTTCTGGGCCTGTTGTTGGAAATGGCACAGTCTTTCGAGGGTCCTCGTGTGCCTGGGGTGGGAGGCTACGAGCAGAAGCCCGCCCTAAAATAGCAAGAAATGCCCAGCGCGCAGCCGTGAAATAGTCGCCGAGGCCGTGGGCTATAGCCTTTGGTCCACGGGGTTGGGAGGGGTTTCGGGGCCTGGTCGCCGGAAATGGGTACAGTCTTTTCGAAAGTCTCGTGGTGCCCATGAGGCTACGGTCAGAAGCCTGCCCTAAAATGGCAAGACATGCCCAGCGGCGCAGCGCGTGAAATAGTCGCCGAGGCCAGTGGGCTATAGCCTTTGGTCCACGGGGTTGGGGATGGGGTTTCGGGGGCTCTGGTCGTCGGAAATAGGTACAGTCTTTTCGAGGGTCCTCGTGTGCCCCGTGGGATGCTACGGTCAGAAGCCTGCCCTAAAATGGCAAGAAATGCCCAGCGGCGTAGCGCGTCAAATTGTCACCGAGGCCGGTGGGCTATAGCCTTTGGTCCGCGGGGGTTGGGGAAGGTGTTTCGGGGGCTCTGGTCGTAGGAAATGGGTACAGTCTTTTCGAGGGTCCTCGTGTGCCCAGTGGGAGGCTACGGTCAGAGGCCTGCACTAAAATGGCAAGAAATGCCCAGCGTCGCAGCACGGGAAATAGTCACTGGGGCCGGTGGTCTATAGCCTTTGGTACGCGGGGTTGGGGAGGGGGTTTCGAGGGCTCTGGTCGTCGGAAATGGGTATAGTCTTTACGAGGGTCCTCGTGTGCCCAGTGGGAGGCTACGGTCAGAAGCCTGCCCTAAAATGGCAAGACATGCCCAGCGGCGCAGCGCGTGAATTAGTCGCCGAGGCCGGTGGGCTATAGCCTTTGGTCCGCGGGGGTTGGGGAGGGGAGTTCGGGGTCTCTGGTCGTCGGAATTGGTACAGTCTTTTCGAGGGTCCTCGTGTGCCCAGTGGGAGGCTACGATCAGAAGCCTGCCCTAAAATAGCAAGAAATGCCCAGCGGCGCAGCGCGTGAAATAGTCGCCGAGGCCGGTGGGCTATAGCCTTTGGTCCACGGGGGTTGGGAGGGGTTTGGGGCTCGTCGTCGGAAATGGGTACCGCTCTTTCAAGGTACTCGTAGCCCAGTGGGAGGCTTGAGGTCAGAAGTCTGCCTAAAATGGCAAGATATGCCCAGCCGGCGCAGCCTCGCGGAAATAGTCGCCGAGGCCGGTGGGCTAGCCTATAATTTTGGTCCACGGGGCTGGGGAGGGGCGCTCGGGTATCCGGGCATCGGAAATGGTACATTTTACGAGGGTCCTCGTAGCCTGGGAGGCTACGGTCAGAAGCCCGCCATAAAATGGCAAGACATGCCCAACAGCGCAGCTGTGAATTAGTCGCCGAGGCCGGTGGGCTATAGCCTTTTGGTCCGAGGGGCTGGGGAGGGGTTTCGGGGCTCGTCCGCCGGAAATGGGTACAGTCTTTACGAGGGTCCTGGTGCAGCCTGGTGGGAGGCTACGGTCCAGAAGTCGCCCTAAAATGGCGAAATGCCCAGCGCGCAGCGGGTGAATTAGTCGCCGCGGCCGGGCTATAGCCTTGGTCCGAGGGGCTGGGAGGGGTTTCGGGGCCTCGCCGGAAGTGGGTAAAGTCTTATCGAGGGTCGTGGTGCCCAGTGAGGCTACGGTCGAGGCCTGCCCTATAATGGCAAGACATACCCAGCGGCGCAGCACGTGAAATAGTCGCCGAGGCCAGTGAGCTATAGCCTTTGGTCCGCGCGGGTTGGGAGGGCGCTCGGGTCTCCGGCATCGGAAATGGGTACAGTCTTTTCGAGGGTCCTCGTGTGCCCAGTGGGAGGCTACGGTCAGAGGCCTGCCCTAAAATGGCAAGAAATGCCCAGCGGCGCAGCACGGGAAATAGTCACTGAGGCCGGTGGACTATAGCCTTTGGTCCGCGGGGGTTGGGGAGGGGGTTTCGGGGGCTCTGGTCGTCGGAAATGGGTACAGTCTTTACGAGGGTCCTCGTGTACCCAGTGGGAGGCTACGGTCAGAAGCCTGCCCTAAAATGGCAAGAAATGCCCAGCGGCGCGGGGCGTGAAATAGTCGCCGAGGCCGGTGGGCTATAGCCTTTGGTCCATGGGGGTTAGGGAGGGGGTTTTGGGGCCTCTGGTCGTCGGAAATGGGTACAGTCTTTCCGAAGGTCCTCGTGTGCCCAGTGGGAGGCTACGGTCAGAAGCCCGCCCTAAAATGGCAAGACATGCCCAGCGGCGCAGCGCATGAAATAGTCGCCGATGCCGGTGGGCTATAGCCTTTTGTCCGCGGGGTCGGGAGGCGCTCGGGGTCTCGGCATCGGAAATGGGTACAGTCTTTTCGAGGGTCCTCGCAGCCTGTGGGAGGCTACGGTCGAGGCCTGCCCTAAAATGGCAGGAAATACCCAGCGCGCAGCATCGAAATAGTCACGGAGGCCGGTGGGCTATAGCCTTGGTCCGCAGGGTTGGGAGGGGTTTCGTGGCTTTGGTCGCCGGAAATCGGGTATAGTCTTTAGAGGGTCCTCGTGCCCATCGAGGCTACGGTCCGAAGCCTGCCCTAAATGGCAAGAAATGCCCAGCCGCGAAGCGCACAAATAGTCGCCGAGGCCGGGTGGGCTATAGCCGGGTCCGCTGGGGTTGGGGAAGGTGTTTCGGGGCTCGCCGCCGGAAATGGGTACAGTCTTTACGAGGGTCCTCGTGTTCCTGGGGGAGGCTACGGTCCGAAGCCCGCCCTAAAATGGCGAGAATGTCCAGCGCGCAGCGCAGGAAATAGTCGCCGGGCCGGTGGCCCAGAGCCTTGGTCCGCGGGAGTTGGGGAAGGTGTTTCGGGGCCTGCTCACGGAAATGGGTACAGTCTTACGAGGGTCCTCGTGTTCCTGGGGAGGCTACGGTCGAGGCCCGCCCTAAAATGGCAAGAAATGCTCAGCGCGCAGCACGGGAAATAGTCTGAGGCCGGTGGGCTATAGCATTTGGTCCGGGGTTCGGGAGGGAAGTTCGGGGCTCGCGCCGGAAAAGGGTACAGCTTTTTCGAGGGTCCTCCTGCCTGTGGGAGGCTACGATCAAGCCCGCCCTAGAATAGCAAGAAATGCCCAGCAGCGCAAGGTGAAATAGTCGCCGAGGCCGGGCGGGCTATAGCCTTTGGTCCACGGGGCTGGGAGGGGGTTTCGGTCTCGGCATCGGAAGTGGTAAAGTCTTATCGAGGGTCCTCGTGTGCCCTGGGAGGCTACGGCCGAGGCCCGCCTAAAATGGCAAGACATACCCAGCGCGCAGCTGTGAAATAGTCGCCGAGGCCGTGGGCTATAGCCTTTGGTCCGCGGGTTGGGAGGGCGGGTCCTCGGGCATCGGAATTGGGTAAAGTCTTTTCGAGGGTCCTCGTGTGCCCAGTTGGAGGCTACGGTCAGAGGCCTGCCCTAAAATGGCAAGAAATGCCCAACGGCGCAGCACGGGAAATAGTCACGGAGGCCGGTGGACTATAGCCTTTGGTCCGCGGGGGTTGGGGAGGGGGTTTCGGGGGCTCTTTTCGTCGGAAATGGGTACAGTCTTTACGAGGGTCCTCGTGTACCCAGTGGGAGGCTACGGTCAGAAGCCTGCCCTAAAATGGCAAGAAATGTCCAGCGGCGCGGGGCGTGAAATAGTCGCCGAGGCCGGTGGGCTATAGCCTTTGGCCCTCGGGGGTTCGGGAGGGGCGTTCGGGGGCTCTGGATTCGGAAATGGGTACAGTCTTTTCGAGGGTCCTCGCGTGCCCAGTGGGAGGCTACGGTCAGGGCCTGCCCTAAAATGGCAAGAAATGCCCAGCGGCGCAGCGCGTGAAATAGTCGCCGAGGCCGGTGGGCTATAGCCTTTGGTCCGCGGGGGTTGGGGAAGGTGTTTCGGGGGCTCTGGTCGTCGGAAATGGGTACAGTCTTTACGAGGGTCCTCGTGTTCCCAGTGGGAGGCTACGGTCAGAAGCCTGCCCTAAAATGGCAAGAAATGTCCAGCGGCGCAGCGCGTGAAATAGTCGCCGAAGCCGGTGGCCTAGAGCCTTTGGTCCGCGGGAGTTGGGGAAGGTGTTTCGGGGGCTCTGTTCGTCGGAAATGGGTACAGTCTTTACGAGGGTCCTCGTGTTCCCAGTGGGAGGCTACGGTCAGAGGCCTGCCCTAAAATGGCAAGAAATGCCCAGCGGCGCAGCACGGGAAATAGTCATTGAGGCCGGTGGGCCAGACGGTCCGCGGGTTTGGGAGGGAAGTTCTGGGGCTCGGGCGCCGGAAAAGGGTACAGTCTTTTCGAGGGTCCTCTCAGGCCTCGTGGGAGGCTACGATCAGAAGCCTGCCCTAGAATAGCAAGAAATGCCCAGCAACAGAAGCGCTGCGGAAATAGTCGCCGAGGCCGGTGGGCTATAGCCTGGTCCACGGGGCCGGGAGGGGTTTCGGGGTCTCGGGCATCGGAAGTGGGTAAAGTCATCGAGGGTCCTCGTGCCTGGGAGGCTACGGTCAGAGGCCTGCCCTAAAATGGCAAGACATACCCAGCGGCGCAGCGCGTGAAATAGTCGCCGAGGCCGGTGGGCTATAGCCTTTGGTCCGCGGGGGTTGGGGAGGGGCGTTCGGGGTCTCTGGGCATCGGAATTGGGTAAAGTCTTTTCGAGGGTCCTCGTGTGCCCAGTTGGAGGCTACGGTCAGAGGCCTGCCCTAAAATGGCAAGAAATGCCCAACGGCGCAGCACGGGAAATAGTCACGGAGGCCGGTGGACTATAGCCTTTGGTCCGCGGGGGTTGGGGAGGGGGTTTCGGGGGCTCTTTTCGTCGGAAATGGGTACAGTCTTTACGAGGGTCCTCGTGTACCCAGTGGGAGCCTACGGTCAGAAGCCTGCCCTAAAATGGCAAGAAATGCCCAGCGGCGCGGGGCGTGAAATAGTCGCCGAGGCCGGTGGGCTATAGCCTTTGGTCCACGGGGGTTGGGGAGGGGGTTTCGGGGCCTGATTCGAAATGGGTACAGTCTTTTCGAGGGTCCTCGCGCGCTGGGAGGCTACGGTCGTGGCCTGCCCCTAAATGGCAAGAAATGCCCAGCGCGCAGCTGCGGAAATAGTCGCCGAGGCCGGTGGGCTATAGCCTTTTGGTCCACGGGGCTGGGAGGGGTTTCGGGGCTGGCCGCCGGAAATGGGTACAGTCTTTCAAGGTCCTAGTGTGCCTGGGCTGGGAGGCTACGGTCGAGGCCTGCCTAAATGGCAAGAAATACCCAGCGCAGCACGGGAAATAGTCACGAAGGCCGGTGGGCTATAGCCTTTGGTCCGCAGGGCTGGGAGGGGTTTCAGGGCTCGTCGCCGGAAATGGGTATAGTCTTTAGGAAGGTCCTCGTGCCCAAAGTGGGAGGCTACGGTCAGAAGCCCGCCTAAAATGGCAAGAAATGCCCAGCGAGGCCACAAATAGTCGCCGAGGCCGTGGGCTATAGCCTCGGTCCGCGGGGTCGGGAAGGTGTCGGGGCCTGGTCTACGGAAATGGGTACAGTCTTTACGAGGGTCCTCGTGTTCCAAGTGGGAGGCTACGGTCAGAAGCCTGCCCTAAAATGGCAAGAAATGCCCAGCGGCGCAGCACAAGAAATAGTCGCCAAGCCGGTGGCCTAGAGCCTTGGTCCGCTGGGAGTTGGGGAAGGTGTTTCGGGGCTCTGTCACGGAAATGGGTACAGTCTTTACGAGGGTCCTCGTGTTCCCTGGAGGCTACGTCGAGGCCCGCCCTAAAATGGCAAGAAATGCCCAGCGCAGCACGGAAATAGTCATTGAGGCCGGTGGACTATAGCATTTGGTCCGGGGTTTGGGAGGGAAGTTCTCCTGGCGCCGGAAATGGGTGCCTTTTCGAGGGTCCTCGCCCGCTGGGAGGCTACGATCGAAGCCTGCCCTAGAATAGCAAGAAATGCCCAGCAGCGCAGCGCGTGAAATAGTCGCCGAGGCCGGTGGGCTATAGCCTTTGGTCCACGGGGGTTAGGGAGGGGGTTTCGGGGTCTCTGGGCATCGGAAGTGGGTAAAGTCTTATCGAGGGTCCTCGTGTTCCCAGTGGGAGGCTACGGTCAGAGGCCTGCCCTAAAATGGCAAGAAATGCCCAGCGGCGCAGAGCGTGAAATAGTCACTGAGGCCGGTGGACTATAGCCTTTGGTCCGCGGGGGTTGGGGAGGGGGTTTCGGGGGCTCTTTTCGTCGGAAATGGGTACAGTCTTTACGAGGGTCCTCGTGTACCCAGTGGGAGCCTACGGTCAGAAGCCTGCCCTAAAATGGCAAGAAATGCCCAGCGCTGGGCGTGAATAGTCGCCGAGGCCGGTGGGCTATAGCCTGGCCTCGGGGTTCGGGAGGGCGCTCGGGGCCTGGATTCGAAATGGGTACAGTCTTTCGAGGGTCCTCGCGCCCGGGGAGGCTACGGTCGTGGCCTGCCCTAAATGGCAAGAACAGCAAATAGCAGGTGAAATAGTCGCCGAGGCCGGTGGGCTATAGCCTGGTCCACGGGCCGGGAGGGGTTTCGGGGCCTGGGTCGCCGGAAATGGGTACAGTCTTTCAAGGTCCTAGTGTGCCTGGGAGGCTACGGTCGAGGCCCCGCCCTAAATGGCAAGAAATACCCAGCGGCGCAGCACTGGAAATAGTCACGGAGGGCGGTGGGCTATAGCCTTTGGTCCGCAGGGGTTGGGGAGGGGCTGTGGCCTGGCCGCCGGAAATGGGTATAGTCTTTAGAAGGTCCGTGGTGCCTGGGGAGGCTACGGTCAAGCCCGCCCTAAATGGCAAGAAATGCCCAGCCGCGAAGGCCAAATAGTCGCCGAGGCCGGGCTATAGCCTTGGTCCGCGGGGAAGGTGTTTCGGGCCTGCCGCCGGAAATGGGTACAGTCTTTACGAGGGTCCTCGTGTTCCCAGTGGGAGGCTACGGTCAGAAGCCTGCCCTAAAATGGCAAGAAATGCCCAGCGCGTGAAATAGTCGCCGAAGCCGGTGGCCTAGAGCCTTTGGTCCGCGGGAGTTGGGGAAGGTGTTTCGGGGGCTCTGTTCGTCGGAAATGGGTACAGTCTTTACGAGGGTCCTCGTGTTCCCAGTGGGAGGCTACGGTCAGAGGCCTGCCCTAAAATGGCAAGAAATGCCCAGCGGCGCAGCACGGGAAATAGTCATTGAGGCCGGTGGGCTATAGCATTTGGTCCGCGGGGTTTGGGGAGGGAAGTTCTGGGGCTCTGGGCGTCGGAAATGGGTACAGTCTTTTCGAGGGTCCTCCTGTGCCCTGTGGGAGGCTACGATCAGAAGCCTGCCCTAGAATAGCAAGAAATGCCCAGCAGCGCAGCGCGTGAAATAGTCGCCGAGGCCGGTGGGCTATAGCCTTTGGTCCACGGGGGTTGGGGAGGGGGTTTCGGGGTCTCTGGGCATCGGAAGTGGGTAAAGTCTTATCGAGGGTCCTCGTGTGCCCAGTGGGAGGCTACGGTCAGAGGCCTGCCCTAAAATGGCAAGACATACCCAGCGGCGCAGCGCGTGAAATAGTCGCCGAGGCCGGTGGGCTATAGCCTTTGGTCCGCGGGGGTTGGGGAGTTGCGTTCGGGGTCTCTGGGCATCGGAATTGGGTAAAGTCTTTTCGAGGGTCCTCGTGTGCCCAGTGGGAGGCTACGGTCAGAGGCCTGCCCTAAAATGGCAAGAAATGCCCAACGGCGCAGCACGGGAAATAGTCACGGAGGCCGGTGGACTATAGCCTTTGGTCCGCGGGGGTTGGGGAGGGGGTTTCGGGGGCTCTTTTCGTCGGAAATGGGTACAGTCTTTTCGAAGGTCCTCGTGTACCCAGTGGGAGGCTACGGTCAGAAGCATGCCCTAAAATGGCAAGAAATGTCCAGCGGCGCGGGGCGTGAAATAGTCGACGAGGCCGGTGGGCTATAGCCTTTGGCCCTCGGGGGTTCGGGAGGGGCGTTCGGGGGCTCTGGATTCGGAAATGGGTACAGTCTTTTCGAGGGTCCTCGCGTGCCCAGTGGGAGGCTACGGTCAGAAGCCTGCCCTAAAATGGCAAGAAATGCCCAGCGGCGTAGCGCGTCAAATAGTCGCCGAGGCCGGTGGGCTATAGCCTTTGGTCCGCGGGGGGTGGGGAAGGTGTTTCGGGGGCTCTGGTCGTCGGAAATGGGTACAGTCTTTACGAGGGTCCTCGTGTTCCCAGTGGGAGGCTACGGTCAGAAGCCTGCCCTAAAATGGCAAGAAATGTCCAGCGGCGCAGCGCGTGAAATAGTCGCCGAAGCCGGTGGCCTAGAGCCTTTGGTCCGCGGGAGTTGGGGAAGGTGTTTCGGGGGCTCTGTTCGTCGGAAATGGGTACAGTCTTTACGAGGGTCCTCGGGGTCGGAGGTGGTGGCTACGGTCAGAGGCCTGCCCTAAAATGGCAAGAAATGCCCAGCGGCGCAGCACGGGAAATAGTCATTGAGGCCGGTGGGCTATAGCATTTGGTCCGCGGGGTTTGGGGAGGGAAGTTCTGGGGCTCTGGGCGTCGGAAATGGGTACAGTCTTTTCGAGGGTCCTCCTGTGCCCTGTGGGAGGCTACGATCAGAAGCCTGCCCTAGAATAGCAAGAAATGCCCAGCAGCGCAGCGCGTGAAATAGTCGCCGAGGCCGGTGGGCTATAGCCTTTGGTCCGCGGGGGTTGGGGAGGGGCGTTCGGGGTCTCTGGGCATCGGAATTTGGTAAAGTCTTTTCAAGGGTCCTCGAGTGCCCAGTGGGAGGCTACGGTCAGAGGCCTGCCCTAAAATGGCAAGAAATGCCCAACGGCGCAGCACGGGAAATAGTCACGGAGGCCGGTGCACTATAGCCTTTGGTCCGCGGGGGTTGGGGAGGGGGTTTCGGGGGCTCTTTTCGTCGGAAATGGGTACAGTCTTTACGAGGGTCCTCGTGTACCCAGTGGGAGGCTACGGTCAGAAGCCTGCCCTAAAATGGCAAGAAATGTCCAGCGGCGCGGGGCGTGAAATAGTCGCCGAGGCCGGTGCGCTATAGCCTTTGGCCCTCGGGGGTTCGGGAGGGGCGTTCGGGGGCTCTGGATTCGGAAATGGGTACAGTCTTTTCGAGGGTCCTCGCGTGCCCAGTGGGAGGCTACGGTCAGGGCCTGCCCTAAAATGGCAAGAAATGCCCAGCGGCGCAGCGCGTGAAATAGTCGCCGAGGCCGGTGTGCTATAGCCTTTGGTCTGCGGGGATTGGGGAGGGGCGTCGGAAATGGGTAAAGTCTTTTCGAGGGTCCTCGTGTGCCCCGTGGGAGGCTACGGTCAGAGGCCTGCCCTAAAATGGCAAGAAATGCCCAGCGGCGTAGCGCGTCAAATAGTCGCCGACGCCGGTGGCCAAGAGCCTTTTGTCCGCGGGAGTTGGGGAAGGTGTTTCGGGTGCTCTGTTCGTCGGAAATGGGTACAGTCTTTACGAGGGTCCTCGTGTTCCCAGTGGGAGGCTACGGTCAGAGGCCTGCCCTAAAATGGCAAAGGGCGCAGCACGAAATAGTCACGAGGCCGGGCTATAGACGGTCCGCGGGGTTGGGAGGGAAGTTCGGGCTCGCGCCGGAAATCGGTACAGTCTTTCGAGGGTCCTCTTGTGCCCAGTGGGAGGCTACGGTCAGATGCCTGCCCTAAAATAGCAAGAAATGCCCAGCGTATCAGCGCGTTAAATAGTCGCCGAGGCCTGTGGGCTATAGCCTTTGGTCCACGGGGGTTGGGGAGAGGGTTTCGGGGGCTCTGGTCGTCGGAAATGGGTACAGTCTGTCAAGGTTTCGTGCCCGGGGAGGCTACGGTCGAAGCCCGCCCTAAATGGCAAGACATGCCCAGCGCGCAGCGTGAAATAGCCGAGGCCGGTGGCCTTTGGTCCGCGGGGGTTGGGGAGGGGCGTTCGGGGTCTCTGGGCATCGGAATTCGGTAAAGTCTTTTCGAGGGTCCTCGTGTTCCCAGTGGGAGGCTACGGTCAGAAGCCTGCCCTAAAATGGCAAGAAATGCCCAGCGGCGTAGCGCGTCAAATAGTCGCCGAGGCCGGTGGGCTATAGCCTTTGGTCCGCGGGGGTTGGGGAGGGGGTTTAGGGACTCGTTGTCGAAATGGTACGGTCTTTTTGAGGGTCCTCACTTGCCCAGTGGGAGGCTACGGTCAGATCCCTGCCCTAAAATGGCAAGAAATGCTCAGCGGCGAATCGCGCGAAATAGTCGCCGACGCCGGTGCGCTATAGCCTTTGGTCCGCGGGGGTTGGGGAGGGGGGTTCGGGACTCGTCGCCGAAATGGGTACGGCCCTTTCGAGGGTCCCTCGGTGCCTGGGGAGGCTACGGTCAGAAGCCTGCCCTAAAATGGCAAGAAATGCTCAGGCGAAGGCCAAATAGTCGCCGAGGCCGGTGGGCTATAGCCTTGGTCCGCGGGGGGGTTGGGGAGGGCGCCGAAATGGTAAAGTCTTTCTGTGGTCCTCGTGGTGCCCTGTGGAGGCTACGGTCGAGGCCTGCCCTAAAATGGCAAGAACCCTAAATGGCAAGAAATGCTCAGCGCGAGCGCACAAATAGTCGCCGAGGCCGTGGGCTATAGCCTGGTCCGCTGGGGAAAGGTGTTTCGGCCTGGGCATTGGAAATGGGCAGTCTTTTCGAGGGTCCTCGGTGCCTGGAGGCTACGGTCAGAAGCCTGCCCCAAAATGCCAAGAAATGTCCAGCGGCGCAGCGCGTGAAATAGTCACCGAGGCCGGTGGACTATAGCCTTTGGTCCGCGGGGGTTGGGGTGGTAGGTTCTGGGGATCTGGGCATCGGAAATGGGTACAGTCTTTTCGAGGGTCCTCGTGTGCCCAATGGGAGGCTACGGTCAGAAGCCTGCCCTAAAATGGCAAGACATGCCCAGCGGCGCAGCGCGTGAAATAGTCGCCGAGGCCGGTGGGCTATAGCCTTTGGTCCGCGGGGGTTGGGGAGGGCGCCTGGGGCCTGACTCAAATGGGTACAGTCTTTTCGAGGGTCCTCGTAGCCTGGGGAGGATACGGTCAGAGGGCTGCCCTAAATGGCAAGAAATGCCCAGCGCGCAGCGCGGTGAAATAGTCGCCGAGGCCGGTGGGCTATAGCGTCTGTTCCGCGGGGGTTGGGGAGGAAGTTCGGGCCTGCATCGGAAATGGGTATAGTCTTTTCGAGAGTCCTCGTGGTGCCCGTGGGAGGCTACGTATCAGAAGCCTGCCTAAATGGCAAGAATGCGCGCAGCTGCGGAAATAGTCGCCGAGGCCGGTGGGCTATAGCCTTTGGTCCGCGGGGGTTGGGGTGGGGGTTTCGGGGGCTCTGGTCGTCGGGAATATGTACAGTCTTTTCGAGGGTTCTCGTGTGCCCACTGGGAGGCTACGGTAAGAAGCCTGCCCTAAAATGGCAAGAAATACCCAGCGGCGCAGCGCGTGAAATAGTCACCCAGGCCGGTGGGCTATAGCCTTTGGTCCGCTGGGGTTGGGAGGGGTATCGGGGCCTGGTCGCCGGAAATGGGTACAGTCTTTCGAGGGTCCTCGTACCCAAAGGGGAGGCTACGGCCAGAAGCCTGCCCTAAAATGGCAAGAAATGTCCAGCGCGCGGGCGTGAAATAGTCGCCGAGGCCGGTGGGCTATAGCCTGGCCTCGGGGTTCGGGAGGGGCGCTCGGGGCTGATTCGAAAATGGGTACAGTCATTTCAAGGGTCCTCGCGTGCCCAGTGGGAGGCTACGGTCAGGGCCTGCCCTAAAATGGCCAGAAATGCCCAGCGGCGCAGCGCGCGAAATAGTCGCCGAGGCATGTGGGCTATAGCCCTTGGTCCGCGGGGGTTGGGGAACGTGTTTCGGGGGCTCTGGTCGTTGGAAATGGGTACAGTCTTTTCGAGGGTCCTCGTGTGCCCAGTGGGTGGCTACGGTCAGAAGCCTGCCCTAAAATGGCAAGACATACCCAGCGGCGCAGCGCGTGAAATAGTCGCCGAGGCCGGTGGGCTATAGCCTTTGGTCCGCGGGGGTTGGGGAAGGTGTTTCGGGGCCTGCTCACGGAAATGGGTACAGTCTTTACGAGGGTCCTCGTGTTCCCAGTGGGAGGCTACGGTCAGAGGCCTGCCCTAAAATGGCAAGAAATGCCCAGCGGCGCAGCACGGGAAATAGTCATTGAGGCCGGTGGGCTATAGCATTTGGTCCGCGGGGTTTGGGGAGGGAAGTTCTGGGGTTCTGGGCGTCGGAAAAGGGTACAGACTTTTCGAGGGTCCTCCTGTGCCCTGTGGGAGGCTACGATCAGAAGCCTGCCCTAGAATAGCAAGAAATGCCCAGCAGCGCAGCGCGTGAAATAGTCGCCGAGGCCGGTGGGCTATAGCCTTTGGTCCACGGGGGTTGGGGAGGGGGTTTCGGGGTCTCTGGGCATCGGAAGTGGGTAAAGTCTTATCGAGGGTCCTCGTGTGCCCAGTGGGAGGCTACGGTCAGAGGCCTGCCCTAAAATGGCAAGACATACCCAGCGGCGCAGCGCGTGAAATAGTCGCCGAGGCCGGTGGGCTATAGCCTTTGGTCCGCGGGGGTTGGGGAGGGGCGTTCGGGGTCTCTGGGCATCGGAATTGGGTAAAGTCTTTTCGAGGGTCCTCGTGTGCCCAGTTGGAGGCTACGGTCAGAGGCCTGCCCTAAAATGGCAAGAAATGCCCAACGGCGCAGCACGGGAAATAGTCACTGAGGCCGGTGGGCTATAGCCTTTGGTCCGCGGGGGTTGGGGAGGGGGTTTCGGGGGCTCTGGTCGTCGGAAATGGGTACAGTCTTTACGAGGGTCCTCGTGTACCCAGTGGGAGGCTACGGTCAGAAGCCTGCCCTAAAATGGCAAGAAATGTCCAGCGGCGCGGGGCGTGAAATAGTCGCCGAGGCCGGTGGGCTATAGCCTTTGGCCCTCGGGGGTTCGGGAGGGGCGTTCGGGGGCTCTGGATTCGGAAATGGGTACAGTCTTTTCGAGGGTCCTCGCGCCTGGGAGGGAGGCTACGGTCAGATGCCTGCCTTAAAATTGCAACAAATGCCTAGCGCCGCGGCGCGCGAAATAGTCGCCGAGGCCGGTGGGCTATAGCCTTTGGTCCACGGGGGTTGGGGAGGGGGTTTCGGGGGCTCTGGTCGTCGGAAATGGGTACAGTCTTTTCGAAGGTCCTAGTGTGCCCAGTGGGAGGCTACGGTCAGAGGCCTGCCCTAAAATGGCAAGAAATACCCAGCGGCGCAGCACGGGAAATAGTCACGGAGGCCGGTGGGCTATAGCCTTTGGTCCGCAGGGGTTGGGGAGGGGGTTTCAGGGGCTCTGGTCGTCGGAAATGGGTATAGTCTTTAGGAAGGTCCTCGTGTGCCCAGTGGGAGGCTACGGTCAGAAGCCTGCCCTAAAATGGCAAGAAATGCCCAGCGGCGTAGCGCGTCAAATAGTCGCCGAGGCCGGTGGGCTATAGCCTTTGGTCCGCGGGGGTTGGGGAAGGTGTTTCGGGGGCTCTGGTCGTCGGAAATGGGTACAGTCTTTACGAGGGTCCTCGTGTTCCCAGTGGGAGGCTACGGTCAGAAGCCTGCCCTAAAATGGCAAGAAATGCCCAGCGGCGCAGCGCGTGAAATAGTCGCCGAAGCCGGTGGCCTAGAGCCTTTGGTCCGCGGGAGTTGGGGAAGGTGTTTCGGGGGCTCTGTTCGTCGGAAATGGGTACAGTCTTTACGAGGGTCCTCGTGTTCCCAGTGGGAGGCTACGGTCAGAGGCCTGCCCTAAAATGGCAAGAAATGCCCAGCGGCGCAGCACGGGAAATAGTCATTGAGGCCGGTGGGCTATAGCATTTGGTCCGCGGGGTTTGGGGAGGGAAGTTCTGGGGCTCTGGGCGTCGGAAATGGGTACAGTCTTTTCGAGGGTCCTCCTGTGCCCTGTGGGAGGCTACGATCAGAAGCCTGCCCTAGAATAGCAAGAAATGCCCAGCAGCGCAGCGCGTGAAATAGTCGCCGAGGCCGGTGGGCTATAGCCTTTGGTCCACGGGGGTTAGGGAGGGGGTTTCGGGGTCTCTGGGCATCGGAAGTGGGTAAAGTCTTATCGAGGGTCCTCGTGTGCCCAGTGGGAGGCTACGGTCAGAGGCCTGCCCTAAAATGGCAAGAAATGCCCAACGGCGCAGCACGGGAAATAGTCACGGAGGCCGGTGGACTATAGCCTTTGGTCCGCGGGGGTTGGGGAGGGGGTTTCGGGGGCTCTTTTCGTCGGAAATGGGTACAGTCTTTACGAGGGTCCTCGTGTGCCAAGTGGGAGGCTACGGTCAGAAGCCTGCCCTAAAATGGCAAGAAATGTCCAGCGGCGCAGGGCGTGAAATAGTCGCCGAGGCCGGTGGGCTATAGCCTTTGGCCCTCGGGGGTTCGGGAGGGGCGTTCGGGGGCTCTGGATTCGGAAATGGGTAAAGTCTTTTCGAGGGTCCTCGCGTGCCCAGTGGGAGGCTACGGTCAGGGCCTGCCCTAAAATGGCAAGAAATGCCCAGCGCCGCAGCGCGTGAAATAGTCGCCGAGGCCGGTGTGCTATAGCCTTTGGTCCACGGGGTTGGGGCGGGTGTTTCGGGGGATCTGGTCGTCGGAAATGGGTACAGTCTTTTCGAGGGTCCTCGTGTGCCCAGTGAGGCTACGGTCGAGGCCTGCCCTAAATGGCAAGAAATACCCAGCGCGCAAAGACGGAAATAGTCGCCGAGGCCGGTGGGCTATAGCCTTTGGTCCGCAGGGGTTGGGGAGGGGGTTTCAGGGGCTCTGGTCGTCGGAAATGGGTATAGTCTTTAGGAGGGTCCTCGTGTGCCCAGTGGGAGGCTACGGTCAGAAGCCTGCCCTAAAATAGCAAGAAATGCCCAGCGGCGAAGCGCGTCAAATAGTCGCCGAGGCCGGTGGGCTATAGCCTTTGGTCCGCGGGGGTTGGGGAAGGTGTTTCGGGGGCTCTGGTCGTCGGAAATGGGTACAGTCTTTACGAGGGTCCTCGTGTTCCCAGTGGGAGGCTACGGTCAGAAGCCTGCCCTAAAATGGCAAGAAATGCCCAGCAGCGCGTGAAAGAGTCACCGAGGCCGGTGGGCTATGGCCTTTGGTCCGCGGGGGTTGGGGACGGGCGTCGGAAATGGGTACAGTCTTTTCGAGGGTCCTCATGTGCCCAGTGGGAGGCTACGGTCAGAGGCCTGCCCTAAAATGGCAAGAAATGCCCAGCGGCGCAGCACGGGAAATAGTCAGTGAGGCCGGTGGGCTATAGCAGTTGGTCCGCGGGGTTTGGGGAGGGAAGTTCTGGGGCTCTGGGCGTCGGAAATGGGTACAGTCTTTTCGAGGGTCCTCCTGTGCCCTGTGGGAGGCTACGATCAGAAGCCTGCCCTAGAATAGCAAGAAATGCCCAGCAGCGCAGCGCGTGAAATAGTCGCCGAGGCCGGTGGGCTATAGCCTTTGGTCCACGGGGGTTGGGGAGGGGGTTTCGGGGTCTCTGGGCATCGGAAGTGGGTAAAGTCTTATCGAGGGTCCTCGTGTGCCCAGTGGGAGGCTACGGTCAGAGGCCTGCCCTAAAATGGCAAGACATACCCAGCGGCGCAGCGCGTGAAATAGTCGCCGAGGCCGGTGGGCTATAGCCTTTGGTCCGCGGGGGTTGGGGAGGGGCGTTCGGGGTCTCTGGGCATCGGAATTGGGTAAAGTCTTTTCGAGGGTCCTCGTGTGCCCAGTGGGAGGCTACGGTCAGAGGCCTGCCCTAAAATGGCAAGAAATGCCCAACGGCGCAGCACGGGAAATAGTCACGGAGGCCGGTGGACTATAGCCTTTGGTCCGCGGGGGTTGGGGAGGGGGTTTCGGGGGCTCTTTTCGTCGGAAATGGGTACAGTCTTTACGAGGGTCCTCGTGTACCCAGTGGGAGGCTACGGTCAGAAGCCTGCCCTAAAATGGCAAGAAATGTCCAGCGGCGCGGGGCGTGAAATAGTCGCCGAGGCCGGTGGGCTATAGCCTTTGGCCCTCGGGGGTTCGGGAGGGGCGTTCGGGGGCTCTGGATTCGGAAATGGGTACAGTCTTTTCGAGGGTCCTCGCGTGCCCAGTGGGAGGCTACGGTCAGAAGCCTGCCCTAAAATGGCAAGAAATGCCCAGCGGCGTAGCGCGTCAAATAGTCGCCGAGGCCGGTGGGCTATAGCCTTTGGTCCGCGGGGGTTGGGGAAGGTGTTTCGGGGGCTCTGGTCGTCGGAAATGGGTACAGTCTTTACGAGGGTCCTCGTGTTCCCAGTGGGAGGCTACGGTCAGAAGCCTGCCCTAAAATGGCAAGAAATGTCCAGCGGCGCAGCGCGTGAAATAGTCGCCGAGGCCGGTGGCCTAGAGCCTTTGGTCCGCGGGGGTTGGGGAAGGTGTTTCGGGGCCTGCTCACGGAAATGGCAGTCTTTACGAGGGTCCTCGTGTTCCTGGGGAGGCTACGGCCGAGGCCTGCCCTAAAATGGCAAGAAATGCCCAGCGGCGCAGCACGGGAAATAGTCATTGAGGCCGGTGGGCTATAGCATTTGGTCCGCGGGGTTTGGGGAGGGAAGTTCTAGGGCTCTGGGCGACGGAAATGGGTACAGTCTTTTCGAGGGTCCTCCTGTGCCCTGTGGGAGGCTACGATCAGAAGCCTGCCCTAGAATAGCAAGAAATGCCCAGCAGCGCAGCGCGTGAAATAGTCGCCGAGGCCGGTGGGCTATAGCCTTTGGTCCGCGGGGGTTGGGGAGGGGCGTTCGGGGTCTCTGGGCATCGGAATTTGGTAAAGTCTTTTCAAGGGTCCTCGAGTGCCCAGTGGGAGGCTACGGTCAGAGGCCTGCCCTAAAATGGCAAGAAATGCCCAACGGCGCAGCACGGGAAATAGTCACGGAGGCCGGTGCACTATAGCCTTTGGTCCGGGGGGGTGGGGGCGGGGTGTTCGGGGGCTCTTTTCGTCGGAAATGGGTACAGTCTTTACGAGGGTCCTCGTGTGCCCAGTGGGAGGCTACGGTCAGAAGCCTGCCCTAAAATGGCAAGAAATGTCCAGCGGCGCAGGGCGTGAAATAGTCGCCGAGGCCGGTGGGCTATAGCCTTTGGCCCTCGGGTGTTCGGGAGGCGCTCGGGGCCTGATTCGAAATGGCACAGTCTTTTCGAGGGTCCTCGCGTGCCCAGTGGGAGGCTACGGTCAGGGCCTGCCCTAAAATGGCAAGAAATGCCCAGCGCCGCAGCGCGTGAAATAGTCGCCGAGGCCGGTGTGCTATAGCCTTTGGTCTACGGGGGTTGGGGAGGGGCGTCGGAAATGGGTAAAGTCTTTTCGAGGGTCCTCGTGTGCCCCGTGGGAGGCTACGGTCAGAGGCCTGCCCTAAAATGGCAAGAAATGCCCAGCGGCGTAGCGCGTCAAATAGTCGCCGACGCCGGTGGCCAAGAGCCTTTGGTCCGCGGGAGTTGGGGAAGGTGTTTCGGGTGCTCTGTTCGTCGGAAATGGGTACAGTCTTTACGAGGGTCCTCGTGTTCCCAGTGGGAGGCTACGGTCAGAGGCCTGCCCTAAAATGGCAAGAAATGCCCAGCGGCGCAGCACGGGAAATAGTCATTGAGGCCGGTGGGCTATAGCATTTGGTCCGCGGGGGTTGGGGAGGGAAGTTCTGGGGCTCTGGGCGTCGGAAATGGGTACAGTCTTTTCGAGGGTCCTCCTGTGCCCTGTGGGAGGCTACGATCAGATGCCTGCCCTAAAATAGCAAGAAATGCCCAGCAGCGCAGCGCGTTAAATAGTCGCCGAGGCCGGTGGGCTATAGCCTTTGGTCCACGGGGGTTGGGGAGGGGGTTTCGGGGGCTCTGGTCGTCGGAAATGGGTACAGTCTTTTCGAAGGTTTTCGTGTGCCCAGTGGGAGGCTACGGTCAGAAGCCTGCCCTAAAATGGCAAGACATGCCCAGCGGCGCAGCGCGTGAAATAGTCGCCGAGGCCGGTGGCCTTTGGTCCGCGGGGGTTGGGGAGGGGCGTTCGGGGTCTCTGGGCATCGGAATTCGGTAAAGTCTTTTCGAGGGTCCTCGTGTTCCCAGTGGGAGGCTACGGTCAGAAGCCTGCCCTAAAATGGCAAGAAATGTCCAGCGGCGTAGCGCGTCAAATAGTCGCCGAGGCCGGTGGGCTATAGCCTTTGGTCCGCGGGGGTTGGGGAGGGGGTTTCGGGACTGGTCGCCGAAATGGGTACGGTCTTTCGAGGGTCCTCGTGCCTGGGAGGCTACGGTCAGGCCTGCCCTAAAATGGCAAGAAATGCTCAGCGGCGCCGCGCCAGAAATAGTCGCCGAGGCCGGTGGGCTATAGCCTTGGTCCGGGGGTTGGGGAGGGGTTTCGGGACTCGTCGCCGAAATGGGTACGGTCTTTTCGAGGGTCCTCGTGTGCCCAGTGGGAGGCTACGGTCAGAAGCCTGCCCTAAAATGGCAAGAAATGCTCAGCGGCGTAGCGCGTCAAATAGTCGCCGAGGCCGGTGGGCTATAGCCTTTGGTCTGCGGGGGTTGGGGAGGGGCGTCGGAAATGGGTAAAGTCTTTTCCAGGGTCCTCGTGTGCCCCGTGGGAGGCTACGGTCAGAGGCCTGCCCTAAAATGGCAAGAAATGCCCAGCGGCGTAGCGCGTCAAATAGTCGCCGAGGCCGGTGGGCTATAGCCTTTGGTCCGCGGGGGTTGGGGAGGGGGTTTCGGGGACTCTGGTCGTCAGAAATGGGTACGGTCTTTTCGAGGGTCCTCGTGTGCCCAGTGGGAGGCTACGGTCAGAAGCCTGCCCTAAAATGGCAAGAAATGCTCAGCGGCGTAGCGCGTCAAATAGTCGCCGAGGCCGGTGGGCTATAGCCTTTGGTCCGCGGGGGTTGGGGAAGGTGTTTCGGGGGCTCTGGGCATTGGAAATGGGTACAGTCTTTTCGAGGGTCCTCGTGTGCCCAGTGGGAGGCTACGGTCAGAAGCCTACCCTAAAATGGCAAGAAATGTCCAGCGGCGCAGCGCGTGAAATAGTCGCCGAGGCCGGTGGCCTAGAGTCTTTGGTCCGCGGGGGTTGGGGAAGGAAGTTCTGGGGCTCTGGGCATCGGAAATGGATACAGTCTTTTCGAGGGTCCTCGTGTGCCCAATGGGAGGCTACGGTCAGAAGCCTGCCCTAAAATGGCAAGACATGCCCAGCGGCGCGGCGCGTGAAATAGTCGCCGAGGCCGGTGGGCTATAGCCTTTGGTCCGCGGGGGTTGGGGAGGGGCGTTCGGGGGCTCTGGACTTCCGAAATGGGTACAGTCTTTTTGAGGGTCCTCGTGTGCCCAGTGGGAGGATACGGTCAGAGGGCTGCCCTAAAATGGCAAGAAATGCCCAGCGGCGCAGCGCGTGAAATAGTCGCCGAGGCCGGTGGGCTATAGCCTTTGGTCCGCGGGGGTTGGGGAGGGAAGTTCTGGGGCTCTGGGCATCGGAAATGGGTATAGTCTTTTCGAGAGTCCTCGTGTGCCCAGTGGGAGGCTACGATCAGAAGCCTGCCCTAAATGGCAAGAAATGCCCAGCGGCGCAGCGCGTGAAATAGTCACCGAGGCCGGTGGGCTATAGCCTTTGGTCCGCGGGGGTTGGGGTGGGGGTTTCGGGGGCTCTGGTCGTCGGGAATATGTACAGTCTTTTCGAGGGTCCTCGTGTGCCCACTGGGAGGCTACGGTCAGAAGCCTGCCCTAAAATGGCAAGAAATGCCCAGCGGCGCAGCGCGTGAAATAGTCACCCAGGCCGGTGGGCTATAGCCTTTGGTCCGCGGGGGTTGGGGAGGGGGTATCGGGGGCTCTGGTCGCCGGAAATGGGTACAGTCTTTTCGAGGTTCCTCGTGTGCCCAGTGGGAGGCTACGGTCAGAAGCCTGCCCTAAAATGGCAAGAAATGCCCAGCGGCGCAGCGCGTGAAATAGTCGCCGAGGCCGGTGGGCTATAGCCTTTGGTCCGCGGGGGTTGGGGAGGGAAGTTCTGGGGCTCTGGGCATCGGAAATGGGTATAGTCTTTTCGAGAGTCCTCGTGTGCCCAGTGGGAGGCTACGATCAGAAGCCTGCCCTAAATGGCAAGAAATGCCCAGCGGCGCAGCGCGTGAAATAGTCACCCAGGCCGGTGGGCTATAGCCTTTGGTCCGCGGGGGTTGGGGAGGGAAGTTCTGGGGCTCTGGGCATCGGAAATGGGTACAGTCTTTTCGAGGTTCCTCGTGTGCCCAGTGGGAGGCTACGGTCAGAAGCCTGCCCTAAAATGGCAGGAAATGCCCAGCGGCGCATCGCGTGAAATTGTCGCCGAGGCCGGTGGTCTATGGCCTCTGGTTCGCGGGGGTTGGGGAGGGGGGTTCGGGGGTTCTAGTAGTCAGAAATGGGTACAGTCTTTTCGAGTGTCCTCGTGCCCGCAGAGGCTACGGTCACAGTGCCCGCGCTTAAAATGGCAAGAAATGCCCAGCGCGCAGCGCGTGAAATGGTCACCGAGGCCGGTGGGCTATAGCCTTTGGTCCGCGGGGGTTGGGGAGGGAAGTTCTGGGGCTCCGGGCATCGGAAATGGGTACAGTCTTTTCGAGGGTCCTCGTGTGCCCAGTGGGAGGCTACGGTCAGAGGCCTGCCTAAAATGGCAAGAAATGCCCACCGGCGCAGCGCGTGAAATAGTCACCGAGGCCGGTGGGCTATAGCCTTTGGTCCGCGGGGGTTGGGGAGGGGGTTTCGGGGGCTCTGGTCGTCGGAAAAGGGTACAGTCTTTTCGAGGGTCCTCGTGTGCCCAGTGGGAGGCTACGGTCAGAAGCCTGCCCTAAAATGGCAAGAAATGCCCAGCGGCGCATCGCGTGAAATTGTCGCCGAGGCCGGTGGTCTATGGCCTTTGGTTCGCGGGGGTTGGGGAGGGAAGTTCTGGGGCTCTGGGCATCGGAAATGGGTACAGTCTTTTCGAGGGTCCTCGTGTGCCCAGTGGGAGGCTACGGTCAGAGGCCTGCCTAAAATGGCAAGAAATGCCCACCGGCGCAGCGCGTGAAATAGTCACCGAGGCCGGTGGGCTATAGCCTTTGGTCCGCGGGGGTTGGGGAGGGGTTTCGGGATCCGCTGGAAAAGGGCATGCCTTTTCGTGGGTCCTCGTGTGCCCAGTGGGAGGCTACGGTCAGAAGCCTGCCCTAAAATGGCAAGAAATGCCCAGCGGCGCATCGCGTGAAATTGTCGCCGTGGCCGGTGGTCTATGGCCTTTGGTTCGCGGGGGTTGGGGAGGGGGGTTCGGGGGTTCTGGTTGTCAGAAATGGGTACAGTCTTTTCGAGTGTCCTCGTGTGCCCAGTAGGTGGCTACGGTCACAGGCCTGCGCTAAAATGGCAAGAAATACCCCGCGGCGCAGCGCGTGAAATGGTCACCGAGGCCGGTGGGCTTTAGCCTTTGGTCCGCGGGGGTTAGGGAGGGGCGTTCGGGGGTTCCGGGAGTCAGAAATGGGTACAGTCTTTTCAAGGGTCCTCGTGTGCCCTGTGGGAGGCTACGGTCAGAGGCCTGCGCTAAAATGGCAAGAAATACCATGCGGCGCAGCGCCTGAAATAGTGACCGAGGCCGGTGGGCTATAGCCTTTGGTCCGCTGGGGCCGGGAGGGGTTTCGGGGCCTGCCGCCGAAAAGGGTACAGTCTTTTCGAGGGTCCTCGTGTACGCAGTAGGAGGCTACGGTCACAGGCCTGCGCTAAAATGGCAAGAAATGCCCAGCGGCGCAGCGCGTGAAATGGTCACCGAGGCCGGTGGGCTTTAGCCTTTGGTCCGCGGGGGTTGGGGAGGGGCGTTCGGGGGCTCTGGGCGTCGGAAATGGGTACAGTCTTTTCAAGGGTCCTCGTGTGCCCAGTGGGAGGCTACGGTCAGAGGCCTGCCCTAAAATGGCAAGAAATGCCAAGCGGCGCAGCGCGTGAAATGGTCGCTGAGGCCGGTGGGCTAAAGCCTTTGGTCCGCAGGGGTTGGGGAGGGAAGTTCTGGGGCTCTGGGCGTCGGAAATGGGTACAGTCTTTTCGAGGTACTCGTGTACCCAGTGGGAGGCTACGGTCAGAAGCCTGCCCTAAAATGGCAGGAAATGCCCAGCGGCGCATCGCGTGAAATTGTCGCCGAGGCCGGTGGTCTATGGCCTTTGGCTGGGGCCGAGGGGGTTCGGGGTTCCGTAGTCGAAATGGCACAGCCTTTTCATGTCCTCGTGCCTGAGGAGGCTACGGTCACAGCCCGCGCTTAAAATGGCAAGAATTGCCCAGCGCGCACGGTGAAATGGTCACCGAGGCCGGTGGGCTATAGCCTGGGTCCGCGGGGGCCGGGAGGAAGTTCTGGGGTTCCGCATCGAAATGGGTCCAGTCTTTTCGAGGGTCCTCGTGTGCCCAAAGGGGAGGCTACGGTCGAGGCCCGCCTAAATGGCAAGAAATGAGGAAATAGTCACCGAGGCCGGTGGGCTATAGCCTTTGGTCCGGGGCCGGGAGGGGTTTCGGGGCCTCGCCGGAAAAGGGTACAGTGTTTCGAGGGTCCTCGTGTGCCCAGTGAGGTTACGCCGTAAGCCCGCCCTAAAATGGCGGTGAAATGCCCAGCCGCGCATCGGTGAAATTGTCGCCGAGGCCGGTGGTCTGGGGGGTCGGAGGGGTTCGGGGTTCGTAGTCGAAATGGCACAGTCCTTTCGAGTGTCCTCGGGTGCCTGAGAGGCTACGGTCACAGCCCGCGCTAAAATGGCAAGAAATGCCCAGCGGCGCAGCGCGTGAAATGGTCACCGAGGCCGGTGGGCTATAGCCTTTGGTCCGCGGGGGTTGGGGAGGGAAGTCCTGGGGCTCTGGGCATCGGAAATGGGTACAGTCTTTTCGAGGGTCCTCGTGTGCCCAGTGGGAGGCTACGGTCAGAGGCCTGCCTAAAATGGCAAGAAATGCCCACCGGCGCAGCGCGTGAAATAGTCACCGAGGCCGGTGGGCTTTAGCCTTTGGTCCGCGGGGGTTGGGGAGGGGCGTTCGGGGGTTCTGGTAGTCAGAAAAGGGTACAGTCTTTTCAAGGGTCCTCGTGTGCCCTGTGGGAGGCTACGGTCAGAGGCCTGCCCTAAAATGGCAAGAAATGCCAAGCAGCGCAGCGCGTGAAATGGTCGCTGAGGCCGGTGGGCTATAGCCTTTGGTCCGCAGGGGTTGGGGAGGGAAGTTCTGGGGCTCTGGGCATCGGAAATGGGTACAGCCTTCGAGGGTCCTCGTGCCCGGGAGGCTACGGTCGAAGCTTGCCCTAAATGGCAAGACATGCCCAGAGGCGCATCGCGTGAAATTGTCGCCGAGGCCGTGGGCTATGTAATTTGGTCCGCTGGCCTGGGAGGGAAGTTCTGGGGCCTGGGAATCAGAATGGTAAGTCTTTCGAGGGACCTGCGCCTGGGCTGAGGCTACGGCCGAGGCCTGCCCTAAAATGGCAAGAAATGCCCAGCGCGCAGCGCATGAAATAGTCACCGAGGCCGTGGGCTATAGCCTTTGGTCCGCTGGGGCCGGGAGGGGTTTCGGGGCTCGGCCGCCGGAAAAGGGTTCAGCCTTTTCGAGGGTCCTCGTGTGCCTGGGTGGGGAGGCTACGTCAGAAGCCCGCCTAAAATGGCAAGAAATGTCCAGCGCGCAGCGCTGCGAAATAGTCGCCGAGACCGTGGGTTATGTAGTTTGGTCATGGGGCCGGGAGGGCGCCGGGCCTGGGGTCGGAAATGGGTACAGTCTTTTTGAGGGTCCTTGTGTGCCCAGTGGGAGGCTAAGGTCAGAAGGCTGCCCTAAAATGGCAAGAAATGCCCAGCGGCGCATCGCGTGAAATAGTCGCCGAGGCCGGTGGTCTATAGCCTTTGGTCCGCTGGGGTCAGAGGTTCGGGTTCGTAGTCGAAATGGGCATGCCTTTTCAAGGGTCCTCGTGTGCCCTGTGGGAGGCTACGGTCAGAGGCCTGCCCTAAAATGGCAAGAAATGCCAAGCGGCGCAGCGCGTGAAATGGTCGCTGAGGCCGGTGGGCTATAGCCTTTGGTCCGCAGGGGTTGGGGAGGGAAGTTCTGGGGCTCTGGGCGTCGGAAATGGGTACAGTCTTTTCGAGGTCCTCGTGTGCCCAGTGGGAGGCAAAGGTAAGAAGCCTGCCCTAAATGGCAAGAAATGCCCAGCGCGCATAGCGTGAAATGGTCGCCGAGGCCGTGGGCTATAGCCTTTGTCCGCTGGGGCCGGGAGCCAAGTTCGGGGCTCGCCGGAAATGGGTACAGTCTTTTCGAGGTCCTCGTGTGCCCAGTGGGAGGCTACGGTCAGAAGGCTGCCCTAAAATGGCAAGAAATGCCCAGCGGCGCATAGCGTGAAATTGTCGCCGAGGCCGGTGGGCTATAGCCTTTGGTCCGCGGGGGTTGGGGAGGGAAGTTCTGGGGCTCTGGGCATCAGAAATTGCAGCCTTTTTCGAGGGTCCTCGCAGCCTGGGGCTGGAGGCTACTACGAGGCCTGCCCTAAATGACAAGAATGCCCAGCGCGCAGCTGCCAGGAAATAGTCACCGAGGCCGGTGGGCTATATCCTTTGGCCCGCGGGGGTTGGGGAGGGGCGTTCGGGGGCTCTGGGTGTCGGAAATGGGTACAGTCTTTTCGAGGGTCGTCGTGTGCCCAGTGGGAGGCTACGGTCAGAAGCTTGCCCTAAAATGGCAAGACATGCCCAGAGGCGCATCGCGTGAAATTGTCGCCGAGGCCGGTGGGCTATAGAATTTGGTCCGCGGGGGTTGGGGAGGGAAGTTCTGGGGCTCTGGGAATCAGAAATGGCGCCTTTTCGAGGACCTCGTGGCGCCTGCTGGGAGGCTACGGCCGAGGCCTGCCCTAAATGGCAAGAAATGCCCAGCGCAGCGATGAAATAGTCACCGAGGCCGTGGGCTATAGCCTTTGGTCCGCGGGGCCGGGAGGGGTTTCGGGGCCTGCCGCCGGAAAATGGTTCAGTCTTTTCGAGAGGTCCTCGTGGTGCCTGGGGAGGCTACGGTCAGAAGCCTGCCCTAAAATGGCAAGAAATGTCCAGCGCGCGCAGCGTGAAATAGTCCGCCGAGACCGTGGGTTATGTAGTTCTGTCCGCTGGGGCCGGGGAGGGCGCTGGGGGCCTGGGGTCGGAAATGGGCAGTCTTTTGAGGGTCCTTGTGCCCAAAGGGGAGGCTTAAGGTCAGAAGGCTGCCCTAAATGGCAAGAAAAGCCCAGCGGCGCATCGCGTGAAATAGTCGCCGAGGCCGGTGGTGGTCTATAGCCTTGGTCCGCTGGGGCCGGGAGGGGTTCGGGGGTTCTGGTAGTCAGAAATGGGTACAGTCTTTTCAAGGGTCCTCGTGTGCCCAGTGGGAGGCTACGGTCAGAGGCCTGCCCTAAAATGGCAAGAAATGCCAAGCGGCGCAGCGCGTGAAATGGTCGCTGAGGCCGGTGGGCTATAGCCTTTGGTCCGCAGGGGTTGGGGAGGGAAGTTCTGGGGCTCTGGGCGTCGGAAATGGGTACAGTCTTTTCGAGGTCCTCGTGTGCCCAGTGGGAGGCTACGGTCAGAAGCCTGCCCTAAAATGGCAAGAAATGCCCAGCGGCGCATAGCGTGAAATGGTCGCCGAGGCCGGTGGGCTATAGCCTTTTGTCCGCGGGGGTTGCGGAGCGAAGTTCTGGGGCTCTGGGCGTCGGAAATGGGTACAGTCTTTTCGAGGTCCTCGTGTGCCCAGTGGGAGGCTACGGTCAGAAGCCTGCCCTAAAATGGCAAGAAATGCCCAGCGGCGCATAGCGTGAAATTGTCGCCGAGGCCGGTGCGCTATAGCCTTTGGTGGGGTTGGGGAGGGAAGTTCTGGGGCTCTGGGCATCGGAAATTGGTACAGTCTTTTCGAGGGTCCTCGTGTGCCCAGTGGGAGGCTACGGTCAGAGGCCTGCCCTAAAATGACAAGAAATGCCCAGCGGCGCAGCGCGTGAAATAGTCACCGAGGCCGGTGGGCTATAGCCTTTGGCCCGCGGGGGTTGGGGAGGGGCGTTCGGGGGCTCTGGGTGTCGGAAATGGGTACAGTCTTTTCGAGGGTCCTCGTGTGCCCAGTGGGAGGCTACGGTCAGAAGCTTGCCCTAAAATGGCAAGACATGCCCAGAGGCGCATCGCGTGAAATTGTCGCCGAGGCCGGTGGGCTATAGAATTTGGTCCGCGGGGGTTGGGGAGGGAAGTTCTGGGGCTCTGGGAATCAGAAATGGGTACAGTCTTTTCGAGGGTCCTCGCAGCCTGGGGGGAGGCTACGGTCCGAGGCCCCGCCCTAAATGGCAATAATGCCCAGCGCGCAGCTGCGGAAATAGTCACCGAGGCCGGTGGGCTATAGCCTGGTCCGGGGGCCGGGGAGGGGCTCGGGGCCCGGCCGCCGGAAAAGGGTTCAGTCTTTTCGAGGGGCCTGCGTGCCCAGTGGGAGGCTACGGTCAGAAGCCTGCCCTAAAATGGCAAGAAATGCCCAGCGGCGCATAGCGTGAAATGGTCGCCAAGGCCGGTGGGATATAGCCTTTGGTCCGCGGGGGTCGGAGCCGGTTCGGGGCCTGTGTCGGAAATGGCAGTCTTTCGAGGGTCCTCGCAGCCCAGGGGAGGCTCCGGTCATGGCCTGCCCTAAAATGGCAAGAAATGCCCAGCGGCGCAGCGCGTGAAATAGTCACCGAGGCGGGTGGGCTATAGCCTGGTCCGCTGGGTCGGGAGGGGTTTCGGGCTCGTCGCCGGAAAAGGGTTCAGTCTTTCGAGGGTCCTCATGTGCCTGGGAGGCTACGGTCAGAAGCCCGCACTAAAATGGCAAGAAATGTCCAGCGCGCAGCGTGAAATAGTCGCCGAGACCGTGGGTTATAGATTTTGGTCCGCTGGGGCCGGGGAGGGCGGGGGGCCTGGGGTCGGAAATGGGTACAGTCTTTTTGAGGGTCCTCGTGTGCCCAGTGGGAGGCTACGGTCAGAAGCCTGCCCTAAAATGGCAAGACATGCCCAGCGGCGCAGCGCGTGAAATAGTCACCGAGGCCGGTGGGCTATAGCCTTTGGTCAGCGGGGGTTGGGGAGGGGCGTTCGGGGGGCTCTGGTCGTCGAAAATGGGTACAGTCTTTTCGAGGGTCCTCGTGTGCCACGTGGGAGGCTACGGTCAGAGGCCTGCCCTAAAATGGCAAGAAATGCCCAGTGGCGCAGCGCGGGAAATAGTCACTGAGGCCGGTGGGCTATAGCCTTTGGTCCGCGGGGGTTGGGGAGGGGGTTTCGGGGGCTCTGGTCGTCAGAAATGGGTACAATCTTTTCGAGGGTCCTCGTGTGCCAAGTGGGAGGCTACGGTCAGAAGCCTGCCCTAAAATGGCAAGAAATGTCCAGCGGCGCAGCGCGTGAAATAGTCACCGAGGCCGGAGGGCTATAGCCTTTCGCCCGCGGGGGTTGGGAAGGGGCGTCGGAAATGGGTAGAGTCTTTTCGAGGGTCCTCTTGTCCCCCGTGGGAGGCTACGGTCAGAGGCCTGCCCTAAAATGACAAGAAATGCCCAGCGGCGCAGCTCGTGAAATAGTCACCGAGGCCGGTGGGCTATAGCCTTTGGTCCGCGGGGGTTGGGGAGGGGCGTTCGGGGGCTCTGGGCGTCCGAAATGGGTACAGTCTTTTCGAGGGTCCTCGTGTGTCCCGTGGGAGGCTACCGTCAGAGGCCTGCCCTAAAATGACAAGAAATGCCCAGCGGCGCAGCGCGTGAAATAGTCGCCGAGGCCGGTGGGCTATAGAATTTGGTCCGCGGGGGTTGGGGAGGGAAGTTCTGGGGCTCTGGGAATCAGAAATGGGTACAGTCTTTTCGAGGGTCCTCGCAAGCTCAGCGGGAGGCTACGGTCAGAGGCCTGCCCTAAAATGGCAAGAAATGCCCAGCGGCGCAGCGCGTGAAATAGTCACCGAGGCCGGTGGGCTATAGCCTTTGGTCCGCGGGGGTTGGGGAGGGGGTTTCGGGGGCTCTGGTCGTCGGAAAAGGGTTCAGTCTTTTCGAGGGTCCTCATGTGCCCAGTGGGAGGCTACGGTCAGAAGCCTGCCCTAAAATGGCAAGAAATGCCCAGCGGCGCATAGCGTGAAATGGTCGCCGAGGCCGGTGGGCTATAGCCTTTTGTCCGCGGGGGTTGCGGAGCGAAGTTCTGGGGTTCTGGGCGTCGGAAATGGGTACAGTCTTTTCGAGGGTCCTCGTGTGCCCAGTGGGAGGCTACGGTCAGAGGCCTGCCCTAAAATGGCAAGAAATGCCCAGCGGCGCAGCGCGTGAAATAGTCACCGAGGCCGGTGGGCTATAGCCTTTTGTCCGCGGGGGTTGGGGAGGGGGTTTCGGGGGATCTGGTCGTCGGAAAAGGGTTCAGTCTTTTCGAGGGTCCTCATGTGCCCAGTGGGAGGCTACGGTCAGAAGCCTGCCCTAAAATGGCAAGAAATGTCCAGCGGCGCAGCGCGTGAAATAGTCGCCGAGACCGGTGGGTTATAGATTTTGGTCCGCGGGGGTTGGGGAGGGGCGTTTGGGGGCTCTGGGGGTCGGAAATGGGTACAGTCTTTTTGAGGGTCCTTGTGTGCCCAGTGGGAGGCTAAGGTCAGAAGGCTGCCCTAAAATGGCAAGAAATGCCCAGCGGCGCATCGCGTGAAATAGTCGCCGAGGCCGGTGGTCTATAGCCTTTGGTCCGCGGGGGTTGGGGAGGGGGGTTCGGGGGTTCTGGCAGTCAGAAATGGGTACAGTCTTTTCAAGGGTCCTCGTGTGCCCTTTGGGAGGCTACGGTCAGAGGCCTGACCTAAAATGGCAAGAAATGCCCAGCGGCGCATAGCGTGAAATTGTCGCCGAGGCCGGTGGGCTATAGCCTTTGGTCCGCGGAGGTTGGGGAGGGAAGTTCTGGGGTTCTGGGCATCGGAAATGGGTACAGTCTTTTCGAGGGTCCTCGTGTGCCCAGTGGGAGGCTACGGTCAGAGGCCTGCCCTAAAATGGCAAGAAATGCCCAGCGGCGCATAGCGTGAAATGGTCGCCGAGGCCGGTGGGCTATAGCCTTTTGTCCGCGGGGGTTGCGGAGCGAAGTTCTGGGGCTCTGGGCGTCGGAAATGGGTACAGTCTTTTCGAGGTCCTCGTGTGCCCAGTGGGAGGCTACGGTCAGAAGCCTGCCCTAAAATGGCAAGAAATGCCCAGCGGCGCATAGCGTGAAATTACCGCCGAGGCCGGTGGGCTATAGCCTTTGGTCCGCGGGGGTTGGGGAGGGAAGTTCTGGGGTTCTGGGCATCGGAAATGGGTACAGTCTTTTCGAGGGTCCTCGTGTGCCCAGTGGGAGGCTACGGTCAGAGGCCTGCCCTAAAATGGCAAGAAATGCCCCGCGGCGCAGCGCGTGAAATAGTCACCGAGGCCGGTGGGCTATAGCCTTGGTCCGCGGGGTTGGGAGGGGCTCGGGGCCTCGTCGGAAAACGGTACAGTCTTTTCGAGGGTCCTCGTGGCCCAGCCGAGGCTACGGCCAAGCTGTTCAAAATGGCAAGACATACCCAGCGGCGCATCGCGTGAAATTGTCGCCGAGGCCGTTGGGCTATAGACTTTGGTCCGCGGGGGTTGGAGATTGAAGTTCGGGGGCTCTGGGTGTCGGAAATGGGACAGTCTTTTCGATGGTCCTCGTGTGCCCAGGGGGAGGCTACGGTCAGAGGCCTGCCCTAAAATGGCAAGAAATGCCCGGCGGCGCAGCGCGCGAAATAGTCACCGAGGCCGGTGGGCTATAGCCTTTGGTCCGCGACGGGAGGGGTTTCGGGGCCTGCTGTCGGAAATGGGTACAGTTTTCGAGGGTCCTGCAGCCCAAAGGAGGTTACGGTCAGAAGCTTGCCCTAAATGGCAAGACATGCCCAGCGGCGCATCGCGCGGAAATTGTCGCCGAGGCCGTGGGCTATAGAATCGGTCCGCTGGGGTTGGGGAGGGAAGTTCGGGCTCGGGAATCGAAATGGTTACAGCTTTTCGAGGGTCCTCGCAGCCTGGGGAGGCTACGGTCAAGCCTGCCCTAAAATGGCAAGAAATGCCCGCGCGCATAGCGTGAAATTGTCGCCGAGGCCTGTGGGCTATAGCCTGGCCCGCTGGGTTGGGGAGGGCGTCGGCCCGTAGTCGGAAATGGGTACAGTCTTTTTGAGGGTCCTTGTGTGCCCAGTGGGAGGCTACGGTCAGAAGCTTGCCCTAAAATGGCAAGACATGCCCAGAGGCGCATCGCGTGAATTTGTCGCCGAGGCCGGTGGGCTATAGAATTTGGTCCGCGGGGGTTGGGGAGCGAAGTTCTGGAGCTCGGGAATCAGAAATGGGTACAGTCTTTTCGCGGGTCCTCGTGTGCCCAGTGGGAGGCTACGGTCATAGGCCTGCCCTAAAATGGCAAGAAATGCCCATCGGCGCAGCGCGTGAAATAGTCACCGAGGCCGGTGGGCTATAGCCTTTGGTCCGCGGGGGTTGGGGAGGGGGTTTCGGGGGCTCTGGGTGTCGGAAATGGGTACAGTCTTTTCGAGGGTCCTCGTGTGCCCAGTGGGAGGCTACGGTCAGAAGCTTGCCCTAAAATGGCAAGACAAGCCCAGCGGCGCAGCGCGTGAAATAGTCGCCGAGGCCGGTGGGCTATAGCCTTTGGTCTGCGGGGGTTGGGGAGGGGCGTCAGAAATGGGTATAGTCTTTTCGAGGGTCCTCTTGTGCCCCGTGCGAGGCTACGGTCAGAGGCCTGCCCTAAAATGACAAGAAATGCCCAGCGGCGCAGCGCGTGAAATAGTCACCGAGGCCTGTGGGCTATAGCCTTTGGTCCGCGGGGGTTGGGGAGGGGCGTTCGGGGCTCTGTCAAATGGGTGCCTTTTTCGAGGGTCCTCGTGTCCTGTGGGAGGCTACCGCCAGAGGCCTGACCTAAATGACAAGAAATGCCCAGCGCAGCGGGAAATAGTCACGAGGCTGGTGGGCTTTTTTGGTCACGGGGTCGGGAGGGCGCTCGGGGCTCGTCGCCGAAATGGGTACAGTCGTTGCGAGGGTCCTCTGGTGCCACGTGGGAGGCTACGGTCGAGGCCCGCCAGAAATGGCAAGAAATGCCTGGCGCAGCAAGGAAATAGTCATCGAGGCCGTGGGCTATAGCCTGGTCCGCTGGGGCTGGGAGGGGTTTCGGGGCCCGTCGCCGAAATGGGTACAATCTTTTCGAGGGTCCTCGCAGTGGTGCTGGGAGGCTACGGTCAGAAGCCTGCCCTAAAATGGCAAGAAATGTCCAGCGGCGCAGCGCGTGAAATAGTCACCGAGGGCGGAGGGCTATAGCCTTTCGCCCGCGGGGGTTGGGAAGGGGCGTCGGAAATGGGTAGAGTCTTTTCGAGGGTCCTCTTGTCCCCCGTGGGAGGCTACGGTCAGAGGCCTGCCCTAAAATGACAAGAAATGCCCAGCGGCGCAGTGCGGGAAATAGTCACCGAGGCCGGTGGGCTATAGCCTTTGGTCCGCGGGGGTTGGGGAGGGGCGTTCGGGGGCTCTGGGCGTCCGAAATGGGTACAGTCTTTTCGAGGGTCCTCGTGTGTCCCGTGGGAGGCTACCGTCAGAGGCCTGCCCTAAAATGACAAGAAATGCCCAGCGGCGCAGCGCGGGAAATAGTCACCGAGGTCGGTGGGCTATAGCCTTTGGTCAGCGGGGGTTAGGGAGGGGGTTTAGGGGGCTCTGGTCGTCGAAAATGGGTACAGTCTTTTCGAGGGTTGTCGTGTGCCACGTGGGAGGCTACGGTCAGAGGCCTGCCCTAAAATGACAAGAAATGCCCAGCGGCGCAGCGCGTGAAATAGTCACCGAGGCCGGAGGGCTATAGCCTTTCGCCCGCCTGGGGCTGGGAGGGCGCCGAAATGGGTAGTCTTTCGAGGGTCCTCTTGTCCCCCGTGGGAGGCTACGGTCAGAGGCCTGCCCTAAAATGACAAGAAATGCCCAGCGGCGCAGCTCGTGAAATAGTCACCGAGCCGGTGGGCTATAGCCTTTGGTCCGCGGGGGTTGGGGAGGGGCGTTCGGGGGCTCTGGGCGTCCGAAATGGGTACAGTCTTTTCGAGGGTCCTCGTGTGTCCCGTGGGAGGCTACCGTCAGAGGCCTGCCCTAAAATGACAAGAAATGCCCAGCGGCGCAGCGCGGGAAATAGTCGCCGAGGCCGGTGGGCTATAGAATTTGGTCCGCGGGGGTTGGGGAGGGAAGTTCTGGGGCTCTGGGAATCAGAAATGGGTACAGTCTTTTCGAGGGTCCTCGTGTGCCCAGTGGGAGGCTACGGTCAGAGGCCTGCCCTAAAATGGCAAGAAATGCCCAGCGGCGCAGCGCGTGAAATAGTCACCGAGGCCGGTGGGCTATAGCCTTTGGTCCGCGGGGGTTGGGGAGGGGGTTTCGGGGCCTCTGGTCGTCGGAAATGGGTACAGTCTTTTCGAGGGTCCTCGTGTGCCCAGTGGGAGGCTACGGTCAGAAGCCTGCCCTAAAATGGCAAGAAATGCCCAGCGGCGCATAGCGTGAAATGGTCGCCGAGGCCGGTGGGCTATAGCCTTTTGTCCGCGGGGGTTGCGGAGCGAAGTTCTGGGGCTCTGGGCGTCGGAAATGGGTACAGTCTTTTCGAGGGTCCTCGTGTGCCCAGTGGGAGGCTACGGTCAGAAGCCTGCCCTAAAATGGCAAGAAATGCCCAGCGGCGCAGCGCGTGAAATAGTCACCGAGGCCGGTGGGCTATAGCCTTTGGTCCGCGGGGTTGGGGAGGGGGGTTAAGGGGCTCGTCGCCGGAAAAGGGTTCAGTCTTTCAAGGGTCCTCATGTGCCTGGGAGGCTACGGTCAGAAGCCTGCCCTAAATGGCAAGAAATGTCCAGCGCGCAGCGCGGTGAAATACTCGCCGAGACCGTGGGTTATAGATTTTGGTCCGCTGGGGCCGGGAGGGCGCGGGGCCTGGGGTCGGAAATGGGTACGCTTTTGAGGGTCCTGTGTGCCCAGGGGAGGCTAAGGTCAAGGCTGCCCTAAATGGAAAGAAATGCCCAGCGGCGATGCGCGTTTAATAGTCTCCGAGGCCGTTGGTCTATAGCATTTGGTCCGCGGGGCCGGGAGGGGGTTCGGGGTTCCGCAGAAATGGGTACAGTCTTTCAAGGGTCCTCTTGGGCCCTGTGGGTGGCTACGGTCTGCGGCCTGCCATAAAATCCCAAGAAAGGCCCATCGGCGCAGCGCGCGAAACTGTCGCCGTGGCCGGTGGGCTATTGCCTTGGGCCCGGGGGGGTGGGGGTGGGGGGTTCTGGGGTTCTGGGCATCGGAAATGGGTACAGTCTTTTCGAGGGTCCTCGTGTGCCCAGTGGGAGGCTACGGTCAGAGGCCTGCCCTAAAATGGTAAGAAATGCCCAGCGGCGAATAGCGTGAAATGGTCGCCGAGGCCGGTGGGTTATAGCCTTTTGTCCGCGGGGGTTGCGGAGCCAAGTTCGGGGCTCACGCCGGAAATGGGTACAGTCTTTTCGAGGTCCTCGTGTGCCCAGTGGGAGGCTACGGTCAGAAGCCTGCCCTAAAATGGCAAGAAATGCCCAGCGGCGCATAGCGTGAAATTACCGCCGAGGCCGGTGGGCTATAGCCTTTGGTCCGCGGGGGTTGGGGAGGGAAGTTCTGGGGTTCTGGGCATCGGAAATGGGTACAGTCTTTTCGAGGGTCCTCGTGTGCCCAGTGGGAGGCTACGGTCAGAGGCCTGCCCTAAAATGGCAAGAAATGCCCAGCGGCGCAGCGCGTGAAATAGTCACCGAGGCCGGTGGGCTATAGCCTTTGGTCCGCGGGGCTTGGGGAGGGGGTTTCGGGGGCTCTGGGTGTCGGAAATGGGTACAGTCTTTTCGAGGGTCCTCGTGTGCCCAGTGGGAGGCTACGGTCAGAAGCTTGCCCTAAAATGGCAAGACATGCCCAGAGGCGCATCGCGTGAAATTGTCGCCGAGGCCGGTGGGCTATAGAATTTGGTCCGCGGGGGTTGGGGAGGGAAGTTCTGGGGCTCTGGGAATCAGAAATGGGTACAGTCTTTTCGCGGGTCCTCGTGTACCCAGTGGGAGGCTACGGTCAGAGGCCTGCCCTAAAATGGCAAGAAATGCCCAGCGGCGCAGCGCTTGAAATAGTCACCGAGGCCGGTGGGCTATAGCCTTTGGTCCGCGGGGGTTGGGGAGGGGGTTTCGGGGGCTCTGGTTGTCGGAAAAGGGTACAGTCTTTTCGAGGGTCCTCGTGTGCCCAGTGGGAGGCTACGGTCAGAAGCTTGCCCTAAAATGGCAAGACATGCCCAGAGGCGCATCGCGTGAAATTGTCGCCGAGGCCGGTGGGCTATAGAATTTGGTCCGCGGGGGTTGGGGAGGGAAGTTCTGGGGCTCTGGGAATCAGAAATGGTTACAGTCTTTTCGAGGGTCCTCGTGTGCCCAGTGGGAGGCTACGGTCAGAAGCCTGCCCTAAAATGGCAAGAAATGCCCCGCGGCGCATAGCGTGAAATTGTCGCCGAGGCCGGTGGGCTATAGCCTTTGGCCCGCGGGGGTTGGGGAGGGGCGTTCGGGGGCTCTGGTAGTCGGAAATGGGTACAGTCTTTTTGAGGGTCCTTGTGTGCCCAGTGGGAGGCTACGGTCAGAAGCTTGCCCTAAAATGGCAAGACATGCCCAGAGGCGCATCGCGTGAAATTGTCGCCGAGGCCGGTGGGCTATAGAATTTGGTCCGCTGGGGCCGGGAGCCAAGTTCGAGCTCGAATCGAAATGGGTACAGTATTTTTCGAGGGTCCTCGTGGTGCCCAGTGAGGCTACGGTCAAGCCTGCCCTAAAATGGCAAAATTCCAAGCGCAGCGTGAAATAGTCACCGAGGCCGTGGGCTATAGCCTTTGGTCCGCTGGGGTTGGGAGGGGTTTGGGGCTCGGGTCAGAAAAATGGGTACATGATTTTTCGAGGGTCCTCGCAGGCCTGGGGGAGGCTACGGTCAGGGCCTGCCTTAAAATGGTAAGAAATGCCCAGCGGTGCAGCGCGTGAAATAGTCGCCGAGGCCGGTGGTCTATAGCCTTTGGTCCGCGGGGGTTGGGGAGGGGCGTCGGAAATGGGTATAGTCTTTTCGAGGGTCCTCGTGTGTCCCGTGGGAGGCTACCGTCAGAGGCCTGCCCTAAAATGACAAGAAATGCCCAGCGGCGCAGCGCGGGAAATAGTCACCGAGGTCGGTGGGCTATAGCCTTTGGTCAGCGGGGGTTAGGGGGGGGTTTAGGGGGCTCTGGTCGTCGAAAATGGGTACAGTCTTTTCGAGGGTCGTCGTGTGCCACGTGGGAGGCTACGGTCAGAGGCCTGCCCTAAAATGACAAGAAATGCCCAGCGGCGCAGCGCGGGAAATAGTCACCGAGGCTGGTGGGCTATAGCCTTTGGTCAGCGGGGGTTGGGGAGGCGTCGGGGCCTCCGTCAAAAATGGGTACAGTCTTTCGAGGGTCCTCGTGCCACGTGGGAGGCTACGGTCAGAGGCCTACCCTAAATGGCAAGAAATGCCCAGTGGCGCAGCGTGAAATAGTCACCGAGGCCGTGGTCTATAGCCTTGGTCCGCGGGGGGGAGGGGTTTCGGGGCCTGGCCGCCGAAATGGGTACACCTTTCGAGGGCCCTCGTGGGGCCGGCGGGAGGCTACGGTCAGAAGCCTGCCCTACAATGGCAAGATCCAGCGCAGCGCGCAGGTGAAATAGTCACCGAGGCCGGAGGGCTATAGCCCGCCTGCTGTCAGCCGGGCGTCGGAAATGGGTAGAGTCTTTTCGAGGGTCCTCTTGTCCCCCGTGGGAGGCTACGGTCAGAGGCCTGCCCTAAAATGACAAGAAATGCCCAGCGGCGCAGCGCGTGAAATAGTCACCGAGGCCGGTGGGCTATTGCCTTTGGTCCGCGGGGGTTGGGGAGGGGCGTTCGGGGGCTCTGGGCGTCCGAAATGGGTACAGTCTTTTCGAGGGTCCTCGTGTGTCCCGTGGGAGGCTACCGTCAGAGGCCTGCCCTAAAATGACAAGAAATGCCCAGCGGCGCAGCGCGGGAAATAGTCACCGAGGTCGGTGGGCTATAGCCTTTGGTCAGCGGGGGTTGGGGAGGGGGTTTAGGGGCCCGTCCGCCGAAAATGGGTACAGTCTTTTCGAGGGTCGTCGTGCTGCGGGAGGCTACGGTCGAGGCCTGCCCTAAAATGGCAAAATGCCCAGCGAAGCGCTGGAAATAGTCACCGAGGTCGGTGGGCTATAGCCTGGCCGGCCGGGGAGCGGTTTAGGGCTCGTCGCCGAAAATGGGTAGCCTTTCGAGGGTCCTCGTGCCTGGGAGGCTACGGTCAAGCCTGACCTAAAATGGCAAAAAAATCCCAGCGGCGCAGCGCGTGAAATAGTCACCGAGGCCGGAGGGCTATAGCCCGCCGGGGGCCGGGGAGGGCGCTCGGGGCTCTGCTGTCGGAAATGGGTACAGTCTTTCGAGGGTCCTCGCGACCGCGGGAGGCTACGGTCAGGCCTGCCCTAAAATGGCAAGAAATGCCCAGCGCGCAGCTGCGAAATAATTGCCGAGGCCGGCAGGATATAGCCTTGGTCCGCGGGGTTGGGGAGGGCGCCGAAATGCGTATGCCTTTTCGATGGTCCGCTTCCCTGGGGAGGCTACGGTCGAGGCCTGCCCTAACATGCCAAGAAATGCCCAGCGGCGCAATGCGTGAAATAGTCACCGAGGACGTATGGCTAAAGCCTTTGGACCGCGGGGGTTGGGGAGGGGTTTCGGGGCCTGTCACGGAAATGGCACAGTCTTTCGAGGGTCCTCGTGCCTGGGGAGGCTATGGTCAAGCCCGCCCTAAAATGGCAAGAAATACCCAGCGGCGCAGTGTGGGAAATAGTCACTAAGGCCGGTGGGCTATAGCCTTTGGTCCGCGAGTGTTGGGGAGGGGGTTTCGGGGCCTGCCGCCGGAAATGGCACAGTCTTTTGAGGGTCATGCGCGCCCAGCTGGGAGGCTACGGTCGAGGCCTGTCCTAAATTGCAAAATGCCCAGCGCGCAGCTGGAAATAGTCACCGAGGCCGTGGGCTATAGCCTTGGTCCGCTGGGGCCGGGAGGGGTTTAGGGGCCTGGTCGTCGAAATTGGTAAAGTCTTTCGAGGGTCCTCGTGCCCAGTGGGAGGCTATGGTCAGAAGCCCGCCTAAATGGCAAGACATGCCAAAGGGCGCAGCTGGGAAATAGTCACCGAGGTCGGTGGCAGGCTTTGGCCGGGGCTGGGGAGGGGTTTAGGGGCCTCGTCACGAAATGGCAGTCCTTTTCGAGGGTCGTCGTGGTGCCTGGGAGGCTACGGTCGAGGCCCGCCCTAAAATGGCAAAATGCCCAGCGGCGCAGGTGAAATAGTCACCGAGGTCGGTGGGCTATAGCCTTGGTCAGCGGGGCTGGGGAGCGGGCTTGGGGGCCTCGTCACGAAAATGGGTACAGTGCTTTTCGAGGGTCCTCGTGCCTGGGCGGGAGGCTACGGTCAAGCCCGCCCTAAAATGGCAAGAATCGGCCCAGCGCGCAGCGTGAAATACTCACCGAGGCCGGAGGGCTATAGCCCGCCCGCGGGGCCGGGAGGCGCTCGGGGCCTGCTGTCGGAAATGGGTACAGTCTTTTCGAGGGTCCACTCGTGACCAGTGGGAGGCTACGGTCAGGGCCTGCCCTAAAATTTCAAGAAATGCCCAGCGGCGCAAAGCGTGAAATAATACCCGATGCCGGTAGGATATAGCCTTTGGTCCGGCGGGGCTGGGGCGCCGGAAATGCGCATGCCTTTTCGATGGTCCTCGTTCTCCCCGTGGGAGGCTACGGTCAGAGGCCTGCCCTAAAATGACAAGAAATGCCCAGCGGCGCAATGCGTGAAATAGTCACCGAGGCCGGTGGGCTATAGCCTTTGGTCCGCGGGAGTCTGGGAGGGGGTTCGGGGGCTCTGGTCATCGGAAATGGGTACAGTCTTTCGAGTGTCCTCGTGTGCCCAGTGGGAGGCTACGGTCAGAAGCCTGCCCTAAAATGCCAAGAAATACCCAGCGGCGCAGCGCGTGAAATAGTCACCGAGGCCGGTGGGATATAGCCTTTGGTCCGCGGGGGTTGGAGAAGGGGTTTCGGGGGCTCTGGTCGTCGGAAATGGGTACAGTCTTTTGAGGGTCATCATGCGCCTGGCTGGGAGGCTACGGTCGAGGGCCCTGTCTAAATTGCAAAATGCCCAGCGCGCAGCGCCAGTGAAATAGTCACCGAGGCCGTGGGCTATAGCCTTTGGTCCGCTGGGGTCTGGGAGGGGTTTAGGGGCTCGTCGCCGAAATTGGTAAAGTCTTTTCGAGGGTCCTCGTGTGCCCAGTGGGAGGCTATGGTCAGAAGCCTGCCCTAAAATGGCAAGACATGCCCAGCGGCGCAGCGCGGGAAATAGTCACCGAGGTCGGTGGGCTATAGCCTTTGGTCAGCGGGGGTTGGGGAGGGGGTTTAGGGGGCTCTGGTCGTCGAAAATGGGTACAGTCTTTTCGAGGGTCCTCGTGTGCCCAGTGGGAGGCTACGGTCAGAAGCCTGCCCTAAAATGGCAAGAAATGTCCAGCGGCGCAGCGCGTGAAATACTCACCGAGGCCGGAGGGCTATAGCCTTTCGCCCGCGGGGGTTGGGGAGGGGCGTTCGGGGGCTCTGGTTGTCGGAAATGGGTACAGTCTTTTCGAGGGTCCTCGCGTGCCCAGTGGGAGGCTACGGTCAGGGCCTGCCCTAAAATGGCAAGAAATGCCCAGCGGCGCAGCGCGTGAAATAGTCGCCGAGGCCGGTAGGATATAGCCTTTGGTCTGCGGGGGTTGGGGAGGGGCGTCGGAAATGCGTACAGTCTTTTCGAGGGTCCTCGTGTGCCCCGTGGGAGGCTACGGTTAGAGGCCTGCCCTAAAATGACAAGAAATGCCCAGCGGCAAAACGCGTGAAATAGTCACCGAGGCCGGTGGGCTATAGCCTTTGGTCCGCGGGGGTTGGGGAGGGGGTTTCGGCCCGTCATCGAAATGGTAAAGTCTTTCGAGGTGCCCAGCTGAGGCTATGGTCAGAAGCCTGCCCTAAAATGGCAAGACATGCCCAGCGGCGCAGCGCGTGAAATAGTCGCCGAGGCCGGTGGGCTATAGCCTTTGGTCCGCGGGGGTTGGGGAGAGGGTTTCGGGGGCGCTGGTTGTCGGAAATGGGTACAGTCTTTTCGAGGGTCCTCGCGTGACCAGTGGGAGGCTACGGTCAGGGCCTGCCCTAAAATGGCAAGAAATGCCCAGAGGCGCAGCGCGTGAAATAGTCGCCGAGGCCGGTAGGATATAGCCTTTGGTCTGCGGGGGTTGGGGAGGGGCGTCGGAAATGCGTACAGTCTTTTCGAGGGTCTCGCGCCCTGGAGGCTACGGTCGAGGCCTGCCCTAAATGACAAGAAATGCCCAGCGCGCAACGCGTGAAATAGTCACCGAGGCCGGTGGGCTATAGCCTTGGTCCGCTGGAGCTGGGAGGGGTTTCGGGCCTGCTTCGCCGGAAATGGGTACAGTCTTTTCGAGGGTCCTCGCGCCCTGGGCAGGCTACGGTCAGAGGCCTGCCTAAAATTGCAAAAATGCCCAGCGCAGCGCGTGAAAATAGTCACCGAGGCCGGTGGGCTATAGCCTTGGTCCGCGGGGTTGGGGAGGGGTTTAGGGCTCGTCATCGAAATGGGTACAGCCTTTTCGAGGGTCCTCGTGTGCCCAGCTGAGGCTACGGCCGAGGCCTGCCCTAAATGCCAAGAAATGCCCAGCGGCGGCGCGGGAAATAGTCACAGAGGCCGGTGGGCTATAGCCTTTGGTTCATGGGGCTGGGAGGGGTTTGGGGCCCTGTCATCGGAAATGGCAGTCTTTCGAGGGTCCCTGTGCCTGGGAGGCTACGGTCAGAAGGCTGCCCTAAAATGGTAAGAAATGCCCAGCGGCGCAGCGCGTGAAATAGTCACCGAGGCCGGAGTGCTATAGCCTTTGGCCCGCTGGGAGGGGCGTCGGGGGGCTATGGGTGTCGGAAATGGGTACAGTCTTTTCGAGGGTCCTCGCGTGCCGAGTGGGAGGCTACGGTCAGGGCCTGCCCTAAAATGGCAAGAAATGCCCAGCGGCGCAACACGTGAAATAGTCGCCGAGGCCGGTGGGATATAGCCTTTGGTCTGCGGGCTTGGGGAGGCGAGGAAATGGCACAGTCTTTTCGAGGGTCCTCGTGCCCTGTGGAAGCTACGGCAGAGGCCTGCCCTAAATGACAAGAAATGCCCAGCGCGCAGCTGAAATAGTCACCGAGGCCGTGGGCTATAGCCTGGTCCGCGGGGTTGGGGAGGGGTTTCGGGGCCCGGTCGCCGAAATGGGTACGGCCTTTCGAGGGTCCTGGTGCCTGGGGAGGCTACGGTCAAGCCCGCCCTAAAATGGCAAGAAATGCCCAGCGCGCAGCTGCGAAATAGTCGCCGAGGCCGGGCTATAGCCTTTGGTCCGCGGGGCCGGGGAGGGCGTCGGGCTCTAGGTGTCCGAAATGGGCAGATTTTCGAGGGTCCTTGTGTACCCAGTGGGAGGCTACGGTCAGGTCCGTGCCAAAAATTGCAAGAAATGCCCAGCGGCGCAACGCGGGAAATAGTCACCGAGGTCGGTGGGCTATGGCCTTTGGTCCGGGCCGGGGGAGGGGTTTAGGGGGCTCGCCGAAATGGGTACAGTCTTTTCGAGGGTCCTCGTGTGCCCAGTGGGTGGCTACGGTCAGAAGCCCGCCCTAAAATGGCAAGAATGTCCAGCGGCGCAGCGCGTGAAATAGTCACCGAGGCCGGTGGGCTATAGCCTTTGGTCCAAGGTGGTCGGGAGGCGTCGGGGCTCTGCTGTCGGAAATGGGTACAGTCTTTTCGAGGGTCCCCGCGGCCAGGGGAGGCAACGTCAGGGCCTCGCCCTAAATGGCAACAAATGCGAGCGCGCAGCTGCAGGAAATAGTCGCCGAGGCCGCAGGATATAGCCTTTGGTCCGCGGGGCCGGGAGGGCGCCGAAATGCGCATCTTTCGAGGGTCTTCATGTGCCCCGTGGGAGGCTACGGTTAGAGGCCTGCCCTAAAATGACAAGAAATGCCCAGCGGCGCAGCGCGGGAAATAGTCACGGAGGCCGGTGGGCTATAGGTTTTGGTCCGCGGGGGTTGGGGAGGCGGTTTCGGGGGCTCTGGTCATCGGAAATGGGTACAGTCTTTTCGAGGGTCCTCGTGTGCCCAGTGGGAGGCTACGTTTAGAAGCCTGCCCTAAAATTGCAAAAAATGCCCAGCGGCGCAGCGCGTGAAATAGTCACCGAGGCCGGTGGGCTGTAGGTTTTGGTCCGGGGGTCGGGAGGCATTCGTGGCCAGGGTGTCGGAAATGGGTACAGTCTTTTCGAGGGTCCTCGCTTGCCCAGTGGGAGGCAACGGTCAGGGCCTGCCCTAAAATGGCAAGAAATGCGCAGCGGCGCAGCGCGTGAAATAGTCGCCGAGGCCGGTAGGATATAGGCTTTGGTCTGCGGGGGTTGGGGAGGGGTGTCGGAAATGCGTACAGTCTCTTCGAGGGTCCTCGTGCCTGTGGGAGGCTACGTTAGAGGCCTGCCCTAAATGACAAGAAATGCCCAGCGCGCAACGCTGCGAAATAGTCACCGAGGCCGTGGGCTATAGCCTTGGTCCGCTGGAGGCCGGGGAGGGGGCTCGGGGCCTGGTCGCCGAAATGGGTACGGTCTTTTCGAGGGTCCTCGTGTGCCCAGTGGGAGGCTACGGTCAGAAGCCTGTACTAAAATGGCAAGCCATGCCCAGCGGCGCAGCGCGTGAAATAGTCGCCGAGGCCGGTGGGCTATAGCCTTCGGTCCGCGGGGGTTGGGGAGGGGCGTTCGGGGGCTCTAGGTGTCCGAAATGGGTACAGTATTTTCGAGGGTCCTTGTGTACCCAGTGGGAGGCTACGGTCAGAGTCCTGCCCTAAAATGGCAAGAAATGCCCAGCGGCGCAACGCGGGAAATAGTCACCGAGGTCGGTGGGCTATAGCCTTTGGTCCGCGGGGGTTGGGGAGGGGGTTTAGGGGGCTCTGGTCGTCGAAAATGGGTACAGTCATTTCGAGGGTCCTCGTGTGCCCAGTGGGAGGCTACGGTCAGAAGCCTGCCCTAAAATGGCAAGAAATGTCCAGCGGCGCAGCGCGTGAAATAGTCACCGAGGCCGGAGGGCTATAGCCTTTGGCCCGCGGTGGTTGGGGAGGGGCGTTCGGGGGCTCTGGTTGTCGGAAATGGGTACAGTCTGTTCGAGGGTCCTCACGTGCGCAGTGGGAGGCAACGGTCAGGGCCTGCCCTAAAATGGCAAGAAATGCGCAGCGGCGCAGCGCGTGAAATAGTCGCCGAGGCCGGTGGGATATAGCCTTTGGTCTGCGGGGGTTGGGGAGGGGCGTCGGAAATGGGTACAGTCTTTTCGAGGGTCCTCATGTGCCCCGTGGGAAGCTACGGTCAGAGGCCTGCCCTAAAATGACAAGAAATGCCCAGCGGCGCAGCGCGTGAAATAGTCACCGAGGCCGGTGGGCTATAGCCTTTGGTCCGCGGGGGTTGGGGAGGGGATTTCGGGGGCTGGTCGCCGCTGAAATGGGTACGGCCTTTCGAGGGTCCTCGTGGTGCCCAGTGGGAGGCTACGGTTCAAGCCTCGCCCTAAAATGGCAAGCTATGCCCAGCGGGCGCAGCTGCGGAAATAGTCGCCGAGGCCGGTGGGCTATAGCCTTGGTCCGGGGGTTGGGAGGCGTCGGGCTCTAGGTGTCCGAAATGGCAGATTTTTCGAGGGTCCTCGTGTGCCCAGTGGGAGGCTACGGTCAGAAGCCTGCCCTAAAATGGCAAGAAATGTCCAGCGGCGCAGCGCGTGAAATAGTCACCGAGGCCGGAGGGCTATAGCCTTTGGCCCAAGGTGGTTGGGGAGGGGCGTTCGGGGGCTCTGGTTGTCGGAAATGGGTACAGTCTTTTCGAGGGTCCTCGCGTGCCCAGTGGGAGGCAACGGTCAGGGCCTGCCCTAAAATGGCAACAAATGCGCAGCGGCGCAGCGCGTGAAATAGTCGCCGAGGCCGGTAGGATATAGCCTTTGGTCTGCGGTGGTAGGTGATGGTTGTCGGAAATGCGTACAGTCTTTTCGAGGGTCCTCGTACGCCCCGAGGGAGGCTTCCGTCCGAGGCCTGCCCTAAAATGACAAGAAATGCCCAGCGGCGCAACGCGTGAAATAGTCACCGAGGCCGGTGGGCTATAGCCTTTGGTCCGCGGGGGTTGGGGAGGGGCGTTCGGGGCTCTAGGTGTCCGAAATGGGTACAGTATTTTCGAGGGTCCTTGTGTACCCAGTGGGAGGCTACGGTCAGGGTCCTGCCCTAAAATGGCAAGAAATGTCCAGCGGCGCAGCGCGTGAAATAGTCACCGAGGCCGGAGGGCTATAGCCTTTGGCCCAAGGTGGTTGGGGAGGGGCGTTCGGGGGCTCTGGTTGTCGGAAATGGGTACAGTCTTTTCGAGGGTCCTCGCGTGCCCAGTGGGAGGCAACGGTCAGGGCCTGCCCTAAAATGGCAACAAATGCGCAGCGGCGCAGCGCGTGAAATAGTCGCCGAGGCCGGTAGGATATAGCCTTTGGTCTGCGGGGGTTGGGGAGGGGCGTCGGAAATGCGTACAGTCTTTTCGAGGGTCCTCGTGTGCCCCGTGGGAGGCTACAGTTAGAGGCCTGCCCTAAAATGACAAGAAATGCCCAGCGGCGCAACGCGTGAAATAGTCACCGAGGCCGGTGGGCTATAGCCTTTGGTCCGCGGAGGTTGGGGAGGGGGTTTCGGGGGCTCTGGTTGTCGGAAATGGGTACAGTCTTTTCGAGGGTCCTCGTGTGCCCAGTGGGAGGCTACGGTCAGAAGGCTGCCCTAAAATGGTAAGAAATGCCCAGCGGCGCAGCGCGTGAAATAGTCACCGAGGCCGGAGGGCTATAGCCTTTGGCCCGCGGCTGGGAGGCATTCTGCAAAGCGGGTGTCGGAAATGGGTACAGTCTTTTCGAGGGTCCTCGCGTGCCCAGTGGGAGGCAACGGTCGGGGCCTGCCCTAAAATGGCAAGACATGCCAAGCGGCGCAGCGCGTGAAATAGTCGCCGAGGCCGGTGGGCTATAGCCTTTGGTCCGCGGGGGTTGGGGAGAGGGTTTCGGGGGCTCTTGTTGTCGGAAATGGGTACAGTCTTTTCGAGGGTCCTCGCAGCCTGGGGCTGGGAGGCTACGGTCAGAAGGCTGCCCTAAAATGGTAAGAAATGCCCAGCGGCGCAGCGCGTGAAATAGTCACCGAGGCCGGAGGGCTATAGCCTTTGGCCCGCGGGGGTTGGGGAGGGGCATTCGTGGGCTATGGGTGTCGGAAATGGGTACAGTCTTTTCGAGGGTCCTCGCGTGCCCAGTGGGAGGCAACGGTCGGGGCCTGCCCTAAAATGGCAAGACATGCCAAGCGGCGCAGCGCGTGAAATAGTCGCCGAGGCCGGTGGGCTATAGCCTTTGGTCCGCGGGGGTTGGGGAGAGCGTTTCGGGGCTCTGTTGTCGGAAATGGTACAGTCTTTCGAGGGTCCTCGTGCCTGTGGAGGCTACGGTCAGAAGGCTGCCCCTAAAATGGTAAGAAATGCCCAGCGGGCGCAGCGCCAGGAAATAGTCACCGAGGTCGGTAGGCTATAGCCTTTGGCCAGCGGGGGTTGGGGAGGGGCATACGTGGGCTATGGGTGTCGGAAATGGGTACAGTCTTTTCGAGGGTCCTCGCGCTCAAAGGGGAGGCAACGGTCAGGGCCTGCCCTAAAATGGCAAGAAATGCCCAGCGGTGCAGCGCGTGAAATAGTCGCCGAGGCCGGTAGGATATAGCCTTTGGTCTGCGGGGGTTGGGGAGGGGCGTCGGAAATGCGTACAGTCTTTTCGAGGGTCCTCGTGTGCCCCGTGGGAGGCTACGGTTAGAGGCCTGCCCTAAAATGACAAGAAATGCCCAGCGGCGCAACGCGTGAAATAGTCACCGAGGCCGGTGGGCTATAGCCGTTGGTCCGCTGGAGGTCTGGGAGGGGTTTCGGGGCTCGGTCGCCGAAATGGGTACGGTCTTTCGAGGGTCCTCGGTGCCCGCTGGAGGCTACGGTCAGAAGGCTGCCCTAAATGGTAAGAAATGCCCAGCGCGCAGCGCTGAAATAGTCACCGAGGCCGGAGGGCTATAGCCTTGGCCCGGGAGGGGAGGCATTCGTGGCCATGGGTGTCGGAAATGGGTACAGTCTTTTCGAGGGTCCTCGCGTGCCCAGTGGGAGGCAACGGTCGGGGCCTGCCCTAAAATGGCAAGACATGCCAAGCGGCGCAGCGCGTGAAATAGTCGCCGAGGCCGGTGGGCTATAGCCTTTGGTCCGCGGGGGTTGGGGAGAGGGTTTCGGGGGCTCTTGTTGTCGGAAATGGGTACAGTCTTTTCGAGGGTCCTCGTGTGCCCAGTGGGAGGCTACGGTCAGAAGGCTGCCCTAAAATGGTAAGAAATGCCCAGCGGCGCAGCGCGTGAAATAGTCACCGAGGCCGGAGGGCTATAGCCTTTGGCCCGCGGGGGTTGGGGAGGGGCATTCGTGGGCTATGGGTGTCGGAAATGGGTACAGTCTTTTCGAGGGTCCTCGCGTGCCCAGTGGGAGGCAACGGTCAGGGCCTGCCCTAAAATGGCAAGAAATGCGCAGCGGCGCAGCGCGTGAAATAGTCGCCGAGGCCGGTAGGATATAGCCTTTGGTCTGCGGGGGTTGGGGAGGGGCGTCGGAAATGCGTACAGTCTCTTCGAGGGTCCTCGTGTGCCCCGTGGGAGGCTACGGTTAGAGGCCTGCCCTAAAATGACAAGAAATGCCCAGCGGCGCAACGCGTGAAATAGTCACCGAGGCCGGTGGGCTATAGCCTTTGGTCCGCGGAGGTTGGGGAGGGGGTTTCGGGGGCTCTGGTCGTCAGAAATGGGTACGGTCTTTTCGAGGGTCCTCGTGTGCCCAGTGGGAGGCTACGGTCAAGCTCATTAAAATGGCAAGCCATGCCCAGCGGCGCAGCGCGTGAAATAGTCGCCGAGGCCGGTGGGCTATAGCCTTCGGTCCGCGGGGGTTGGGGAGGGGCGTTCGGGGGCTCTAGGTGTCCGAAATGGGTACAGTATTTTCGAGGGTCCTTGTGTACCCAGTGGGAGGCTACGGTCAGAGTCCTGCCCTAAAATGGCAAGAAATGCCCAGCGGCGCAACGCGGGAAATAGTCACCGAGGTCGGTGGGCTATAGCCTTTGGTCCGCGGGGGTTGGGGAGGGGGTTTAGGGGGCTCTGGTCGTCGAAAATGGGTACAGTCATTTCGAGGGTCCTCGTGTGCCCAGTGGGAGGCTACGGTCAGAAGCCTGCCCTAAAATGGCAAGAAATGTCCAGCGGCGCAGCGCGTGAAATAGTCACCGAGGCCGGAGGGCTATAGCCTTTGGCCCGCGGGGGGTGGGGAGGGCGCTCGGGGCTCTGGTTGTCGGAAATGGGTACAGTCTGTTCGAGGGTCCTCACGTGCGCAGTGGGAGGCAACGGTCAGGGCCTGCCCTAAAATGGCAAGAAATGCGCAGCGGCGCAGCGCGTGAAATAGTCGCCGAGGCCGGTAGGATATAGCCTTTGGTCTGCGGGGGTTGGGGAGGGGCGTCGGAAATGCGTACAGTCTCTTCGAGGGTCCTCGTGCCTGTGGAGGCTATGTTAGAGGCCTTCCCTAAAATGTCAAAAAATGCCCAGAGGCGCAGCGCACGAAAAAGTCACCGAGGCCGTGGGCTATAGCCTGGTCCGCTGGAGGTTGGGAGGGGTTTCGGGCCTGCCGCCGTAAATGGGTACGGCCTTTTCGAGGGTCCTCGTAGCCTGGGAGGCTACGGCCAAGCCTCACTTAAAATGGCAATCCATGCCCAGCGCGCGCGTGAAATAGTCGCCGAGGCCGGTGGGCTATAGCCTTCGGTCCGCGGGGGTTGGGGAGGGCGTTCGGGGGCTCTAGGTGTCCGAAATGGGTACAGTATTTTCGAGGGTCCTTGTGTACCCAGTGGGAGGCTACGGTCAGAGTCCTGCCCTAAAATGGCAAGAAATGCCCAGCGGCGCAACGCGGGAAATAGTCACCGAGGTCGGTGGGCTATAGCCTTTGGTCCGCGGGGGTTGGGGAGGGGGTTTAGGGGGCTCTGGTCGTCGAAAATGGGTACAGTCATTTCGAGGGTCGTCGTGTGCCCAGTGGGAGGCTACGGTCAGAAGCCTGCCCTAAAATGGCAAGAAATGTCCAGCGGCGCAGCGCGTGAAATAGTCACCGAGGCCGGAGGGCTATAGCCTTTGGCCCGCGGTGGTTGGGGAGGGGCGTTCGTGGGCTATGGGTGTCGGAAATGGGTACAGTCTTTTCGAGGGTCCTCGCGTGCCTAGTTGGAGGCTACGGTCAGGGCCTGCCCTAAAATGGCAAGAAATGCCCAGCGGCGCAACACGTGAAATAGTCGCCGAGGCCGGTGGGATATAGCCTTTGGTCTGCGGGGGTTGGGGAGGGGCGTCGGAAATGGGTACAGTCTTTTCGAGGGTCCTCGTGTGCCCCGTGGGAAGCTACGGTCAGAGGCCTGCCCTAAAATGACAAGAAATGCCCAGCGGCGAAGCGCGGGAAATAGTCACTGAGGCCGGTGGGCTATAGCCTTTGGTTCGCGGGGGTTGGGGAGGGGGTTTCGGGGGCTCTGGTCATCGGAAATGGGTACAGTCTTTTCGAGGGTCCTCGTGTGCCCAGTGGGACGCTACGGTCAGAAGGCTGCCCTAAAATGGTAAGAAATGCCCAGCGGCGCAGCGCGTGAAATAGTCACCGAGGCCGGAGGGCTATAGCCTTTGGCCCGCGGGGCCGGGAGGCGTCGGGCTGCGGGTGTCGGAAATGGGTACAATCTTTTCGAGGGTCCTCGCGTGCCCAGTGGGAGGCTACGGTCAGGGCCTGCCCTAAAATGGCAAGAAATGCCCAGCGGCGCAACACGTGAAATAGTCGCCGAGGCCGGTGGGATATAGCCTTTGGTCTGCGGGGGTTGGGGAGGGGCGTCGGAAATGGGTACAGTCTTTTCTAGGGTCCTCGTGTGCCCCGTGGGAAGCTACGGTCAGAGGCCTGCCCTAAAATGACAAGAAATGCCCAGCGGCGCAGCGCGTGAAATAGTCACCGAGGCCGGTGGGCTATAGCCTTTGGTCCGCGGGGGTTGGGGAGGGGGTTTCGGGGGCTCTGGTCGTCAGAAATGGGTACGGTCTTTTCGAGGGTCCTCGTGTGCCCAGTGGGAGGCTACGGTCAGAAGCCTGCCCTAAAATGGTAAGAAATGCCCAGCGGCGCAGCGCGTGAAATAGTCACCGAGGCCGGAGGGCTATAGCCTTTGGTCCGCTGGGCCGGGGAGGGGCATTCGTGGGCTATGGGTGTCGGAAATGGGTACAGTCTTTTCGAGGGTCCTCGCGTGCCCAGTGGGAGGCAACGGTCGGGGCCTGCCCTAAAATGGCAAGACATGCCAAGCGGCGCAGCGCGTGAAATAGTCGCCGAGGCCGGTGGGCTATAGCCTTTGGTCCGCGGGGGTTGGGGAGAGGGTTTCGGGGGCTCTTGTTGTCGGAAATGGGTACAGTCTTTTCGAGGGTCCTCGGGTGCCCAGTGGGAGGCTACGGTCAGAAGGCTGCCCTAAAATGGTAAGAAATGCCCAGCGGCGCAGCGCGTGAAATAGTCACCGAGGCCGGAGGGCTATAGCCTTTGGCCCGCGGGGGTTGGGGAGGGGCATTCGTGGGCTATGGGTGTCGGAAATGGGTACAGTCTTTTCGAGGGTCCTCGCTTGCCCAGTGGGAGGCAACGGTCAGGGCCTGCCCTTAAATGGCAAGAAATGCGCAGCGGCGCAGCGCGTGAAATAGTCGCCGAGGCCGGTAGGATATAGCCTTTGGTCTGCGGGCTGGGGAGGCGCTGAAATGCGTACAGTCTCTTCGAGGGTCCTCGTGTGCCCCGTGGGAGGCTACGGTTAGAGGCCTGCCCTAAAATGACAAGAAATGCCCAGCGGCGCAACGCGTGAAATAGTCACCGAGGCCGGTGGGCTATAGCCTTTGGTCCGCGGAGGTTGGGGAGGGCGTTTCGGGGGCTCTGGTCGTCAGAAATGGGTACGGTCTTTTCGAGGGTCCTCGTGTGCCCAGTGGGAGGCTACGGTCAGAAGCCTGTACTAAAATGGCAAGCCATGCCCAGCGGCGCAGCGCGTGAAATAGTCGCCGAGGCCGGTGGGCTATAGCCTTTGGTCCGCGGGGGTTGGGGAGAGGGTTTCGGGGGCTCTTGTTGTCGGAAATGGGTACAGTCTTTTCGAGGGTCCTCGTGTGCCCAGTGGGAGGCTACGGTCAGAAGGCTGCCCTAAAATGGTAAGAAATGCCCAGCGGCGCAGCGCGTGAAATAGTCACCGAGGCCGGAGGGCTATAGCCTTTGGCCCGCGGGGGTTGGGAGGGGTTTAGGGGCTCGGCCGCCGAAAATGGGTACAGCTTTCGAGGGTCTCGTAGCCCAGCTGGGAGGCTACGGTCAGAAGCCTGCCCTAAAATGGTAAGAAATGCCCAGCGGCGCAGCGCGTGAAATAGTCACCGAGGCCGGAGGGCTATAGCCTTTGGCCCGCGGGGGTTGGGGAGGGGCATTCGTGGGCTATGGGTGTCGGAAATGGGTACAGTCTTTTCGAGGGTCCTCGCTTGCCCAGTGGGAGGCAACGGTCAGGGCCTGCCCTTAAATGGCAAGAAATGCGCAGCGGCGCAGCGCGTGAAATAGTCGCCGAGGCCGGTAGGATATAGCCTTTGGTCTGCGGGGGTTGGGGAGGGGCGTCGGAAATGCGTACAGTCTCTTCGAGGGTCCTCGTGTGCCCCGTGGGAGGCTACGGTTAGAGGCCTGCCCTAAAATGACAAGAAATGCCCAGCGGCGCAACGCGTGAAATAGTCACCGAGGCCGGTGGGCTATAGCCTTTGGTCCGCGGAGGTTGGGGAGGGCGTTTCGGGGGCTCTGGTCGTCAGAAATGGGTACGGTCTTTTCGAGGGTCCTCGTGTGCCCAGTGGGAGGCTACGGTCAGAAGCCTGTACTAAAATGGCAAGCCATGCCCAGCGGCGCAGCGCGTGAAATAGTCGCCGAGGCCGGTGGGCTATAGCCTTCGGTCCGCGGGGCTGGGAGGCGTGGGGGCTCTAGGTGTCCGAATGGTACAGTATTTTCGAGGGTCCTCGTGTACCTGGGTGGGAGGCTACGGTCGAGTCTCCGCCCTAAATTGCCAAGACAGGCCCAGCGGCGCACCGCGGGAAATAGTCCCCGAGGTCGGTGGGCTATAGCCTTTGGTCCGCGGGGGTTGGGGAGGGGTTTAGGGGGCTCTGGTCGTCGAAAATGGGTACAGTCATTTCGAGGGTCCTCGTGTGCCCGCTGGGAGGCTACGGTCAAGCCTGCCCAAAATGGCAAGAAATGTCCAGCGCGCAGCTGCTGGAAATAGTCACCGAGGCCGGAGGGCTATAGCCTTTGGCCCGCGGTGGTTGGGGAGGGGCGTTCGGGGGCTCTGGTTGTCGGAAATGGGTACAGTCTGTTCGAGGGTCCTCACGTGCGCAGTGGGAGGCAACGGTCAGGGCCTGCCCTAAAATGGCAAGAAATGCGCAGAATCGCAGCGCGTGAAATAGTCGCCGAGGCCGGTAGGATATAGCCTTTGGTCTGCGGGGGTTGGGGAGGGGCGTCGGAAATGCGTACAGTCTTCGAGGGTCCTCGCAGTGCCTGTGGAGGCTACGGTTAGAGGCCTGCCCTAAAATGACAAGAAATGCCCAGCGGCGCAGCGCGTGAAATAGTCACCGAGGCCGGTGGGCTATAGCCTTTGGTCCGCGGGGGTTGGGGAGGGGGTTTCGGGTGCTCTGGTCGTCAGAAATGGGTACGGTCTTTTCGAGGGTCCTCGTGTGCCCAGTGGGAGGCTACGGTCAGAAGCCTGTACTAAAATGGCAAGCCATGCCCAGCGGCGCAGCGCGTGAAATAGTCGCCGAGGCCGGTGGGCTATAGCCTTCGGTCCGCGGGGGTTGGGGAGGGGCGTTCGGGGGCTCTAGGTGTCCGAAATGGGTACAGTATTTTCGAGGGTCCTTGTGTACCCAGTGGGAGGCTACGGTCAGAGTCCTGCCCTAAAATGGCAAGAAATGCCCAGCGGCGCAACGCGGGAAATAGTCACCGAGGTCGGTGGGCTATAGCCTTTGGTCCGCGGGGGTTGGGGAGGGGGGTTAGGGGCTCGTCGCCGAAATGGGTACAGCTATTTCGAGGGTCGCCGTGGTGCCTGGGAGTCTACGGTCAGAAGCCTGCCCTAAAATGGCAAGAAATGTCCAGCGGCGCAGCGCGTGAAATAGTCACCGAGGCCGGAGGGCTATAGCCTTTGGCCCGCGGTGGTTGGGGAGGGGCGTTCGTGGGCTATGGGTGTCGGAAATGGGTACAGTCTTTTCGAGGGTCCTCGCGTGGGTAGTTGGAGGATACGGTCAGGGCCTGCCATAAAATGGCAAGAAATGCCCAGCGCGCAACACGTGAAATAGTCGCCGAGGCCGGGATATAGCCTGGTCTGCGGGGTTGGGAGGGCGCCGAAATGGGTACAGTCTTTCGAGGGTCCTCGCAGCCTGTGGAAGTTACGGTCAGTGGCCTGCCCTAAAATGACAAGAAATGCCCAGCGCGGCTGCTGGAAATAGTCATCCGAGGCCGGTGGCTATAGCCTTTGGTTCGCGGGGCCGGGAGGCTCGGGCTCTGGTCATCGGAAATGGGTACAGTCTTTTCGAGGGTCCTCGTGTGCCCAGTGGGACGCTACGGTCAGAAGGCTGCCCTAAAATGGTAAGAAATGCCCAGCGGCGCAGCGCGTGAAATAGTCACCGAGGCCGGAGGGCTATAGCCTTTGGCCCGACGGGGCCGGGGAGGGCGCTCGGGGCCATGGGTGTCGGAAATGGGTACACCTTTCGAGGGTCCTCGCACGTCTAAGGAGGCTACGGTCGTGGCCTGCCCTAAACTGGCAAGAAATGCCCAGCGCAACACGCGTGAAATAGTCGCCGAGGCCGTGGGATATAGCCTTTGGTCTGCGGGCCGGGCGGGCGCCGGAAATGGGTACAGCTTTTTCTAGGGTCTCGTAGCCCTGTGGGAAGCTACGGTCGAGGCCTCGCCCTAAAATGACAAGAAATGCCCAGCAGCAGCTGAAATAGTCACCGAGGCCGGTGGGCTATAGCCTTGGTCCGCGGGGCCGGGGAGGGGTTTCGGGGCCTGGTCGCCGAATGGCACGGCCCTTTCGAGGGTCCTCGTGCGCCTGCTGGGAGGCCACGGTCTGAAGCTCGGTCTAAAATGGCATGCCATGCCCAGCGGGCGCAGCGCTGAAATAGTCGCCGAGGCCGGGCTATAGCCTTTGGTCCGCTGGGCCGGGGAGGGCGCCGGGGCCTAGGTGTCCGAATGGGTACAGTATTTTCGAGGGTCCTTGTGTACCCAGCTGAGGCTACGGTCAGGTATTGCCCTAAATGGCAAGAAATGCCCGCCGCGCAACGCTGGAAATAGTCACCGAGGTCGGTGGCTATAGCCTTGGTCAGCGGGGCCGGGAGGGGTTTAGGGGCCTCGTCAAAAATGGCTACAGTCTTTTCGAGGGTCCTCGTGTGCCCAGTGGGAGGCTACGGTCAGAGGCCTGCCCTAAAATGGCAAGAAATGCCCAGCGGCGCAGCGCGCGAAATAGTCACCGAGGCCGATGGGCTATAGCCTTTGACCCGCGCTGGTTGGAGAGGGGGGTTCGGGGGCTCTGGGCGTCGTAAATGGGTACAGTCAGTTCGAGGTCCTCACGCGCAGTGGGGAGGCAACGGTCAGGCCTGCCCCAAATGGCAAGAAATGCAGGGCGCAGCTGCGGAAATTGTCGCCGAGGCCGGTACGATATAGCCTTTGGTCCGCGGGGGTTGGGGAGGCGCCGAAATGCGTGACAGTTCTTTCGAGGGTCCTCGGTGCCCTGTGGGAGGCTACGGTTAGAGGCCTGCCCTAAATGACAAGAAATCCCCAGCGCTAACGCTGAAATAGTCACCGAGGCCGGTGGGCTATAGCCTGGCCCGCGGGGCTGGGGAGGGGCGTCGGGCGCCCGGCTGTCGAAATGGGTACAGTTTTTCGAGGGTCCTGCGCACTCAAAGTGAGTCTACGGTCAGATGACTGCCCTAATATGTCAAGAAATTCCCAGCAGTGCAGCGCTCGAAATAGTCGCCGAGGCCGGTGAGCTATAGCCTTGGGTCCGCGGGGTTGGGGAGGCGTCGGGGCCTGGGTGTCCAAATGGGTTCAGTCTTTCGAGGGTCTCGGTACCCAAAGTGCTGTGCTATGGTCGAGGCCTGCCCTAAATGGCAAGAAATGAGCGCTGCAAATAGTCACCGAGGCCGGTGGGCTATAGCCTTTGGTCAGCGGGGCTGGGAGGGGTTTCGGGGCGCTTGATCGCCGGAAATATGTACAGTCTTTTTCGAGGTCCTGGGTGCCTGGGGAGGCTACGGCCAGAAGCCTGCCCTAAAATGGCAAGAAATCCCCAGCGCGCAGGAAATAGTCACCGAGGCCGGAGGGCTATAGCCCGGCCCGCGGGGGTTGGGAGGCATTCGTGGGCTGGTGTCGGAAATGGCAGTTTTCGAGGGTCCTCGCGCGGGGAGGCAACGTCGGGCCTGCCCTAAAATGTCAAGACATGCCCAGCGGCGCAGCGCGTGAAATAGTCGCCGAGGCCGGTGGGCTATAGCCTTTGGTCCGCGGTGGTTGGGGAGAGGGTTTCGGGGCTCTGGTCGTCGGAAATGGGTACAGTCTTTTCGAGGGTCCTCGTGCCTGGGAGGCTACCACGAAGGCTGCCCTAAAATGGAAAGAAATGCCCAGCGGCGCAGCGCGTGAAATAGTCACCGAGGCCGGAGGGCTATAGCCTTTGGCCCGCGGGGGTTGGGGAGGGGCATTCGTGGGCTATGGGTGTCGGAAATGGGTACAGTCTTTTCGAGGGTCCTCGCGCTCAGGGGAGGCAACGGTCAGGCCTGCCCTAAAATGGCAAGAATGCGCAGCGCGCAGCTGCGAAATAGTCGCCGAGGCCGGCAGGATATAGCCTTGGTCTGCGGGGTTGGGGAAAGGCCGGAAATGCACAGTCTTCGAGGGTCCTCGTGGTGCCCTGTGGGAGGCTACGGTTAGAGGCCTGCCCTAAAGTGACACGAAATGCCCAGCGGCGCAACGCTGCGGAAATAGTCACCGAGGCCGTGGGCTATAGCCTTTGGTCCGCCGGAGGCCGGGAGGGGTTTCGGGGCCCGTCGTCAGAAATGGGTACGGTCTTTTCGAGGGTCCTCGTGTGCCCAGTGGGAGGCTACGGTCAGAAGGCTGCCCTAAAATGGTAAGAAATGCCCAGCGGCGCAGCGCGTGAAATAGTCACCGAGGCCGGAGGGCTATAGCCTTTGGCCCGCGGGGGTTGGGGAGGGGCATTCGTGGGCTATGGGTGTCGGAAATGGGTACAGTCTTTTCGAGGGTCCTCGCGTGCCCAGTGGGAGGCAACGGTCGGGGCCTGCCCTAAAATGGCAAGACATGCCAAGCGGCGCAGCGCGTGAAATAGTCGCCGAGGCCGGTGGGCTATAGCCTTTGGTCCGCGGGGGTTGGGGAGAGGGTTTCGGGGGCTCTTGTTGTCGGAAATGGGTACAGTCTTTTCGAGGGTCCTCGCGTGCCCAGTGGGAGGCAACGGTCAGGGCCTGCCCTAAAATGGCAAGAAATGCGCAGCGGCGCAGCGCGTGAAATAGTCGCCGAGGCCGGTAGGATATAGCCTTTGGTCTGCGGGGGTTGGGGAGGGGCGTCGGAAATGCGTACAGTCTCTTCGAGGGTCCTCGTGTGCCCCGTGGGAGGCTACGGTTAGAGGCCTGCCCTAAAATGACAAGAAATGCCCAGCGGCGCAACGCGTGAAATAGTCACCGAGGCCGGTGGGCTATAGCCTTTGGTCCCGCGGAGGTTGGGGAGGGGGTTTCGGGGGCTCTGGTCGTCAGAAATGGGTACGGTCCTTTCGAGGGTCCTCGTGTGCCCAGTGGGAGGCTACGGTCAGAAGCCTGTACTAAAATGGCAAGCCATGCCCAGCGGCGCAGCGCGTGAAATAGTCGCCGAGGCCGGTGGGCTATAGCCTTCGGTCCGCGGGGGTTGGGGAGGGGCGTTCGGGGGCTCTGGGTGTCCGAAATGGGTTCAGTCTTTTCGAGGGTCCTTGTGTACCCAGTGCCAGGCTATGGTCAGAGGCCTGCCCTAAAATGGCAAGAAATGCCCAGCGGCGCAGCGCGGCAAATAGTCACCGAGGCCGGTGGGCTATAGCCTTTGGTCAGCGGGGGTTGGGGAGGGGCTCGGGGCCTGACTGCCGGAAATATGTACAGTCTTTTCGAGGTTCGTCGTGTGCCCAGTGGGAGGCTACGGCCAGAAGCCTGCCCTAAAATGGCAAGAAATGCCCAGCGGCGCAGCGCGTGAAATAGTCACCGAGGCCGGAGGGCTATAGCCTTTGGCCCGCGGGGGTTGGGGAGGGGCATTCGTGGGCTATGGGTGTCGGAAATGGGTACAGTCTTTTCGAGGGTCCTCGCGTGCCCAGTGGGAGGCAACGGTCGGGGCCTGCCCTAAAATGGCAAGACATGCCAAGCGGCGCAGCGCGTGAAATAGTCGCCGAGGCCGGTGGGCTATAGCCTTTGGTCCGCGGGGGTTGGGGAGAGGGTTTCGGGGGCTCTTGTTGTCGGAAATGGGTACAGTCTTTTCGAGGGTCCTCGTGTGCCCAGTGGGAGGCTACGGTCAGAAGGCTGCCCTAAAATGGTAAGAAATGCCCAGCGGCGCAGCGCGTGAAATAGTCACCGAGGCCGGAGGGCTATAGCCTTTGGCCCGCGGGGGTTGGGGAGGGGCATTCGTGGGCTATGGGTGTCGGTAAGGGCCAGTTTTTTTTCGCGGGTCCTCGCGTGCCCAGTGGGAGGCAACGGTCAGGGCCTGCCCTAAAATGGCAAGAAATGCGCAGCGGCGCAGCGCGTGAAATAGTCGCCGAGGCCGGTAGGATATAGCCTTTGGTCTGCGGGGGTTGGGGAGGGGCGTCGGAAATGCGTACAGTCTCTTCGAGGGTCCTCGTGTGCCCCGTGGGAGGCTACGGTTAGAGGCCTGCCCTAAAATGACAAGAAATGCCCAGCGGCGCAACGCGTGAAATAGTCACCGAGGCCGGTGGGCTATAGCCTTTGGTCCGCGGAGGTTGGGGAGGGGGTTTCGGGGGCTCTGGTCGTCAGAAATGGGTACGGTCTTTTCGAGGGTCCTCGTGTGCCCAGTGGGAGGCTACGGTCAGAAGGCTGCCCTAAAATGGTAAGAAATGCCCAGCGGCGCAGCGCGTGAAATAGTCACCGAGGCCGGAGGGCTATAGCCTTTGGCCCGCGGGGGTTGGGGAGGGGCATTCGTGGGCTATGGGTGTCGGAAATGGGTACAGTCTTTTCGAGGGTCCTCGCGTGCCCAGTGGGAGGCAACGGTCGGGGCCTGCCCTAAAATGGCAAGACATGCTAAGCGGCGCAGCGCGTGAAATAGTCGCCGAGGCCGGTGGGCTATAGCCTTTGGTCCGCGGGGGTTGGGGAGAGGGTTTCGGGGGCTCTTGTTGTCGGAAATGGGTACAGTCTTTTCGAGGGTCCTCGCGTGCCCAGTGGGAGGCAACGGTCAGGGCCTGCCCTAAAATGGCAAGAAATGCGCAGCGGCGCAGCGCGTGAAATAGTCGCCGAGGCCTGAGGGATATAGCCATTGGTCTTCGGGGGTTGGGGAGGGCGCCGAAATGGGTACAGTCCTTTCGAGGGTCCTCGTGTGCCCAGTGGGAGGCTACGGTAAGAGGCCTGCCCTAAAATGGCAAGAAATGCCCAGCGGCGCAGCGCGGGAAATAGTCACCGAGGCCGGTGGGCTATAGCCTTTGGTCCGCGGAGGTTGGGGAGGGGGTTTCGGGGGCTCTGGTCGTCAGAAATGGGTACGGTCTTTTCGAGCGTCCTCGTGTGCCCAGTGGGAGGCTACGGTCAGGCTCAGACTAAAATGGCAAGCCATGCCCAGCGGCGCAGCGCGTGAAATAGTCGCCGAGGCCGGTGGGCTATAGCCTTTGGTCCGCGGGGGTTGGGGAGGGGCGTTCGGGGGCTCTAGGTGTCCGAAATGGGTACAGTCTTTTCGAGGGTCCTCGTGTACCCAGTGGAGGTTACGGCCGAGTCCCGCCCTAAATGGCAAGAAATGCCCAGCGCGCAACGCGGAAATAGTCACCGAGGTCGGTGGGCTATAGCCTTGGGTCCGCTGGGGTTGGGAGGGGTTTAGGGCTCGTCGCCGAAAATGGGTACAGCTATTTCGAGGGTCCTCGTGGTGCCTGGGTGAGGCTACGGCAAGCCTGCCCTAAAATGGCAAGAAATGTCCAGCGGCGCAGCGCGTGAAATAGTCACCGAGGCCGGAGGGCTATAGCCTTTGGCCCGCGGTGGTTGGGGAGGGGCGTTCGGGGGCTCTGGTTGTCGGAAATGGGTACAGTCTGTTCGAGGGTCCTCACGTGCGCAGTGGGAGGCAACGGTCAGGGCCTGCCCTAAAATGGCAAGAAATGCGCAGCGGCGCAGCGCGTGAAATAGTCGCCGAGGCCGGTAGGATATAGCCTTTGGTCTGCGGGGGTTGGGGAGGGGCGTCGGAAATGCGTACAGTCTCTTCGAGGGTCCTCGTGTGCCCCGTGGGAGGCTACGGTTAGAGGCCTGCCCTAAAATGACAAGAAATGCCCAGCGGCGCAACGCGTGAAATAGTCACCGAGGCCGGTGGGCTATAGCCTTTGGTCCGCGGAGGTTGGGGAGGGGGTTTCGGGGGCTCTGGTCGTCAGAAATGGGTACGGTCTTTTCGAGGGTCCTCGTGTGCCCAGTGGGAGGCTACGGTCAGAAGCCTGTACTAAAATGGCAAGCCATGCCCAGCGGCGCAGCGCGTGAAATAGTCGCCGAGGCCGGTGGGCTATAGCCTTCGGTCCGCGGGGGTTGGGGAGGGGCGTTCGGGGGCTCTAGGTGTCCGAAATGGGTACAGTATTTTCGAGGGTCCTTGTGTACCCAGTGGGAGGCTACGGTCAGAGTCCTGCCCTAAAATGGCAAGAAATGCCCAGCGGCGCAACGCGGGAAATAGTCACCGAGGTCGGTGGGCTATAGCCTTTGGTTCGCGGGGGTTGGGGAGGGGGTTTCGTGGGCACGTCATCGGAAATGGGTACAGTCTTTTCGAGGGTCCTCGTGTGCCCAGTGGGACGCTACGGTCAGAAGGCTGCCCTAAAATGGTAAGAAATGCCCAGCGGCGCAGCGCGTGAAATAGTCACCGAGGCCGGAGGGCTATAGCCTTTGGCCCGCGGGGGTTGGGGAGGGGCGTTCGTGGGCTATGGGTGTCGGAAATGGGTACAATCTTTTCGAGGGTCCTCGCGTGCCCAGTGGGAGGCTACGGTCAGGGCCTGCCCTAAAATGGCAAGAAATGCCCAGCGGCGCAACACGTGAAATATTCACTGAGGCCGGAGGGCTATAGCCTTTGGCCCGCGGGGGTTGGGGAGGGGCATTCGTGGGCTATGGGTGTCGGAAATGGGTACAGTCTTTTCGAGGGTCCTCGCGTGCCCAGTGGGAGGCAACGGTCGGGGCCTGCCCTAAAATGGCAAGACATGCCAAGCGGCGCAGCGCGTGAAATAGTCGCCGAGGCCGGTGGGCTATAGCCTTTGGTCCGCGGGGGTTGGGGAGAGGGTTTCGGGGGCTCTTGTTGTCGGAAATGGGTACAGTCTTTTCGAGGGTCCTCGCGTGCCCAGTGGGAGGCAACGGTCAGGGCCTGCCCTAAAATGGCAAGAAATGCGCAGCGGCGCAGCGCGTGAAATAGTCGCCGAGGCCGGTAGGATATAGCCTTTGGTCTGCGGGGGTTGGGGAGGGGCGTCGGAAATGCGTACAGTCTCTTCGAGGGTCCTCGTGTGCCCCGTGGGAGGCTACGGTTAGAGGCCTGCCCTAAAATGACAAGAAATGCCCAGCGGCGCAACGCGTGAAATAGTCACCGAGGCCGGTGGGCTATAGCCTTTGGTCCGCGGGGGTTGGGGAGGGGGTTTCGGGGGCTCTGGTCGTCAGAAATGGGTACGGTCTTTTCGAGGGTCCTCGTGTGCCAGGGGGAAGCTACGGTCAGAAGTCGCATTAAATGGCAAGCCATGCCCAGCGCGCAGCTGCGGAAATCGTCGCCGAGGCCGGTGGGCTTTCGCCTTGGGTCCGCGGGGGTTGGGGAGGGGCGTTCGGGGGCTCTAGGTGTCCGAAATGGGTACAGTATTTTCGAGGGTCCTTGTGTACCTGGGGAGGTTACGGTCGAGTCCTGCCCTAAAATGGCAAGAAATGCCCAGCGCGCAACGGGAAATAGTCACCGAGGTCGGTGGGCTATAGCCTGGTCCGCGGGGTTGGGGAGGGGTTTAGGGGCTCGCCGAAAATGGGTACAGACATTTCGAGGGTCCTCGTGCCCAGCGGGAGGCTACGGTCCGAAGCTCCATTAAAATGGCAAGACATGCCCAGCGGCGCAGCGCGTGAAATAGTCGCCGAGGCCGGTGGGCTATAGCATTTGGTCCGCGGGGGTTGGGGAGGGGCGTTCGGGGGCTCTAGGTGTCCGAAATGGTACAGTCTTTTCGAGGGTCCTCGTGTGTACCCAAAGGGGAGGCTACGGTCGAGTCCCGCCTAAAATGGCAAGAAATGCCCAGCGGCGCAACGCGGGAAATAGTCACCGAGGTCGGTGGGCTATAGCCTTTGGTTCGCGGGGGTTGGGGAGGGGGTTTCGGGGGCTCTGGTCATCGGAAATGGGTACAGTCTTTTCGAGGGTCCTCGTGTGCCCAGTGGGACGCTACGGTCAGAAGGCTGCCCTAAAATGGTAAGAAATGCCCAGCGGCGCAGCGCGTGAAATAGTCACCGAGGCCGGAGGGCTATAGCCTTTGGCCCGCGGGGGTTGGGGAGGGGCGTTCGTGGGCTATGGGTGTCGGAAATGGGTACAGTCTTTTCGAGGGTCCTCGCGTGCCCAGTGGTAGGCTACGGTCCGGGCCTGCCCTAAAATGGCAAGAAATGCCCAGCGGCGCAACACGTGAAATAGTCGCCGAGGCCGGTGGGATATAGCCTTTGGTCTGCGGGGGTTGGGGAGGGGCGTCGGAAATGGGTACAATTTTTCTAGGGTCCCTGCAGCCCTGGAAGCTACGTTCAGGGGCCTGTCCTAAAATCACAAGAAATGCCCAGCCGCGCAGCGCGTGAAATAGTCACCGAGGCCGGTGGCCTATAGCCTGGTCCGCTGGGGCCGGGGAGGTTTCGGGGCTTTGGTCGCCGAAATGGTACGGCCTTTCGAGGGTCCTCGTGGTGCCTCTGGGAGGCTACGGTCTGAAGCTCGCCCTAAATGGCATGCTATGCCCAGCGCAGCGCAGCGTGAAATAGTCGCCGAGGCCGGTGGGCTATAGCCTTCGGGTCCGGGGGTTGGGGAGGGCGTTCGGGGGCTCTAGGTGTCCGAAATGGGTACAGTATTTTCGAGGGTCCTTGTGTACCCATGGGAGGTTACGGTCCGAGTCCTGCCCTAAAATGGCAAGAAATGCCCAGCGCGCTAACGCTGGAAATAGTCACCGAGGTCGGTGGGCTATAGCCTGGTCCCGCTGGGCTGGGAGGGGGTTGGGGGCTCGTCGGCCGAAAATGGTACAGTCTTTTCGAGGGTCCTCGTGTGCCCAGTGGGAGGCTACGGTCAGAAGCCTGCCCTAAAATGGCAAGAAATGTCCAGCGGCGCAGCGCGTGAAATAGTCACCGAGGCCGGAGGGCTATAGCCTTTGGCCCGCGGTGGTTGGGGAGGGGCGTTCGGGGGCTCTGGTTGTCGGAAATGGGTACAGTCTGTTCGAGGGTCCTCACGTGCGCAGTGGGAGGCAACGGTCAGGGCCTGCCCTAAAATGGCAAGAAATGCGCAGCGGCGCAGCGCGTGAAATTGTCGCCGAGGCCGGTAGGATATAGCCTTTGGTCTGCGGGGGTTGGGGAGGGGCGTCGGAAATGCGTACAGTCTTTTCGAGGGTCCTCGTGTGCCCCGTGGGAGGCTACGGTCAGAGGCCTGCCCTAAAATGACAAGAAATGCCCAGCGGCGCAGCGCGTGAAATAGTCACCGAGGCCGGTGGGCTATAGCCTTTGGTCCGCGGGGGTTGGGGAGGGGGTTTCGGGGGCTCTGGTCGTCAGAAATGGGTACGGTCTTTTCGAGGGTCCTCGTGTGCCCAGTGGGAGGCTACGGTCAGAAGCCTGTCCTAAAATGGCAAGCCATGCCCAGCGGCGCAGCGCGTGAAATAGTCGCCGAGGCCGGTGGGCTATAGCCTTTGGTCCGCGGGGGTTGGGGAGGGGCGTTCGGGAGCTCTAGGTGTCCGAAATGGGTACAGTATTTTCGAGGGTCCTTGTGTACCCAGTGGGAGGCTACGGTCAGAGTCCTGCCCTAAAATGGCAAGAAATGCCCAGCGGCGCAACGCGGGAAATAGTCACCGAGGTCGGTGGGCTATAGCCTTTGGTCCGCGGGGGTTGGGGAGGGGGTTTAGGGGGCTCTGGTCGTCGAAAATGGGTACAGTCATTTCGAGGGTCCTCGTGTGCCCAGTGGGAGGCTACGGTCAGAAGCCTGCCCTAAAATGGCAAGAAATGTCCAGCGGCGCAGCGCGTGAAATAGTCACCGAGGCCGGAGGGCTATAGCCTTTGGCCCGCGGTGGTTGGGGAGGGGCGTTCGGGGGCTCTGGTTGTCGGAAATGGGTACAGTCTGTTCGAGGGTCCTCACGTGCGCAGTGGGAGGCAACGGTCAGGGCCTGCCCTAAAATGGCAAGAAATGCGCAGCGGCGCAGCGCGTGAAATAGTCGCCGAGGCCGGTAGGATATAGCCGTTGGTCGGCGGGGTTGGGAGGCGCTGAAATGGGTACAGTCTCTTCGAGGGTCCTCTTGTCCCCCGTGGGAGGCTACGGTTAGAGGCCTGCCCTAAAATGACAAGAAATGCCCAGCGGCGCAACGCGTGAAATAGTCACCGAGGCCGGTGGGCTATAGCCTTTGGTCCGCGGGGGTTGGGGAGGGGGTTTCGGGGGCTCTGGTCGTCAGAAATGGGTACGGTCTTTTCGAGGGTCCTCGTGTGTCCAGTGGGAGGCTACGGTCAGAGGCCAGCCCTAAAATGGCAAAAAATGCCCAGCGGCGCAGCGCGTGAAATAGTCGCCGAGGCCGGTGGGCTATAGCCTTTGGGTCCGCGGGGTTGGGAGGCTCGGGGCTCTAGGTGTCCGAAATGGGTACAGTATTTTCGAGGGTCCTTGTGTACCCAGTGGGAGGCTACGGTCAGAGGCCTGCCCTAAAATGACAAGAAATGCCCAGCGGCGAAGCGCGGGAAATAGTCACTGAGGCCGGTGGGCTATAGCCTTTGGTTCGCGGGGGTTGGGGAGGGGGTTTAGGGGGCTCTGGTCATCGGAAATGGGTACAGTCTTTTCGAGGGTCCTCGTGTGCCCAGTGGGACGCTACGGTCAGAAGGCTGCCCTAAAATGGTAAGAAATGCCCAGCGGCGCAACGCGGGAAATAGTCACCGAGGTCGGTGGGCTATAGCCTTTGGTCCTCGGGGGTTGGGGAGGGGGTTTAGGGGGCTCTGGTCGTCGAAAATGGGTACAGTCATTTCGAGGGTCCTCGTGTGCCCAGTGGGAGGCTACGGTCAGAAGCCTGCCCTAAAATGGCAAGAAATGTCCAGCGGCGCAGCGCGTGAAATAGTCACCGAGGCCGGAGGGCTATAGCCTTTGGCCCGCGGTGGTTGGGGAGGGGCGTTCGGGGGCTCTGGTTGTCGGAAATGGGTACAGTCTGTTCGAGGGTCCTCACGTGCGCAGTGGGAGGCAACGGTCAGGGCCTGCCCTAAAATGGCAAGAAATGCGCAGCGGCGCAGCGCGTGAAATAGTCGCCGAGGCCGGTAGGATATAGCCTTTGGTCTGCGGGGGTTGGGGAGGGGCGTCGGAAATGCGTACAGTCTCTTCGAGGGTCCTCGTGTGCCCCGTGGGAGGCTACGGTTAGAGGCCTGCCCTAAAATGACAAGAAATGCCCAGCGGCGCAACGCGTGAAATAGTCGCCGAGGCCGGTGGGCTATAGCCTGGTCCGCGGAGGTCGGGAGGGGTTTCGGGGCTCGGGTCGCCGAAATGGGTACGGTCTTTTCGAGGGTCCTTGTGTGCCCAGGAGGAGGCTACGGTCAGAAGCCTGCTAAAATGGCAAGCCATGCCCAGCGGCGCAGCGCGTGAAATAGTCGCCGAGGCCGGTGGGCTATAGCCTTCGGGTCCGCTGGGGCCGGGAGGGGCGTCGGGGTCTAGGTGTCCGAATGGGTACAGTTTTTTCGATGGTCCTCGTGTGCCCAGTGGGAGGCTACGGTCAGAGGCCTGCCCTAAAATAGCAAGAAATGCCCAGCGGCGCAGCGCGGGAAATAGTCACCGAGGCCGGTGGGCTATAGCCGTTGGTCCGCGGGGGTTGGGGAGGGGGTTTCGGGGGCTCTGGTCATCGGAAATGGGTACAGTCTTTTCGAGGGTCCTCGTGTGCCCAGCTGGGACGCCACGGTCAGAAGGCTGCCCCAAATGGTAAGAAATGCCCAGCGCGCAGCGCGGAAATAGTCACCGAGGCCGAGGGCTATAGCCTGGCCCGCTGGGGCCGGGGAGGGGCGTTCGTGGGCTATGGGTGTCGGAAATGGGTACAATCTTTTCGAGGGTCCTCGCGTGCCCAGTGGGAGGCTACGGTCAGGGCCTGCCCTAAAATGGCAAGAAATGCCCAGCGGCGCAACACGTGAAATAGTCACTGAGGCCGGAGGGCTATAGCCTTTGGCCCGCGGGGGTTGGGGAGGGGCATTCGTGGGCTATGGGTGTCGGAAATGGGTACAGTCTTTTCGAGGGTCCTCGCGTGCCCAGTGGGAGGCAACGGTCTGGGCCTTCCCGAAAATGGCAAGACATGCCAGCGCGCGGTGAAATAGTCGCCGAGGCCGGTGGCTATAGCCTCGGTCCGCTGGGGCCGGAGAGGGTGACGGGGGCTCTGGTTGTCGGAAATGGGTACAGTCTTTTCGAGGGTCCTCGCGTGCCCAGTGGGAGGCAACGGTCAGGGCCTGCCCTAAAATGGCAAGAAATGCCCAGCGGTGCAGCGCGTGAAATAGTCGCCGAGGCCGGTAGGATATAGCCTTTGGTCTGCGGGGGTTGGGGAGGGGCGTCGGAAATGCGTACAGTCTTTTCGAGGGTCCTCGTGTGCCCCGTGGGAGGCTACGGTTAGAGGCCTGCCCTAAAATGACAAGAAATGCCCAGCGGCGCAACGCGTGAAATAGTCACCGAGGCCGGTGGGCTATAGCCTTTGGTCCGCGGGGGTTGGAGGGGGTTTCGGGGCTCGGTCGCCGAAATGGGTACGGTTTTTCGAGGGTCTCGCAGCCTGGGAGGCTACGGTCAGAAGCTCAGATTAAAATGGCGTTGCCCAGCGGCGCGCAGCGGAAATAGTCGCCGAGGCCGGTGGGCTCTAGCCTGAGTTCCGCGGGGTTTGGGGAGGGGCGTTCGGGGGCTCTAGGTGTCCGAATTGGGTACAGTATTTTCGAGGGTCCTCGGTACCAGCCGAGGCTACGGTCGAGTCCCGCCCTAAATGGCAAGAAATGCCCAGCGCGCAACGCTGGAAATAGTCACCGAGGTCGGTGGGCTATAGCCTTGGTCCGCTGGGGTTGGGGAGGGGTTTAGGGGCTCGGTCACGAAAAATGGTACAGTCATTTCGAGGGTCTCGTGTGCCCAAAGCTGGGAGGCTACGGTCAGAAGCTCGCATTAAAATGGCAAGCTATGCCCAGCGCAGCTGCTGAAATAGTCGCCGAGGCCGGTGGGCTATAGCCTTCGTCCGCTGGGGTTGGGAGGCGTCGGGGCTCTAGGTGTCCGAAATGGTACAGTATTTTCGAGGGTCCTGTGTACCTGGGAGGCTACGGCCGAGTCCCGCCTAAAATGGCAAGAAATGCCCAGCGGCGCAACGCGGGAAATAGTCACCGAGGTCGGTGGGCTATAGCCTTTGGTACGCGGGGGTTGGGGAGGGGGTTTCGGGGGCTCTGGTGTTCGGAAATGGGTACAGTCTTTTCGAGGGTCCTCGAGTGCCCAGTGGGACGCTACGGTCGGCGGCTGCCCTAAATGGTAAGAAATGCCCAGCGCGCAGCGCTGCGTGAAATAGTCACCGAGGCCGGAGGGCTGGGGCTGGGGAGGCTCAGGGCTATGGTGTCGGAATGGGTACACCTTTCGAGGGTCCTCGCGCCTGGGTGGGAGGCTACGGTCAGGGCCTGCCCTAAATGGCAAGAAATGCCCAGCGCGCAACACGTGAAATAGTCGCCGAGGCCGTGATATAGCCTTTGGTCTGCGGGGTTGGGGAGGGCCGAAATGGGTACAGTCTTTCTAGGGTCCTCGTGCAGTGCCTGGGAAGCTACGGGTCAGAGGCCTGCCCTAAAATGACAAGAAATGCCCAGCGCGCAGCTGTGGAAATAGTCACCGAGGCCGTCGGGCTATAGCCTTTGGTCCGCGGGGTTGGGAGGGGGTTTCGGGCCGGTCGTCAGAAATGGGTACGGGTCTTTCGAGGGTCCTCGTGGTGCCGTGGGAGGCTACGGTCTGAAGCTCGCCCTAAAAGGGCATGCATGCCCAGCGGCGCAGCATGTGAAATAGTCCCCGAGGCCGGTGGGCTATAGCCTTCGGTCCGCTGGGGGTTGGGGAGGGCGTCGGGGCTCTAGGTGTCCGAAATGGGTACAGTATTTTCGAGGGTCCTTGTGTACCCAGTGGGAGGCTACGGTCAGAGTCCTGCCCTAAAATGGCAAGAAATGCCCAGCGGCGCAACGCGGGAAATAGTCACCGAGGTCGGTGGGCTATAGCCTTTGGTCCGAGGGGCTGGGGGCTCTGGTCGTCGAAAATGGGTACAGTCATTTCGAGGGTCCTCGTGTGCCCAGTGGGAGGCTACGGTCAGAAGCCTGTACTAAAATGGCAAGCCATGCCCAGCGGCGCAGCGCGTGAAATAGTCGCCGAGGCCGGTGGGCTATAGCCTTCGGTCCGCGGGGGTTGGGGAGGGGCGTTCGGGGGCTCTAGGTGTCCGAAATGGGTACAGTATTTTCGAGGGTCCTTGTGTACCCAGTGGGAGGCTACGGTCAGAGTCCTGCCCTAAAATGGCAAGAAATGCCCAGCGGCGCAACGCGGGAAATAGTCACCGAGGTCGGTGGGCTATAGCCTTTGGTTCGCGGGGGTTGGGGAGGGGGTTTCGGGGGCTCTGGTCATCGGAAATGGGTACAGTCTTTTCGAGGGTCCTCGTGTGCCCAGTGGGACGCTACGGTCAGAAGGCTGCCCTAAAATGGTAAGAAATGCCCAGCGGCGCAGCGCGTGAAATAGTCACCGAGGCCGGAGGGCTATAGCCTTTGGCCCGCGGGGGTTGGGGAGGGGCGTTCGTGGGCTATGGGTGTCGGAAATGGGTACAATCTTTTCGAGGGTCCTCGCGTGCCCAGTGGGAGGCTACGGTCAGGGCCTGCCCTAAAATGGCAAGAAATGCCCAGCGGCGCAACACGTGAAATAGTCGCCGAGGCCGGTGGGATATAGCCTTTGGTCTGCGGGGGTTGGGGAGGGGCGTCGGAAATGGGTACAGTCTTTTCTAGGGTCCTCGTGTGCCCCGTGGGAAGCTACGGTCAGAGGCCTGCCCTAAAATGACAAGAAATGCCCAGCGGCGCAGCGCGTGAAATAGTCACCGAGGCCGGTGGGCTATAGCCTTTGGTCCGCGGGGGTTGGGGAGGGGGTTTCGGGGGCTTTGGTCGTCAGAAATGGGTACGGTCTTTTCGAGGGTCCTCGTGTGCCCAGTGGGAGGCTACGGTCTGAAGCCTGTCCTAAAATGGCATGCCATGCCCAGCGGCGCAGCGCGTGAAATAGTCGCCGAGGCCGGTGGGCTATAGCCTTCGGTCCGCGGGGGTTGGGGAGGGCGTTCGGGGGCTCTAGGTGTCCGAAATGGGTACAGTATTTTCGAGGGTCCTTGTGTACCCAGTGGGAGGCTACGGTCAGAGTCCTGCCCTAAAATGGCAAGAAATGCCCAGCGGCGCAACGCGGGAAATAGTCACCGAGGTCGGTGGGCTATAGCCTTTGGTCCGCGGGGGTTGGGGAGGGGGTTTAGGGGGCTCTGGTCATCGAAAATGGGTACAGTCATTTCGAGGGTCCTCGTGTGCCCAGTGGGAGGCTACGGTCAGAAGCCTGCCCTAAAATGGCAAGAAATGCCCAGCGGCGCAGCGCGTGAAATAGTCACCGAGGCCGGTGGGCTATAGCCTTTGGTCCGCGGGGGTTGGGAGGCGCTCGGGGCCCGTTGTCGGAAATGGGTACAGTCTGTCGAGGGTCCTCACGCGCAAGGGGGAGGCAACGGTCAGGGCCTGCCCTAAAATGGCAAGAAATGCGCAGAATCGCAGCGCGTGAAATAGTCGCCGAGGCCGGTAGGATATAGCCTTTTGGTCCGCGGGGCTGGGGAGGGCCGGAAATGCGTGACAGCCTCTTCGAGGGTCCTCGTGGTGCCCTGTGGGAGGCTACGGTTAGAGGCCTGCCCTAAATGACAAGAAATGCCCAGCGGCGCAGCGCGTGAAATAGTAACCGAGGCCGGTGGGCTATAGCCTTTGGTCCGGGCTGGGGAGCGGGTTTCGGGGCTTTGGTCGCCGAAATGGCACGGCCTTTTCGAGGGTCCTCGGTGCCTGGGAGGCTACGGTCTGAAGCTCGCCCTAAAATGGCATGAAATGCCCAGCGCGCAGCGCTGAAATAGTTGCCGAGGCCGGTGGGCTGGCAGCCTTGGTCCGCGGGGTTGGGAGGCGTCGGGCTATAGTTGTCCGAAATGGGTACAGTATTTTCGAGGGTCCTTGTGTTCCCAGTGGGAGGCTACGGTCAGAGTCCTGCCCTAAAATGGCAAGAAATGCCCAGCGGCGCAACGCGGGAAATAGTCACCGAGGTCGGTGGGCTATAGCCTTTGGTCCGCGGGGGTTGGGAGGGGCCAGGGCCTGGTCCGCCGAAAATGGGTACAGTCATTTCGAGGGTCCTCGTGGTGCCCAGCTGGGAGGCTACGGTCAAGCCTGCCCTAAAATGGCAAGAAATGTCCAGCGCGCAGCTGGAAATAGTCACCGAGGCCGAGGGCTATAGCCTTTGGGCCCGCGGTGGCTGGGGAGGCGCTCGGGGCTCGTTGTCGGAAATGGGTACAGTCTGTTCGAGGGTCTCACGCGCGCAGTGGGAGGCAACGGTCAGGCCTGCCCTAAATGGCAAGAAGAATGCGCAGCGGCGCAGCGTGAAATAGTCGCCGAGGCCGGGTAGGATATAGCCTTGGTCTGCGGGGCTGGGAGGCGCCGGAAATGCGAGACAGTCTCTTCGAGGGTCTCAGCCCCTGGTGGAGGCTACGGTTAGAGGCCTGCCCTAAAATGACAAGAAATGCCCAGCGGCGCAACGCGTGAAATAGTCACCGAGGCCGGTGGGCTATAGCCTTTGGTCCGCGGAGGTTGGGGAGGAGGTTTCGGGGGCTCTGGTCGTCAGAAATGGGTACGGTCTTTTCGAGGGTCCTCGTGTGCCCAGTGGGAGGCTACGGTCAGAAGCCTGTACTAAAATGGCAAGCCATGCCCAGCGGCGCAGCGCGTGAAATAGTCGCCGAGGCCGGTGGGCTATAGCCTTCGGTCCGCGGGGGTTGGGGAGGGGCGTTCGGGGGCTCTAGGTGTCCGAAATGGGTACAGTATTTTCGAGGGTCCTTGTGTACCCAGTGGGAGGCTACGGTCAGAGGCCTGCCCTAAAATGACAAGAAATGCCCAGCGCGGCGCGAAATAGTCATCGAGGCCGTGGGCTATAGCCTTTGGTTCGCGGGGTTGGGGAGGGGTTGTGGGGCTCGTCATCGGAAATGGGTACAGTCTTTTCGAGGGTGCTCGCAGCTGGGGACGCCACGGTCAGAAGGCTGCCCTAAAATGGTAAGAAATGCCCAGCGCGCAGCTGTGAAATAGTCGCCGAGACCGGAGGGCTATATCCTTGGCCCGGGGGTTGAGGAGGGGCCAGGGCTATGGGTGTCGGAAATGGTACAATCTTTTCGAGGGTCCTCGCCCAAAGGGGAGGCTACGGTCAGGGCCTGCCCTAAAATGGCAAGAAATGCCCAGCGGCGTAGCGCATGAAATAGTCGCCGAGGCCGGTGGGCTATAGCCTTTGGTCTGCGGGGGTTGGGGAGGGGTGTCGGAAATGGGTACAGTATTTTCGAGGGTCCTCGTGTGCCCCGTGGCAAGCTACGGTCAGAGGCCTGCCCTAAAATGACAAGAAATGCCCAGCTGCGCAGCGCGTGAAATAGTCACCGAGGCCGGTGGGCTATAGCCTTTTGTTCGCGGGGGTTTGGAGGGGCCGAAATGCGACAGTCTCTTCGAGGGTCCTCGTGCCCTGTGGAGGCTACGGTTAGAGGCCTGCCCTAAAATGACAAGAAATGCCCAGCGGCGCAACGCGGTGAAATAGTCACCGAGGCCGGTGGGCTGCAGCCTTGGTCCGCTGGAGGTTGGGGAGGAGGTTTCGGGGCCTGGGTCCGAAATGGGTACGGGTCTTTTCGAGGGTCCTCGTGTGCCTGGGGGAGGCTACGGTCAAGCTCGCACTAAAATGGCAAGCCATGCCCAGCGCGCAGCGGTGAAATAGTCGCCGAGGCCGGTGGTAGCCTTCGGTCCGCTGGGGTTGGGAGGGGCGTCGGGGCTCTAGGTGTCCAAATGGGTACAGTATTTTCGAGGGTCCTTGTGTACCTGGGGGAGGCTACGGCCAGAGGCCTGCCTAAATGTCAAAAAATCCCCAGCGGCGAAGCGCGCGAAATAGTCACCGAGGCCGGTTGGCTATAGCCTTTGGTTCATGGGGTTGGGAGGGGTTAGGGCTCGTCATCGGAAATGGGTACAGTCTTTCGAGGGTCCCCTGGGACGCTACGGTCAGAAGGCTGCCCTAAAATGGTAAGAAATGCCCAGCGGCGCAGCGCGTGAAATAGTCACCGAGGCCGGAGGGCTATAGCCTTTGGCCCGCGGGGGTTGGGGAGGGGCGTTCGTGGGCTATGGGTGTCGGAAATGGGTACAATCTTTTCGAGGGTCCTCGCGTGCCCAGTGGGAGGCTACGGTCAGGGCCTGCCCTAAAATGGCAAGAAATGCCCAGCGGCGCAACACGTGAAATAGTCGCCGAGGCCGGTGGGATATAGCCTTTGGTCTGCGGGGGTTGGGGAGGGGCGTCGGAAATGGGTACAGTCTTTTCTAGGGTCCTCGTGTGCCCCGTGGGAAGCTACGGTCAGAGGCCTGCCCTAAAATGACAAGAAATGCCCAGCGGCGCAGCGCGTGAAATAGTCACCGAGGCCGGTGGGCTATAGCCTTTGGCCCGCGGGGGTTTCGGGGGCTCTGGTCGTCAGAAATGGGTACGGTCTTTTCGAGGGTCCTCGTGTGCCCAGTGGGAGGCTACGGTCTGAAGCCTGTCCTAAAATGGCATGCCATGCCCAGCGGCGCAGCGCGTGAAATAGTCGCCGAGGCCGGTGGGCTATAGCCTTTGGTCAGCGGTGGTTGGGGAGGGGGTTTAGGGCCTCGGTCAGAAATGGGTACAATCTTTTCGAGGGTCCTCGTGTGCCAAGTGGGAGGCTACGGTCAGAAGCCTGCCCTAAAATGGCAAGAAATGTCCAGCGGCGCAGCGCGTGAAATAGTCACCGAGGGCGGAGGGCTATAGCCTTTCGCCCGCGGGGGTTGGGGAGGGGCGTTCGGGGTCTCTGGTTGTCGGAAATGGGTACAGTCTGTTCGAGGTTCCTCACGCGGCGCAGCAGGGAGGCAACGGTCAGGCCTGCCCTAAATGGCTAGAAAATGCAGCGCGCGCAGCTGCCAGGAAATTGTCGCCGAGGCCGCAGGATATAGCCTTTGGTCCGCGGGGTTGGGGAGGGCGCCGAAATGCGTACAGTCTTTTCGAGGGTCCTCGTGGTGCCTGTGGGAGGCTACGTTAGAGGCCTGCCCTAAATGACAAGAAATCCCCAGCGCGCGACGCTGCGGAAATAGTCACCGAGGCCGGTGGGCTATAGCCTTGGCCCGCGGGGCCGGGAGGGCCACGCCCGCTGTCGAAATGGGTACAGTCTTTCGAGGGTCCTCGCGTACTGGGAGGCTACGGTCAGAAGCCCGCCCCAAATGGCAAGACATGCCCAGCGGCGCAAGGCGTGAAATAGTCACCGAGGCCGGTGGGCTATAGTGGTCCGCCGGGCCGGGGAGGGGTTTAGGGGCTCGGTCGCCGGAAATGGTACAGTCTTTCGAGGGTCTCGCAGCCCGTGGGAGGCTACGGTCAAAAGCCTGCCCTAAATGGCAAGACATGCCCAGCGCGAGCGCTGGAAATAGTCGCCGAGGCCGGTGGGCTATAGCCTTGGTCCGCGGGGTGGGGAGGGCGCTCGGGGCCTGGGTGTCCGAATGGGTACAGTCTTTTCGAGGGTCCTCGTGGTACCCAAGGGCAGGCTACGGGTCGAGGCCTGCCCTAAAATGGCAAGAATGCCCAGCGGCGCAGCTGGCAAATAGTCACCGGTGGGCTATAGCCTTGGTCAGCCGGGGCTGGGGAGGTTTGGGGGCCTGATCGTCGGAAATATGTACAGTCTTTTAGTGGTGCCTGGGGAGGCTACGGCCAGAAGCCTGCCCTAAAATGGCAAGAAATGCCCAGCGTCGCAGCGCGTGAAATAGTCGCCGAGGCCGGTGGGCTATAGCCTTTGGTCTGCGGGGGTTGGGGAGTGGGTTTCGGGGGCTTTGGTCATCGGAAATGGGTACAGTCTTTTCAAGGGTCCTCGTGTGCCTGGGGAGGATACGGTCGAGGCCCGCCCTAAATGGCTAAAAATGCCCAGCGCGCAGCGCTGCGAAATAGCTTGCCGACGCCGTGCTATAGCGCTGGTCCGCTGGGGTTGGGAGGGGTTTCGGGGCTCTGGTAGGGAAATATGTACAGTCTTTTCGAGGGTCGCTGGTGCCCAAAGGGAGGCTACCAAGCCCGCCCTAAAATGGCAAGAAATACCCAGCCGCGCAGCGCGCGAAATAGTCGTCGAGGCCGGTGGGCTATAGCCTTTGGACCGCTGGGGTCGGGGAGGGGTTTCGGGTTCTGCTGGTCGAAATGGCATGGTCTTTCGAGGGTCCACGTGGTGCCCAGCTGGGAGGCTACGGTCAAGCCTGCCCTAAAATGGCAAGACATGCCCAGCGCGCAGTGCGTGAAATAGTCACCGAGGCCGTCTATAGCCTTGTTCCGCCGGGGTTGGGGAGGGGTCAGGGCTCGTCGTCGGAAATGGGCACGGTCTTTTCGAGGGCCCTCGGTGCCCAGCTGAGGCTACGGTCAAAAGCCCGCCTAAAATGGCAAGACATGCCCAGCGCGCAGCGTGAAATAGTCGCCGAGGCCGTGGGCTATAGCCTTTGGTCCGCGGGGCTGGGAGGGGCGTCGGGGCCTGGTGTCCGGAATGGGTACAGTCTTTTCGAGGGTCCTCGTGGTACCCGCCGGGCAGGCTATGGTCGAGGCCTGCCCCTAAATGGCAAGAAATGCCCAGCGCAGGCAAATAGTCACCGAGGCCGGTGGCTATAGCCTTGGTCAGCGGGGCTGGGGAGGGGTTTCGGGGTTCTGCTGTCAGAAATGGGTATGGTCTTTCGAGGGTCCACGGTGCCTGGGGAGTCTACGGTCAGAAGCCTGCCCTAAAATGGCAAGACATGCCCAGCGGCGCAGTGCGTGAAATAGTCACCGAGGCCGGTGGGCTATAGCCTTTGTTCCGCCGGGGTTGGGGAGGGGGTTTAGGGGGCTCTGGTCGTCAGAAATGGGTATGGTCTTTTCGAGGGTCCACGTGTGCCCAGTGGGAGGCTTATGCGGTCGAGGCCTGCCTTAAAATGGCAAGACATGCCCAGCGCGCAGCTGTGAAATAGTCGCCGAGGCCGGTGGGCTATAGCCTTTGGTCCGCGGGGTTGGGAGGCGCTCGGGGCCTGGGTGTCCGAAATGGCACAGTCTTTTCGAGGGTCCTCGTACCCAAGTGGGTTATGGTCGAGGCCTCGCCCTAAAATGGCAAGACATGCCCAGCGCGCAGCGCTGCGGAAATAGTCACCGAGGCCGGTGGGCTATAGCCTTGGTCACGGGGTCGGGGAGGGGTTTCGGGCCTGACTGCTGGAAATATGTACAGTCTTTTCGAGGTTCGCTGGTGCCTGGAGGCTACGGTCAAAAGCTCGCCTAAAATGGCAAGACATGCCCAGCGGCGCAGCGAGCGAAATAGTCGCCGAGGCCGGTGAGCTATAGCCATTGGTCCGCGGGGGTTGGGGAGGGGTTTCGGGGCTCTGGTCAGAGGAAATATGGTACAGTCTTTTGAGGGTCGCCGTGGTGCCCAGCTGGGAGGCTATAAGCCCCGCCCCTAAATGGCAAGAAATGCCCAGCGCGCAGGCAGGAAATAGTCGCAGAGGCCGGTGGGCTATAGCCTTTGTCCGGGGGTTGGGAGGGATTTCGGGGTTCCGTTGTCGAATGGGTATGGTCTTTCGAGGGTCCTCGTGGTGCCTGGGGAGGCTACGGTCAAGCCCCGCCTAAATGGCAAGACATGCCCAGCGGCGCAGTGCGTGAAATAGTCACCGAGGCCGGTGGGCTATAGCCTTTGGTCCGCGGGGGTTGGGGAGGGGGTTTAGGGGGCTCTGGTCGACGCAAATGGGTACAGTCTTTTCGAGGGTCCTCGTGTGCCCAGTGGGAGGCTACGGTCAGAGGCCTGCCCTAAAATGGCAGGAAATGCCCAGCGGCGAAGCGCGGGAAATAGTCACTGAGGCCGGTGGGCTATAGCCTTTGGTCCGCGGGGGTTGGGGAGGGGCGTTCGGGGGCTCTAGGTGTCCGAAATGGGTACAGCCTTTTCGAGGGTCCTCGTGTACCCAGTGGGAGGCTACGGTCAGAGGCCTGCCCTAAAATGGCAAGTAGTGCCCAGCGCCGCAGCGCGGGAAATAGTCACCGAAGCCGGTGGGCTATAGCCTTTATTCCGCGGGGGTTGGGGAGGGGGTTTCGGGGGCTCTGGTCGTCAGAAATGGGTACGTTCTTTTCGAGGGTCCTCGTGTGCCCAGTGGGAGGCTACGGTCAGAAGCCTGCCCTAAAATGGCAAGACATGCCCAGCGGCGCAGCGCGTGAAATAGTCGCCGAGGCCGGTGGGCTATAGCCTTTTGCCCGCGGGGGTTGGGGAGGGGCGTTAGGGGGCTCTGGGTGTTGGAAATGGGCACAGTCTTTTCGAGGGTCCTCGCGTGCCCAGTGGGAGGCTACGGTCAGGGCCTGCCCTAAAATGGCAAGAAATGCCCAGCGGCGCAGCGCGTGAAATAGTCGCCGAGGCCGGTGGGATATAGCCTTTGGTCTGCGGGGGTTGGGGAGGGGCGTCGGAAATTGGTACAGTCTTTTCCAGGGTCCTCGTGTTCGCAGTGGGAGGCTACGGTCAGAAGCCTGCCCTAAAATGGCAAGACATGCCCAGCGGCGCCGCGCGTGAAATAGTCACCGAGGCCGGTGGGGTATAGCCTTTGGTCCGCGGGGGTTGGGGAGGGGCGTTCGGGGGCTCTGGGCATCCGAAATGGGTACAGTCTTTTCGAGGGTCCTCGTGTACACAGTGGGAGGCTACGGTCAGAGGCCTGCCCTAAAATGGCAAGAAATGCCGGCGGCGCAGCGCTGGAAATAGTCACCGAGACCGGTGTGCTATAGCCTTTGGTCCGCGGGGGTTGGGGAGGGGGTTTCGGGGGCTATGGTCGTCGGAAATGGGTACATTCTTTTTGAGGGTCCTCGTGTGTCCAGTGGGAGGCTACGGTCAGAAGCCTGCCCTAAAATGGCAAGACATGCCCAGCGGCGCAGCGCGTGAAATAGTCACCGAGGCCGGTGGGCTATAGCCTTTGGTCCGCGGGGGTTGGGGAGGGGGTTTCGGGGGTTCTGTTCGTCCGAAATGGGTACAGTCTTTTCGAGGGTCCTCGTGTACCCAGTGGGAGGCTACGGCAGAGGCCTGCCCTAAAATGGCGAGAAATGCCCAGCGGCGCAGCACGGGAAATAGTCACCGAGGCCGGTGGGCTATAGCCTTTGGTCCGCGGGGGTTGGGGAGGGGGTTTCGGGGGCTCTGGTCATCAGAAATGGGTACAGTCTTTTCGAGGGTCCTAGTGTGCCCAGTGGGAGGCTACGGTCAGAAGCCTGCCCTAAAATGGCAAGACATGCCCAGCGGCGCAGCGCGGGAAATAGTCACCGAGGCCGGTGAGCTATAGCCTTTGGTCCTCGGGGGTTGGGGAGGGGGTTTTGGGGGCCCTGGTCGTCGGAAATGGGTACATTCTTTTTTAGGGTCGTCGTGTGCCCAGTGGGAGGCTACGGTCAGAAGCCTGCCCTAAAATGGCAAGACATGCCCAGCGGCGGCGCGCGTGAAATAGTCACCGAGGCCGGTTGGCTATAACCTTTGGTCCGCGGGGGTTGGGGAGGGGGTTTCGGGGGCTCTGGTCATCAGAAATGGGTACAGTCTTTTCGAGGGTCCTCGTGTGCCCAGTGGGAGGCTACGGTCAGAAGCCTGCCCTAAAATGGCAAGACATGCCCAGCGGCGCAGCGCGGGAAATAGTCACCGAGGCCGGTGGGCTATAGCCTTTGGTCCGCGGGGGTTGGGGAGGGGGTTTCGGGGGCTCTGGTCGTCGGAAATGGTACACCTTTTCGAGGGTCCTCGGTGCCTGGGAGGCTACGGTCAAAAGCCTGCCCTAAAATGGCAAGACATGCCCAGCGCGCAGCGCTGAAATAGTTGCCGAGGCCGGTGGGCTATAGCCTTGGTCCGGGGGTTGGGAGGGGGGGGGTGTCCAAATGGGTACAGTCTTTTCGAGGGTCCTCGTACCCATGGGCGGCTACGGTCGAGGCCCGCCTTAAATGGCAAGACATGCCCAGCGCCAGCGCTGGAAATAGTCACCGAGGCCGGTGGGCTGGCAGCCTTGGTCCGGGGTTGGGGAGGGGTTTCGGCCTGAATGCTGGAAATATGTACAGTCTTTTCGAGGTTCGTCGTGTGCCCAGTGGGAGGCTACGGTCAAAAGCCTGCCCTAAAATGGCAAGACATGCCCAGCGGCGCAGCGCGTGAAATAGTCGCCGAGGCCGGTGGGCTATAGCCTTTGGTCCGCGGGGGTTGGGGAGGGGGTTTCGGGAGCTCTGGTCGTAGGAAATATGTACAGTCTTTTCGAGGGTCGTCGTGTGCCCAGTGGGAGGCTACAGCCAGAAGCCTGCCCTAAAATGGCAAGAAATGCCCAGCGGCGCAGCGCGTGAAATAGTCGCCGAGGCCGGTGGGCTATAGCCTTTGGTCCGCGGGGGTTGGGGAGGGGGTTTCGGGGGTTCTGGTCGTCAGAAATGGGTACGGTCTTTTCGAGGGTCCTCGTGTGCCCAGTGGGAGGCTACGGTCAGAAGCCTGCCCTAAAATGGCAAGACATGCCCAGCGGCGCAGTGCGTGAAATAGTCACCGAGGCCGGTGGGCTATAGCCTTTGGTCCGCGGGGGTTGGGGAGGGGGTTTAGGGGGCTCTGGTCGTCGAAAATGGGTACAGTCTTTTCGAGGGTCCTCGTGTGCCCAGTGGGAGGCTACGGTCAGAGGCCTGCCCTAAAATGGCAGGAAATGCCCAGCGGCGAAGCGCGGGAAATAGTCACTGAGGCCGGTGGGCTATAGCCTTTGGTCCGCGGGGGTTGGGGAGGGGCGTTCGGGGGCTCTAGGTGTCCGAAATGGGTACAGCCTTTTCGAGGGTCCTCGTGTACCCAGTGGGAGGCTACGGTCAGAGGCCTGCCCTAAAATGGCAAGTAGTGCCCAGCGGCGCAGCGCGGGAAATAGTCACCGAAGCCGGTGGGCTATAGCCTTTATTCCGCTGGGCCTGGGAGGGGTTTCGGGCCTGGTCGCCAGAAATGGCACGCTCTTTTCGAGGGTCCTCGTGCCCAAAGCTGGGAGGCTACGGTCGAAGCCCGCCCTAAATGTCAAGACATGGCCAGCGGCGCAGCGCGTGAAATAGTCGCCGAGGCCGGTGGGCTATAGCCTTTTGACCGCTGGTGAAGGGGAGTGTAGTTCTGTCGCTCTGGGTGTCGGAAATGGGTACAGTCTTTTCGAGGGTCCTCGCGTGCCCAGTGGGAGGCTACGGTCAGGGCCTGCCCAAAAATGGCAAGAAATGCCCAGCGGCACAGCGCGGGAAATAGTCGCCGAGGCCGGTGGGATATAGCCGTTTGTACGCGGGGCGGGGGGCGCCGGAAATTGCACAGCCTTTTTCCAGTGGTCCTCGTGTTCGCAGCTGGGAGGTTACGGTCAGAAGCCGGCCCTAAAATGGCAAGACATGCCCAGCGGCGCCGCTACAGGAAATAGTCACCGAGGCCGTGGGGTATAGCCTCGGTCCGCTGGGGTCGGGAGGGGCGCTCGGGGCCTGGGCATCCGAAATGGGTCTTTTCGAGGGTCCTCGTACACAAGTGGGAGGCTACGGTCGAGGCCTGCCCTAAATGGCAAGAAATGCCGGGCGGCGCAGCTGAAATAGTCACCGAGACCGTGTGCTTATAGCCTTTGGTCCGCTGGGGTCGGGGAGGGGTTTCGGGGCCATGGTCGCCGGAAATGGGTACATTCTTTTGAGGGTCTCGTGTGTCTGGGAGGTTACGGTCAGAAGCCTGCCCTAAATGGCAAGACATGCCCAGCAAGCGCAGCGTGAAATAGTCACCGAGGCCGTGGGCTATAGCCTTGGTCCGCTGGGGCTGGGAGGGGTTTCGGGGTTCTGTTCGTCCAAATGGGTACAGTCTTTCGAGGGTCCTCGTACCTGGGAGGCTACGGCAGACGCCGGCCCGAAAATGGCGAGAACTGCCCAGCGGCGCCGCACGGGAAAGAGTCACCGAGGGCGGGGGGCTATAGCCTTTGGTCCGCTGGGCCGGGGAGGGGTTTCGGGGCCTGTCATCAGAAATGGGTACAGTCTTTTCGAGGGTCCTAGTGTGCCCAGTGGGAGGCTACGGTCAGAAGCCTGCCCTAAAATGGCAAGACATGCCCAGCGGCGCAGCGCGGGAAATAGTCACCGAGGCCGGTGAGCTATAGCCTTTGGTCCTCGGGGGTTGGGGAGGGGGTTTTGGGGGCCCTGGTCGTCGGAAATGGGTACATTCTTTTTTAGGGTCGTCGTGTGCCCAGTGGGAGGCTACGGTCAGAAGCCTGCCCTAAAATGGCAAGACATGCCCAGCGGCGGAGCGCGTGAAATAGTCACCGAGGCCGGTTGGCTATAACCTTTGGTCCGCGGGGGTTGGGGAGGGGGTTTCGGGGGCTCTGGTCGTCAGAAATGGGTACAGTCTTTTCGAGGGTCCTCGTGTGCCCAATGGGAGGCTACGGTCAGAAGCCTGCCCTAAAATGGCAAGACATGCCCAGCGGCGCAGCGCGGGAAATAGTCACCGAGGCCGGTGAGCTATAGCCTTTGGTCCGCGGGGGTTGGGAGGCTGGGGCCCCGTCATCGGAAATGGGTACATTCTTTTATAGGGTCCTCGTGCCGCTGGGAGGCTACGGTCAAGCCTGCCCTAAAAAGGCAAGAAATGTCCCAGGGGCGCAGCGTGAAATAGGTGCCGAGGACGGGCTATAGCCTTGACCACGGGGCCGGGAGGGCTGGGGCTCTGGTCGTCAGAAATGGGTACAGTCTTTTCGAGGGTCCCCGCGTGCCCAGTGGGAGGCTACGGTCAGAGGCCTGCCCTAAAATGGCAAGAAATGCCCAGCGGCGCAGCGAGTGAAATAGTCACCGAGGCCGGTGGGATATAGCCTTTGGTCTGCGGGGGTTGGGGAGGGGCGTCGGAAATGGGTACAGTCTTTTCGAGGGTCCTCTTGTGCCCCGTGGGAGGCTACGGTCAGAAGCCTGCCCTAAAATGGCAAGACATGCCCAGCGGCGCAGCGCGGGAAATAGTCACCGAGGCCGGTGAGCTATAGCCTTTGGTCCGCGTGGGTTGGGGAGGGGGTTTCGGGGGCCCTGGTCGTCGGAAATGGGTACATTCTTTTATAGGGTCCTCGTGTGCCCAGTGGGAGGCTACGGTCAGAAGCCTGTCCTAAAATGGCAAGAAATGTCCAGTGGCGCAGCGCGTGAAATAGGTGCCGAGGACGGTGGGCTATAGCCTTTGGCCCACGGGGGTTGGGGAGGGCGCCGGGCCTGCGGAAATGGCACAGTCTTTTCGAGGGACCCCGCTGCCCTGGGGAGGCTACGGTCGAGGCCTGCCCTAAATGGCAAGAAATGCCCAGCGCACAAATGAAAGTGAAATAGTCACCGAGGCCGGTGGGATATAGCCTTGGTGCGGGGTTGGGGAGGGCGCCGGAAATGGGTACATTTTCGAGGGTCCTCAGTGCCCTGGGGAGGCTACGGTCAAGGCCCGCCAAAATGGCAAGACATGCCCAGCGGCGCTGGAAATAGTCACCGAGGCCGGTGAGCTATAGCCTGGTCCGCTGGTTGGGAGGGGTTTCGGGGCCTGTCGTCGGAAATGGGTACATTCTTTTATAGGGTCCTCGTGTGCCCAGTGGGAGGCTACGGTCAGAAGCCTGTCCTAAAATGGCAAGAAATGTCCAGTGGCGCAGCGCGTGAAATAGGTGCCGAGGACGGTGGGCTATAGCCTTTGGCCCACGGGGGTTGGGGAGGGGCGTTTGGGGGCTCTGGGTGTCGGAAATGGGTACAGTCTTTTCGAGGGTCCCCGCGTGCCCAGTGGGAGGCTACGGTCAGAGGCCTGCCCTAAAATGGCAAGAAATGCCCAGCGGCACAGCGAGTGAAATAGTCACCGAGGCCGGTGGGATATAGCCTTTGGTCTGCGGGGGTTGGGGAGGGACGGAAATGGGTCTGCATGCCAGTCTTTTCGAGGGTCCTTGTGCCTGGTGGGAGGCTACGGCCGAGGCCCGCCCTCAAAATGACAAGAAATGCCCAGCGCGGCGCGCTGTGAAATAGTCACCGAGGCCGGTGGGCACATAGCCTCGGTCCGCCGTGGGGTTGGGAGGGGCTCGGGCCCGGTCGCTTGAAATGGGTACATTCTTTATCAGGGTCCTCGGTGCCCTGTGGTAGGCTACGGTCATAAGCCTGCCTTAAATGGGCAAGAAATACCCAGGGGCGCAGCAGGGTAAATAGCCACCGAGGCCGGTGCGCCACAGCCTTTGGTCCGCGGGGTTGGGAGGGGTTTAGGGGGTTCTGCCGCCAGAAATGGGCACAGGGCCTTTTCGAGGGTCCTCGCGCCCAAGTGGGAGGCTACGGTCGAGGCCTGCCCTAAATGGCAAGAAACGCCCAGCCGCACAATGAGTGAAATAGTCACCGAGGACGGTGGGATATAGCCTTTGGTCTCAAGGGGCTGGGAGGGCCGGAAATGGTACGCTCTTTTCGAGGGTCCTCTGTGCCTGTGGGAGGCTACGGTCAGAGGCCCGCCCTAAAATGACGAGAATGCCCAGCCGCGGCCGTTATGAAATAGTCACCGAGGCCGGTGGCCATAGCCTTGGTCCGCGGTGGTTGGGGGTTTTCGGGGCCCCTGGTCGTCGGAAATGGGTACAGTCTTTTTAGGGTCCTCGTAGCCTGGGTAGGCTACTGTCAGAAGCCCGTCCCTAAATGGCAAGAAATACCCAACAAGGCAATGGAAACAGCCACCGAGGCCGCGCGCGCCTATAGCTCGGGTCCGCTGGGGCCGGGAGGGGCTTAGGGTTATCGTCGAAATGGGCACAGCCTTTTTCTGAGGGTCCTCGCGTGCCTGCTGGGAGGCTACGGCCGAAGCCTGCCCTAAATGGCAAGATATGCCCAGCGCGCAGCTGGGAAATAGTCGCCGAGGCCGGTGGGCTATAGCCTTTGGTCCGCGGGGCCGGGAGGGGCGCCTGGGGCCTCGCGGCCGGAAATGGGCAGTCTTTCGAGGGTCCCTGCAGCCTGGGCAGAGACTACGGCCGAGGCCTGCCCTAAAATAGCAAGAAATGCTCAATGGCGCAGCTGGGAAATAGTCACCGAGGCCGTGGGCTATAGCCTTTGGTCCGAGCTGGGGGCTTCAGGGCCCTGGTCGTCAAAAATGGGTACAGTCTTTTCGAGGGTCCTCGCGCCTGGGGAGGCTACGGTCAGAAGCCTGCCCTAAATGGCAAGACATGCCCAGCGCGCAGCTGCTGAAATAGTCCGCCGAGGCCGGTGGGCTATAGCCTCGGGTCCGCTGGGTGCTGGGGAGGGGGTTTGTGGGCTGGTCATCGAATGGGTACATTTTCACGAGGGTCCTCGCGCTCAAAGGGGAGGCTACGGTCAGGGCCTGCCTAAATGGCAATAAATACCCAGCGCGCAGCAGCGTGAAATAGCCGAGGCCGAGGTGGGCTAGCTGGTCCATGGAGGTTGGGAGGCGCGGAAATGGGTACAGGCCTTTTCGAGGGTCCTCGTGGTGCCCTGGGAGGCTACGGTCAGAGGCCTCCCCAAATGACAAGAAATGCCCAGCGCGCAGCTGAAATAGTCACCGAGGCCGTGGCTACAGCCTTTTGGTCCGCGGGGTTGGGAAGCGTCGGGTCTCCTGGGTGTCGAAATGGGTATAGTCTTTTCGAGGGTCTCGCGCTCAAAGTGGGAGGCTACGGTCAGGGCCTGCCCTAAAATGGCAAGAAATGCCCAACGGTGCAGCGCGTGAAATAGTCGCCGAGGCCGGTGGTCAATAGCCTTTGGTCCGCGGGGGCTACGGAGGGGCGTTCGGGGGCTCTGGGTGTCGGAAATGGGTACAGTCTTTTCGAGGGTCCTCGCGTGCCCAGTGGGAGGCTACGGTCAGAAGCCTGCCCTAAAATGGCAAGAAATACCCAGCGGCGCAGCGCGTGAAATAGCCACCGAGGCCGGTGCGCTATAGCCCTTGGTCCGCGGGGGTTGGGGAGGGGGTTTAGGGCTCGGTCGCCGAAATGGGCACACGCCTTTTTCGAGGGTCCTCGGCAGGCCTGGGAGGCTACGGTCTGAAGCTCGCCCAAAATGGCAAGACATGCCCAGCGCGCAGCGGAAATAGTCGCCGAGGCCGGGGGTATAGCCGGTCCGGGCCGGGAGGCGCTCGGGGCCTGTGTCGGAAATGGTACAGCCTTCGAGGGTCCTCGCCTGGGAGGCTACGGTCAGGCCTGCCCTAAACGGCACAATACCCAGCGGGCGCAGCGTGAAATAGTCACCGAGGCCGGTGGGCTATAGCTGGTCCGCGGAGGTTGGGAGGGCCGGAAATGGGCCAGCCTTTTCGAGGGTCCTCGCAGCCTGGGAGGCTACGGTCAGAAGCCCGCCCTCAAAATTGCAAGAAATGCCCAGCGGCGCGGAAATAGTCACCGAGGCCGGTGAGCTATAGCCTTTGGTCCGCGGGTTGAGGAGGGGTTTCGGGGTTCTGCTCACGAAATGGCACGGTCTTCGAGGGTCCTCGGTGCCCAGTGGGAGGCTACGGTCAGAAGCTCACCCTAAATGGCAAGACATGCCCAGCGCGCAGCCGCTAGTGAAATAGTCGCCGAGGCCGGTGGCTTTAGCTTTTGGTCCGCTGGGGTTGGGGGGGGGTATCGGGGGCTGGGTCACGAAATGGGTACTGGCACTTTCGAGGGTCCTCGTGCCTGGGGAGGCTACGGCCTATCAAGCCTGTCCTAAATGGCAAGAAATGCCCAGCGGCGCAGCACGGAAGAACAGAGGCTGTGGGCTATAGCCTTGGTCCGGGGCCGGGAGGGGCTCGGGGCCTGCCGCCGAAAATGGGTACAGTCTTTCGAGGGTCCTCGTGTGCTCAAAAGTGAGGCTACGCCGTCAGAAGCCCGCGCTTAAAATAGCAAGACATGCCCAGCGCGAGAAGGAAATAGTCACCGAGCCGGTAGGCTAGCCTTTGGTCCGGGGCTGGGAGGGGCTTTGGGGCCCCGGCCGCCGGAAATGGGTACATTCTTTAGGGTCCTCGTGCCCAGTGGGAGGCTACGGTCGAAGCCCGCCCTAAAATGGCAAGAGACATGCCGGAAGTGAGCGCTGAATAGTCACCGAGGCCGGCTATAGCCTTTGGCCTCGGGCCGGGAGGGGCGCGGTGCTCGGGTGTCGAAATGGCACATCCAAGCTCGAGGGTCCTCGCGTGCCCAGTGGGAGGCTACGGTCAGGGCCTGCCCTAAAATGGCTAGAAATGCCCAGCGGCGCAGCGAGTGAAATAGTCACCGAGGCCGGTGGGATATAGCCTTTGGTCTACGGGGGTTGGGGAGGGACGTCGGAAATGGTTACAGTCTTTTCGAGGGTCCTCTTGTGCCCCGTGGGAGGGTACGTCGAGGTCTGCCCTTAAAATGACAAGAAATGCCCAGCGCGCAGGAAATAGTCACCGAGGCCGTGGGCTATAGCCTTTGGTCCGCAGGGGCTGGGAGGGGTTTCGGGCCCGTCATCGAAATGGGTACAGCCTTTTCGAGGGTCCTCGGTGCCCAAATGGGAGGCTGGCCGACGCCCGCCCAAAATGGCAAGACATGCCCAGCGGCGCAGCGCGGGAAATAGTCACCGAGGCCGGTGGGCAATAGCCTTTGGTCCGCGGGGGTGGGGGGGCTCGGGGTCGCCGGAAATGGGTATAGTCTTTTCGAGGGTCCTGTGTGCCTGGGGAGGCTACTGAGGCCTGCCCCTACAATGGCAAAAAATGCCCAGCGGCGCAGCGTGGAAATAGCCACCGAGGCCGTGAGCTATAGCCTTGGTCCGCGGGACTGGGGAGGCTTAGGGCCTGCCCGGAAATGGGTACAGTCTTTTCGAGGGTTCTCGCGCTCGCTGGAGGCTTACGGTCAGAAGCCCGCCCTAAAATGGCAAGGCATGCCCAGCGCGCAGCGCGGAAATAGTCGCGCGAGGCCGGCGGGCCTATAGTCTTTGGTCCGGGGGTTGGGAGGGCGCTGGGGCTCGGGCGCCGGAAATGGGTACAGTCTTTCGAGGGTCCTCGGTAGCCTGGGAGACTACGGTCGAGGCCTGCCTAAAATAGCAAGAAATGCCCAGCGCGCAGCGCAGAAATAGTCACCGGCCGTGGCCTATAGCCTGGTCCGCGGGGCTGGGGAGGGGTTTCGGGGCCTGGGTCATCGGAAATGGGTACAGCTTTTACGAGGGTCTCGTACCAGCTGGAGGCTCCGGCCAGAAGCCTGCCTAAAATTCCAAGAAATGTCCAGCCGCGCAGCGCAAGGAAATAGTCACCGAGGATGGTGGGCTATAGCCTTTTGGGGCCGCTGGGCTGGGAGGGTCCGCCTGGGGCCCGTGTCGGAAATGGGCATGTCTTTCAAGGTCCTCGCGCGTCTGGGGAGGCTACGGTCAGGGCTCGCCCTAAAATGGCACAATACCCAGCGCGCAGCTGACAGAAATAGTCGCCGAGGCCGGTGGGCTATAGCCTGGTCCGCATGGAGGTTGGGAGGGTCGAAATGGGTACAGTCTTTTCGAGGGTCCTCGTGCCCTGTGGGAGGCTACGGTCGAGGCCTGCCCTAAATGACAAGAAATGCCCCCAGCGCAGGTGAAATAGTCACCGAGGCCGGTGGGCTATAGCCTGGTCCGGGGTTTTGGGAGGGGGCTCTGGGGCCTGCCGTAAATGGCACAGCCTTTTCGAGGGTCCTCGTGCCTGGGGGAGGCTACGGTCAAAGCCCGCCCTAAAATGGCAAGAATGCCCAGCACGCAGCGCAGAAATAGTCACCGAGGCCGGTGGCCTATAGCCTTGGGTCCGCTGGGAGGGGTTTCGGGGCTCGGGTCATCGGAAATGGCGGTACACGAGGGTCTGTGCTGGGAGGCTCCGGCCAGAGCCTGCCCTAAAATGCCAAGAAATGTCCAGCGCGCAGCTGGAAATAGTCGCCGAGGATGGTGGGCTATAGCCTTTGGGCCGCGGGGGTTGGGGAGGGTCGTTCGGGGGCTCTGGGTGTCGGAAATGGGTACAGTCTTTTCGAAGGTCCTCGCGTGCCCAGTGGGAGGCTACGGTCAGGGCCTGCCCTAAAATGGCAATAAATACCCAGCGGCGCAGCGCGTGAAATAGTCGCCGAGGCCGGTGGGCTATAGCCTTTGGTCCGCGGAGGTTGGGGAGGGTCGTCGGAAATGGGTACAGTCTTTTCGAGGGTCCTCGTGTGCCCCGTGGGAGGCTACGGTCAGAGGCCTGCCCTAAAATGACAAGAAATGACCAGCGGCGCAGCGCGTGAAATAGTCACCGAGGCCGGTGGGCTATAGCCTTTGGTCCGCGGGTTTTGTGAGGGGCTCGGGGCCCGTCGCCGAAATGGGTACGCCTTTTCGAGGGTCCTCGTAGCCTGGGAGGCTACGGTCAGAAGCCTACCCTAAAATGGCAAGATATGCCCAGCGCGCAGCAGGAAATAGTCGCCGAGGCCGTGGGCTATAGCTGGTCCGCGGGGCCGGGAGGGATTTCGGGCCCGTCGCCAGAAATGGGTACGGTCTTTCGAGGGTCCTCGTAGCCTGGGAGGCTACGTCAGAAGCCTGTCCTAAATGGTAAGAAATGCCCAGCGCACAGCACGGAAATAGTCACCGAGGCCGGTGGGCATAGCCTTTGGTCCGCTGGGGCGGGAGGGGTTTCGGGCTCGGCCGCCGAATGGGTACAGGCCTTTTCGAGGGTCCTCGTGCTCAAAGGAGGCTACGGTCAGAAGCCTGCACTAAAATAGCAAGACATGCCCAGCGGCGCGGCGCGGGAAATAGTCACCGAGGCCGGTGGGCTATAGCCTTTGGACCGCTGGGGCCGGGAGGGGTTTCGGGGCCCGGCCGCCGGAAATGGGTACATTCTTTGTGAGAGTCCTCGGGTGCCCAGTGGGAGGCAAAGGTCAGTAGCCTGCCCTAAAATGGCAAGACATGCCGGGCGCAGCGTGAAATAGTCACCGAGGCCGCTTAGGCTATAGCCTTTGGTCCGCTGGGGCCGAGGGGTTTCGGGGCCCGTCACGAAATGGGTACGGCCTTTTCGAGGGTTCCTCGCCCTGGAGGCTACGGCCGGAAGCTCGCCTAAAATGGCAAGAAATGTCCAGCGGCGCAGCGCGTGAAATAGTCACCGAGGCCGGTGGGATATAGCCTTTGGTCTACGGGGGTTGGGGAGGGGCGTCGGAAATGGGTACAGTCTTTTCGAGGGTCCTCGTGTGCCCAGTGGGAGGCTACGGTCAGAAGCCTGCCCTAAAATAGCAAGAAATGCCCAGCGGCGCAGCGCGGGAAATAGTCACCGAGGCCGGTGGGCTATAGCCTTTGGTCCGGGGGTTGGGAGGGCTTAGGGCCTCGTCGCCGAAATGGGCATTTTTCGAGGGTCCTCGGCTCAAGGGAGGCTACGGCCGAAGCCTGCCCTAAATGGCAAGAAATGTCCAACGGGCGCAGCTGCTGCGGAAATAGTCACCGAGGCCGGTGGATATAGCCTTGGTCTACGGGGTTGGGGAGGGCCGAAATGGCAGTCTTTTCGAGGGTCCTCGTGTGCCTGGGAGGCTACGGTCAAGCCTGCCCTAAATTAGCAAGACATGCCCAGCGCGCAGCTGCTGGAAATAGTCACCGAGGCCGTGGGCTATAGCCATTGGGCTTTTCAGGGGGGAATGGTCTTTCGTTTTTCCCGGGTCCTGGCTATGGCTAAATAACAAGAAATGCCCAGGCAAGTGCCTGACAGGAGAAATAGTCACCGAGGCCGGTTGGATATAGCCTTTGGCCCCCTGGGCCGGGAGGCGGGTGCCTGGGTGTCGGAAATGGTACAAGCTTCGAGGGTCCTCGCGCCCAAAGTGGGAGGCTACGGTCAGGCTCGCCCCTAAATGGCTAGGGAAATGCCCAGCGCAGCTGAGGAAATAGTCACCGAGGCCGGTTGGATATAGCCTTTGGTCTACGGGGGTTGGGGAGGGGCGTCGGAAATGGTTACAGTCTCGAGGGTCCTCTGTGCCTGTGGAGGGTACGGCCGAGGTCTCGCCTAAAATGACAAGAAATGCCCAGCGGCGCTGGGAAATAGTCACTGAGGCCGGTGGGCTATAGCATTGGTACGCAGGGGTTGGGAGGGGGTTTTGGGGCCTGGCCGCCGAAATGGGTAAGGTCCGAGGGTCCTCGTGCCCTGGGAGGTTACGCACGAGGCCCGCCTTAAAATGACAAGAAATGCCCAGCGCAAGGTGAAATAGTCACCGAGGCCGGTGGGCTATAGCCTGGTCCGCGGGGTTGGGAGGGGTTTCGGCCCGTCGCCGAAATGGGTACAGTCTTTTCGAGGGTCCTCGTGTTCCCAGTAGGAGGCTACGGTCAGAAGCCTGCCCTAAAATGGCAAGAAATGCCCAGCGGCGCAGCGCGTGAAATAGTCACCGAGGCCGGTGAGCTATAACCTTTGGTCCGCGGGGGTTGGGGAGGGGCGTTCGGGGGCTCTGGGCGTCGGAAATTGGTACAGTCTTTTCGAGGGTCCTCGTGTGCCCAGTGGGAGACTACGGTCAGAGGCCTGCCCTAAAATAGCAAGAAATGCCCAGCGGCACAGCGCGGGAAATAGTCGCCGAGGCCGGTGGGCTATAGCCTTTGGTCCGCGGGATTTGGGGAAGGTGTTTCGGGGGCTCTGGTCGTCGGAAATGGGTACAGTCTTTACGAGGGTCCTCGTGTGCCCAGTGGCAGGCTACGGTCAGAAGCCTGCCCTAAAATGCCAACAAATGTCCAGCAGCGCAGCGCGTGAAATAGTCGCCGAGGACGGTGGGCTATAGCCTTTGGTCCGCGGGGGTTTTGGGGGCTCTGGTCATCGGAAATGGGTACAGTCTTAACGAGGGTCCTCGTGTGCCCAATGGGAGGCTACGGTCAGAGGCCTGCCCTAAAATGGCAAGAAATGGCAAGCGACGCAGCGCGTCAAATAGTCGCCGAGGCCGGTGGGCTATAGCCTTTGGTCCGCGGGATTTGGGGAAGGTGTTTCGGGCCCGGTCGCCGGAAATGGCATGCCTACGAGGGTCCTCGGTGCCCTGGGCAGGCTACGGTCAGAAGCCTGCCCTAAAATGCCAACAAATGTCCAGCAGCGCAGCGCGTGAAATAGTCGCCGAGGACGGTGGGCTATAGCCTTTGGTCCGCGGGGGTTTTGGGGGCTCTGGTCATCGGAAATGGGTACAGTCTTAACGAGGGTCCTCGTGTGCCCAATGGGAGGCTACGGTCAGAAGCCTGCCCTAAAATGGCAAGAAATGTCCAGCGGCGCAGCGCGTGAAATAGTCGCCGAGGCCGGTGGGCTATAGCCTTTGGTCCGCAGGGGTTGTGGAGGGGCGTTCGGGGGCTCTGGGTGTCGGAAATAGGTACAGTTTTTCGAGGGTCCTCGCGTGCCCAGTGGGAGGCTACATTCAGGGCCTGCCCTAGAATGGCAAGAAATGTCCAGCGTGGCCGGTGGGCTATAGCCTTGGTCCGCTGGAGGCTGGGAGGGCCGGAAATGGGTATAGTCTTTCGAGGGTCCTCGTGTGCCTGCGGGAGGCTACGGTCGAGGCCTGCCCTAAATCGACAAGAAATGCCCAGGCGCAACGCGGGAAATAGTCTCCGAGGCCGCGGGCTATAGCCTTTGGTCCCGGGCCGGGAGCGGGTTTCGAGGGCCTGGGTCGCCGAAATGGGTACAGCTTTCGAGGGTCCTCGTGGTGCCTGGTGGAGGCTACGGTCGAGGCCTGCCCTAAAATGGCAAAAATTCCAAGCGCGCAGCTGGAAATAGTCACCGAGGCCGGTGGGCTATAGCCTTTGGTCCGCGGGGTCCGGGAGGGGAGGGCCTGCATCGGAAATGGGTACGCTTTTCGAGGGTCCTCGCTCAGCTGGGAGGCTACGGTCAGGCCCGCCTAAATGGCAAGAAATGCCCAGCGGTGCAGCACGTGAAATAGTCGCCGAGGCCGGTGGGCTATAGCCTTTGGTCCGCGGGGGTTGGGGATGGGCGTCGGAAATGGGTACAGTCTTTTCGAGGGTCCTCGCAGCCCTGTGGAAGGCTACGGTCAGAGGCCTGCCCTAAATGACAAGAAATGCCCAGCGCGCAGCGGAAATAGTCACGAGGCCGGTGGGCTATAGCCTTTGGTCCGGGGCTGGGGAGGGGTTTCGAGGGCCTGTCAGTCGGAAATGGGTACAGATTTTTCGAGGGTCCTCGCAGCCTGGGGAGGCTACGGTCCGAAGCCCGCACTAAAATACCAAGAATTGTCCAGCGCGCAGCAGATGAAATAGTCACCGAGGCCGAGGGCTATAGCCTCGGTCCGCGGGGCCGGGGAGGGGGTTTCGGGGGCTCGTCATCGAAATGGGTACAGTCTTTTTCGAGGGTTCCTCGTGCCTCTGGGAGGCTACGGTCAGAAGCATTCTAAATGGCAAGAATACCTAGCGCGCGCAGCGTTATATAGTCGCCGAGGCCGGCGGGCTATAGCCTTTGGTCCGCGGGGTCAAGGTGTTTCGGCCTGGGTCGCCGGAAATGGGTACAGGATTTTTCCGAGGGTCCTCGTGCCCAGTGGAGGCTACAGAAGCCTGCCCTAAAATGAGAAGAATGTCCAGCCGCGCACAAGGTGAAATAGCCGCCGAGGCCGGTGGGCTATAGCCTTTGGTCCTGGGGCCGGGAGGGCGCTCGGGGCTCGTGTCGGAAATGGGTACAGTATTTTTCGAGGGTCCTCGCGTGCCCAGTGGGAGGCTACGGTCAGGGCCTGCCTTAAAATGGTAAGAAATGCCCAGCGGTGCAGCGCGTGAAATAGTCGCCGAGGCCGGTGGTCTATAGCCTTTGGTCCGCGGGGGTTGGGGAGGGGCGTCGGAAATGGGTACAGTCTTTTCGAGGGTCCTCGTAGCCCTGGGGAGGCTACGGTCAGAGGCCTGCCCTAAAATGACAAGAAATGCCCAGCGCGCAGCTGGGAAATAGTCACCGAGGCCGGTGGGCTATAGCCTTTGGTCGCCGGGGCCGGGGAGCGGGTTTCGAGGGCTCGCGCCGGAAATGGGCAGTCTTTCGAGGGTCCTCGTGCCTGGGAGGCTACCAGAGGCTCGCCTAAAATGGCAAAAATTGCTGGGCCAGCGCGCAGCTGTGAAATAGTCACCGAGGCCGGTGGGCTATAGCCTGGTCCGCGGGGTTGGGAGGGGTGGGTTCGTCAGAAAACGGGTACATGATTTTTCGAGGGTCCTCGGTGCCTAGCTGGGAGGCTACGGTCGAAGCCCGCCCTAAATGGCAAAAATTCCAGCGCGAAGGTGAAATAGTCACCGAGGCCGGTGGGCTATAGCCTCTGGTCCGCGGGGGTTGGGGAGGGGGTTTTGGGGGCTCTGGTCGTAGAAAATGGGTACAGTATTTTTCGAGGGTCCTCGTGTGCCCAGTGGGAGGCTACGGTCAGAAGCCTGCACTAAAATACCAAGAAATGTCCAGTGGCGCAGCGCATGAAATAGTCGCCGAGGACGGTGGGCTATAGCCTTTGGTCCGCGGGGGTTTGGGAGGGTGTTTAGGGGTTCTGGTCGTAGAAAACGGGTACAGTATTTTTCGAGGGTCCTCGTGTGCCCAGTGGGAGGCTACGGTCAGAAGCCTGCCCTAAAATGGCAAAAAATTCCAAGCGGCGCAGCGCGTGAAATAGTCACCGAGGCCGGTGGGCTATAGCCTTTGGTCCGCGGGGGTTGGGGAGGGGGTTTTGGGGGCTCTGGTCGTAGAAAATGGGTACAGTATTTTTCGAGGGTCCTCGCGTGCCCAGTGGGAGGCTACGGTCAGGGCCTGCCTTAAAATGGTAAGAAATGCCCAGCGGTGCAGCGCGTGAAATAGTCGCCGAGGCCGGTGGTCTATAGCCTTTGGTCCGCTGGGCTGGGAGGGCCGGAAATGGGTACATGGCTTCGAGGGTCCTCGGTGCCTGTGGAGGCTACGGTCCGAGGCCCCGCCCAAATCGACAAGAAATGCCCAGCGCGCAGCTGCGAAATAGTCACCGAGGCCGGAGGGCTATAGCCTCGGTCCGCGGGCTGGGAGGGGCTCGGGACTCGGGTCATCGAAATGGCATGCCGAGGGTCCTCGTGCCCTGCGGGAGGCTACGGTCGAGGCCCGCCTAAATCGACAAGAATGCCCAGCGCAGCGTGAAATAGTCACCGAGGCCGGGCTATAGCCTGGTCCGCTGGGGCTGGGAGGGTATTAGGGTTCTGGTCGAAAACGGTATGATTTTTCGAGGGTCCTCGTGCCTGGGAGGCTACGTCAGAAGCTTCGCCCTTAAATGGCAAAAATTCAAGCGCGCAGCCGCGTGAAATAGTCAGTCACCGAGCGGGCTGCGGCCTTTGGTCCGCTGGGGTTGGGCGGGGTTCGGTGTCATCGGAATGTTTATAGTCCCCACGAGGGTCCTCGCAGCCTGCTGTGGAGGCTACGTCAGAAGCTCGCCCTAAAATGGCAAGAAATGTCCAGCGCAGCACAGGAAATAGTCGCCGAGGCCGTGGGCTATAGCCTTGGTCCGCAGGGGTCAGAGGCGTCGGGCCTCGCGTCGGAAACAGGTACAGTCTTTTCGAGGGTCCTCGCCTCAAAGGGGAGGCTACGGTCAGAGGAGGTCACCGCCCCAGAATGGCAAGAAATTCAGCTGCGCGCAGCGCGCGAAATAGTTGCGGTGGCCGTGGCTATAGCCTTTGGTCCGCTGGAGGTCGGGGAGGCGCCGGAAATGGGTAGTGCAGTCTTTTCGAGGGTCCGTGGTGCCTGGGATGCTACGGTCGAGGCCTGCTAAATGACAAGAAAAGCCCAGCGCGCAGCTGGAAATAGTCACCGAGACGGTGGGCTATAGCCTTGGTCCGCTGGGGTTGGGGAGCGGGTTTCAGGGCCTCGCCGGAATGGGTACAGTTCGAGGGTCTTCGCTGCCCGGGGAGGCTACGGCGAGGACCGCCCAAATGGCAAAATTCGCGGCGCAGAGGCTGCGAAGTCAATGAGGCCGGTGGGCTATAGCCTTTGGTCCGCGGTGGCCGGGAGGGGTTTCGGGGCTCGTCGCTGAAATGGCAGTCTTTTTGAGGGTCCTCGTGCCCAAAGGCTGGGAGGCTACGGTCAAGCTCCGCCCTAAAATGCCAAGAGATGTCCAGCGCGCAGCGCAGAAATAGTCGCCGAGGACGGTGGGCCAGCAGCCTTTGGTCCGCGGGGTTTGGGAGGGGCGTCGCCTGGTGTCAAAATGGGGTACAGTCTTTTCGAGGGTCCGCGTGCTGTGCAGGCTACGGTCAGGCCCGCCTAAAATGGCACAATGCTCACGCGCAGCTGGTGAAACAGTCACCGAGGTCGTGGGCGATAGCCTTTGGTCCGCTGGGGCTGGGAGGGTGTTTCGGGGCTTTGGTCATCGGAAATGGGTACAGTGTTTACGAGGGTCCTCGCAGCCCTGAAGTGGGGAGGCTACGGTGAGGCTCGCCCTAAATGGCAAGAAATGTCCAGCCGACGCAGCGCGTGAAATAGTCCGCCGAGGCCGGTGGGCTACGTTTTGGTCCGCTGGGGTCGGAGGTTCGGGTTCGGTCGAATGGGTACAGTTTTTCGAGGGTCCCTCGTGCTCAATGGAGGATACGGTCAAGGCTCGCCCAAAATGGCAAGAAATGCCCAAGCGCGCGCAATAAATAGTCGCCGAGGCCGTGGGGTGGCAGGCTTGGGTCCGCGGGGTTGGGAAGGTGTTTCGGGGGCTCTGCCGCCGGAAATGGATACAGCTTTTTCGAGGGTCCTTCAGTGCTCAAAGGGGAGGCTACGGTTAGCCTGCGCTAAATGGCAAGAAATGCCCAGCGCGCAGCAGGAAATTGTCGCCGAGGCCGGTGGGCTATAGCCTTTGGTCCGCGGGGGGGAGGGCTGCCGGAAATGGGTACAGAGCTGAGGGTCCTCGTGCCTGTGAGGATACGTCGAGGCCTGCCTTTAAAATAGCAAGAAATGCCCAGCGCAGCGCAGTGGAAATAGTCACCGAGGCCGGTGGATAGCCTCGGTCCACGGGGCCGGGGAGCGGGTTTCGAGGGCTCGTCATCGGAAATGGATACAGCCTACGAGGGTCCCTGCGCTCAAGCGGGAGGCTACGTTAGGGGCCTGCTTTAAAATGGCAATAAATGCCCAGGCGCAGCCAAGGTGAAATAGTCACCGAGGTGTGGGCTATAGCCTTTGGTCCGCCCAGGGGTTGGGGAGTAGGCTCGGGGCTGTCGGAAATGGGTACATTCTTTCGAGGGTCCTCGTGCCCCGCTGGGAGGCTACGGCCAAAGGCCCGCCCAAAATGACAAGAAATTGACCAGCGCGCAGCGGGTGAAATAGTCACCGAGGCCGGTGGGATATGGCCTTTGGTCCGCGGGGGTTGGGGGGCCCGCTTCATCGGAAATGTTTACAGCCTTTACGAGGGTCTCGTGCAGTGCCTGAAGGAGGCTACGGTCAGAGCCTCGCCCCTAAAATGGCAAGAAATGTCCAGCGGCGCAGCACAGGAAATAGTCGCCAGGCCGTGGGCTATAGCCTTTGGTCCGCAGGGCCGGGAGGGGGGTCGGGCCTGCGTCGAACAGTCTTTTTTCGAGGGTCCTCGCGCCCAAAGTGGGAGGCTACGTTGTGGCCTCGCTTAGAATGGCAAGAAATTTCCAGCGCGCAGCGCGTGAAATAGTTATGGGCCGCGGGCTACAGCCTTGGTCCGCGGAGTCGGGAGGCGCCGAATAGGAAATGGTCTTTCGAGGGTCCCCGCGTGTTCGGAGGCTACGGTCGAGGCCTGCCTAAAATGGCAAGAAAATGCTCGCGCGCAGTGAAATAGTCACCGAGGCCGGTGGGCTATAGCCTTGGTCCGCGGGGTGGTCGGGGAGGGGCTCAGGGGCCTGGTCATCGGAAATGGGTAAAGTGTTTCGAGGGTCTCGTGTGCCCAGTGGGAGGCTTACGTCGAGGCTCGCCCCTAAAATGCCAAGAAATGTCCAGCGACGAGCGCGTGAGTCAGCCGCCGAGGCCGGTGGGCCAGCCATTGGTCCGGCTGGGTTGGGAGGGCGCGGGGCCCGGGTGCTCCGAAATGGGTAAAGTCTTTTCGAGGGTCCTCGCGTGCTCAGGGGGAGGCTACGGTCGAAGCTCGCCCTAAAATGGCAAGAAATGCCAGCGGCGCAGCGCAGGAAATAGTCACCGAGGTGGGCTACAGCCTTTGGTCCGCTGGGCTTGGGGAGGTGTTTCGGGCCTGGTCATCGGAAATGGGTACAAAGTGGTTTACGAGGGTCCTCGTGTTCCCTGGAGGCTACGGTCAGAGGCCTGCCCTAAATGGCAAGAATGTCCAGCGACGCACACAGGAAATAGTCGCTGAGGCCGTGGGCTACAGCCTCGGTCCGCGGGGGTTGGGGAGGGGCTCTGGGGTCCGCCGAAATGGGTACAGCTTTCGAGGGTCTCGTGGTGCCTGGGAGGATACGGCCAGAGCCTGCCCCTAAATGGCAAGAAATGCCAAGCGCGCAGCGCTGCCAAATAGTCGCCGAGGCCGGTGGGCAGGCTTTGGTCCACGCGTTGGGGAAAGGTGCTCGGGGCTCGTCCGCCGGAAATGGGTACTGCTTTTTCGAGGGTCCTTGGTGCCTGGGCAGGAGGCTACGGCTGAAGCCTGCGCTTAAATGGCAAGAAACCAGCTCAACTAGCGAAATAGTCGCCGAGGCCGGTGGGCTATAAGCCTTTGGTCCGCGGGGTCGGGGAGGGCGCTGAAATGGCATGTTTTCGAGGGTCCTCGTGCCCAGTGCGAGGATACGGTCAGAGGCTTGCCCTAAAATAGCAAGAAATGACCAGCGGCGCAGCGCGGGAAATAGTCACGAGGCCGGTGGCTCATAGCCGTCCACGGGGCTGGGGAGGGGTTTCGGGGCTGGTCATCGGAAATGGATACAGCTTTACGAGGGTCCTGGTGCCTGGGTAGAGGCCACGTCAAGCCTGCCCAAAATAGCAAGAATGTCCAGCGCGCAGCGCGTGAAATAGTCGTCGAGGCCGGTGGGCTACAGCCTGGTCCATGGGGGCTGGGGAGGGCCGGAAATGGGTACAGCCTTTTTCGAGGGTCCGGTGCCCCTGGGAGTGGGAGACTACGGTTAGAGGCCTGCCCTAAATGAGAAGAAATGTCCAGCGGCAAGGTGAAATAGTCACCGAGGCCGGTGGGCTATAGCCTTTAGTCCGCTGGGGTTGGGAGGGGGTCGGGGGCCTCGTCACGAAAGGTACGTCTTTCGAGGCTCGCAGTGCCCAGGAGGTTGGCCACGGTCAGGGTCGCCTAAATGAGAAGAAATGTCCAGCGGGCCCAGTCACTGGAAATAGTCGCCGAGGTACAGCCCGGGTCCGGCCCTTCCAAGGGGCTGGGGAGGCTCGGGGCTCGTCAAATGGGTCTTTTCGAGGGTCCCTGGCCCATGGAGGGTACGGCCAAGCCTGCCCTAAAATGAGGAAGAATGTCCAGCGCAGCAATACAGGAAATAGTCGCCGAGGCCGGTGGGCTACAGCCTCGGTCCGAGGGGGCTGGGAGGCGCCTGGGGCTCGGGTGTCGGAAATGATAGTCTTTTCGAGGGTCTCGCGGTGCCTGGGTGGAGGCCACGGCAGGCCTGCCCTAAATGGCAAGAAATGCCCAGCCGGGCGCAGCTGGCGGAAATAGTCAGCCGAGGCCGGCTGGCTATAGCCGTTGGTCCGCCGGGGTTGGGAGGGGCTCGCCCATCGAAAATGGGTACACAGTCTTTACGAGGGTCCTCGTGTACCTGGAGGCAGGGTCAGAAGCCTGCCTCAAATGGCAAGAAGTGTCCAGCGCAGCTGCTGGGAAATAGTCGCCGAGGCCTGGCTATAGCCTTTGGTCCGCTGGGGGTTGGGGAGGCGCTCGGGGCCTGTCGGAAGGTGCAGTCTTTTCGAGGGTCCTCGCAGCTCAGTGAGGCTACAAAGGGCCTGCCCTAAAAGGGCTAGAAATGCCCAGCGATGCCGCGCGCGAAATAGTCACCGAGGCCGGTGGGCTACAGCCTTTGGTCCATGGGGTCCGGGAGGGGCGGGCTCGCCGCCGAAATGGGTACAGTGTTTTCGAGGGTCCCTGCGTACCTGTGGGGAGGCAACGGTCAGAAGTCGCCTTAGAAATGGCAAGACATGCCAAGCGCGCAGCAAGCTGAAATAGTCGCCGAGGCCGTGGGCTATAGCCTTGGTCCGCTGGGGTTGGGAGGGCGTCAGTTCTGCATCGGAAATGGGTACAGTCTTTTCGAGGGTCTCCGCGTGCCTGCGGGAGGCTACGGTCAAAGGCCTCGCCTAAAATGGCAAGAAATGCCCAGCGCGCAGCTGTGAAATAGTCACCGAGGCCGGTGGCATAGCCTGGTCCGCTGGGTCAGGGGAGGGGTTTCGGGGCTCGGGTCATCGGAAATGGGTACAGTCTTTCGAGGGTCCTCGTAGCCCAAGAGGTTACGGCCAGAAGCCTGCCCCCTAAAATAGCAAGAAATGTCCAAGCGCGCAGCTGAAATAGTCAGCCGAGGCCGGTGGGCTATAGCCTTGGTCCGCTGGGGTGGGAGGGGCGTTTCGGGGCTCAATGTCGGAATGGCATAGTCATTTCGAGGGTCCTCGCGTGCCAGTGGAGGCTATGGTCAGGGCCTGCCCTCAAATGGCAAGAAATGCCCAGCAGCGCTGCTGGAAATAGTCGCCGAGGCTGGGCTATAGCTCGGTCCGCTGGGCCGGGAGGGGTTTCGGGCCTGTCGCCGGAATGGTACAGCCTCGAGGGTCCTCGGTGCCCAGCTGGGAGGCTACGGTCAGAAGCCCGCCCTAAAATGGCAAGAAATGCTGCGCGGCTGCAGCCGCTGCGCTTGCCGAGGCCGGTGGGCTATAGCCTTTGGTCCGAGGGGTCAGGAGGCGATTCGGGGCTCGATGGAAATGGCAATCTTTCGAGGGTCCTCGCGCTCAAGTGGGAGGCTACGTCGTGGCTCCCAAAATGGCAAGAAATGCTCAACGCGCAGCGTGAAATAGTCGCCGAGGCCGTGGGCTAGCCTTTCGGTCCGCTGGGGGGGAGGGGCGTCGGAAATGGGTACAGTCTCTTCGAGGGTCCTCGTGCCTGGTGGGAGGCTACGTCGAGGCCTGCCCTAAAATGGCAAGAAATGCCCAGCGCGCATGCGTGAAATAGCCAGGCCGGGCTATAGCTCGGTCCGCGGGCTGGGGAGGCTCGGGGCTCGTTGTCGAAATGGGTACACAGTCTTTTCGAGGGTCCTCGCGCCCAGCTGGGAGGCTACGGTCCAGGGCCTGCCCTAAAATGGCAAGAAATGCTCAACGCAGGGCGGAAATAGTCGCCGAGGCCGGTGGGCGCTAGCCTTTAGGCCGCGGGGGTTGGGAGGGCTGCCGGAAATGGTACATTCTTTTCGAGGGTTCTCGGTGCCCGTGAGGCTACGGTCAGAAGCCTGCCCTAAATGACAAGAAATGCTGGGCGCAGCGTGCAAATAGTTCCGAGGCCGTGGGCTATAGCCTTTTGGTCCGGGGGAGGTGGGGTGCCGGAAATGGTACAGTCTTTTCAAGGGTCTCGTGGGCCCAGGGGAGGTTACGGTCAAGCCCGCCTAAATGGCAAGAATGCCAGCGCGCAGCGCGCCAAATAGTTCCGCAGGTCGGTGGGCAGCCTGGTCCTCGGTCTGGGAAGGTTTTCGGGCCTGGCCGCCGGAAATGGGTACTGCCTTGAGGGTCTCGGGTGCCCAGTGGGAGGCTTACGGTCAAGCCTACGCCCTAAAATGGCAAAGAACATGCCCAGCGCGAAGGAGTGAAATAGTCACCGAGGCCGCGTGGCTATAGCCTTTTGGTCCGCGGGGGGCTGGGGAGGTTCCGCTGAAATGGGTAAAAGGCCTTTTCGAAGGGTCTCAGCCTGGGAGGTTACGGCCAGAAGGCCTGCGCCTCTAAATGACAAGAATGCCCAGCGCGAGCGTGAAATAGTCACCTAGGCGCCGGTGGGCTATAGCCTTTGGTCCGGGGTTGGGAAGGTGGGGACTCGGTCGCCGAAATGGGTACAGTCTTTTCGAGGGTCCTCGTGTGCCCAGCTGGAGTTACGGTCAGAAGCATGCCCTAAAATGGCAAGACATGCCCAGCGCGCAGCGTGAAATAGTCACCGAGGCCGTGGCCCATAGCCTTGGTCCGCTGGGGTTGGGGAGGTTCAGGCGCTCAAAAATGGGTACAGCCTTTTCGAGGGTCCTCGTACCCAGGAGGCAATGGCCTTCGCCCCAAAATGGCAAGAATGCCAAGCGCGCAACACAAATAATCGCCGAGTGGCACATAGCCTTGGTCCGAGGGCCTGGGGAAGGTGTTTCGGCCCGTGGCGCCGAATGGCATGCCTTTTTCGAGGGTCCTCGCGCCTGGCTGAGGCTACGGTCAAGCCCGCCCTAAAATAGCAAGACATGCCCAGCGCGCAGCTGGTGAAATAGTCACCGAGGCCGTGGCTATAGCCTTTGGTCCGCGGGGTTGGGAGGGCCGGGCTCGCCGAAAATGGGTACAAGAGCTGAGGGTCCCGTGTACCCAGTTGAGGCAACTGGCCAAGCTCGCCAGAAATGGCAAGCATGCTTGGCGCGCAGCAGGAAATAGTCGCCGAGGCCGGCATAGCCTTTGGTCTGCGGGGGAGGGCGTCGTTCTGCATCGAAATGGCATGCTTTTCGAGGGTCCCCGCAGCCTGCCGGGAGGCCACGGCCAAAGGCCCGCCCAAAATAAGCAAGAAATGCCCAGCGCGAAAGGCTGGAAATAGGACACCGAGGCTTGCGGGCCTATAGCCTTTGGTCCGCCGGGGAGCGGGCTCGGGCCCGTCATCGGAAATGGGTACAGCCTCTTTACGAGGGTCCTCATGTGCCCAAGGAGGCTACGGCCAGAAGCCCGCCCTAAATAGCAAGAAATGTCCAGCGCAGCGCGTGAAATAGTCCGCCGAGGCCGTGGTGCTGGCTATAGCCTGGTCCGCTGGGGTCGAGGGCGCCTGGGGCCCCGGTGTCGGAAATGGGTATATACTGAGGGTCCTCGCGCCTGCTGGGAGGCTACGGTCGGCCCGCCCTAAATGGCAAGAAATGCCCAAAGCCAGTCACAAGGAAATAGTCGCCGAGGCCGAGGTGGGCTATAGGCTCTTGGTCCGCGGGGGCTGGGGAGGCTCAGCCTGGTCGCCGAAATGGCATAGTCTTTTCGAGGGTCCTCGCGGGCCCAAGTGGGCAGGCTACGGTCAAGCTGCCTGCCCTAAAATGGCAAGAAATGCGCTGCAATACAGGCCAAATAGTCGCCGAGGCCGGTGGGCTATAGCCTTTCGGTCCGTCAACAAGGTGAATGGCTCGGATTCTTGGAAATGGGTATAGTCTTTCGAGGGTCCTCGTGCCCGCGGGGAGGTTATGGTCGTGGCCTGCCCAAATGGCAAGAAATACCCAGCCGCAGGTGAAATAGTCGCCGAGGCCGGTGGGCTATAGCCTGGGTCCATGGGGGCCGGGGGCTCTGGGGGATCCACCCAATGGGTATGCAGTACTCACGAGGGTCCTCGTGCCCAGTGGGAGGCTACGGTCGAAGCCTGCCCTAAAATGGCAAGAAATGTCCAACGCGGGCGCTGAAATAGCTTGCCGAGGCCGTGGGCTATAGCCTTTGGTCCGCCTTGGGGCTGGGAGGGCGCCTGGGGCTCCGCGTCGGAAATGGCACAATCCTTTTCGAGGGTCCTCCCAAAGTGGGAGGTTACGGCCACGGTCAGGCCTTCTAAAATGGCAAGAATGCTGCCAGGCAGCGGAAATAGTCGCCATGGTTGTGGGCTATAGGGCCTGGTCCGCGGGGGGTTGGGAGGCGCTCGGAAATGGGTACACTTCTTTAGGGTTCTCGGTCCCTGTGGGAGGTTACGGTCGAGGCCTGCCCTAAAATGACAAGAAATGCCCAGCGGCGCATGCGGAAATAGTCACCAAGGCCGTGGCTATAGCCTTTGGTCCGCGGGGCCGGGAGGGGTTTCGGGAACTGCTGTCCGGAAAAGGGTACAGTCTTTTCGATGTTCCTCGTGTGCCCAGGAGGCTACGGTCAGAAGCCTGCCCTTAAAATGGCAAGAAATGCTGCGGCGCAAAGTGCGCCAAATAGTCTCCGATGCCGTCAGCCTTGGTCCGCTGGGGTCAAAGGTTTTCGGGGCCTGGTACCGTCGGAAATGGCATGTTTTTGAGGGTCCTCGGTGCCCAAAGGGGAGGTTACTAACAGAAGCTCGCCCTAAAATGGCAAAACATTGGGCAGGGCGAAAGCTGAAATAGTCGCCGAGGCCGGGGCGGGCTATAGCCTGGTCCGCTGGGGTTGGGAGGGCGCCGGAAATGGCTCTTTTCTGGCGGGTCCACGTGTACCCTGTGGGAGGCCACGGTCAGAGGCCTGCCCTAAAATGACAAGAAATGCCCAGCGGCGGAGCGCGTGAATTAGTCACCTATGCAGGTCGGCTATAGCCTTTGGTCTGCGGGGGTTGGGGAAGGTGTTTCGGGGACTCTGGTCACGAAATGGGTACAGTCTTCTTTTCGAGGGTCCTCGTAGCCCAGCCGGGAGGCTACGGTCGAAGCATGCCCTAAGATGGCAAGACATGCCCAGCGGCGCGGTGAAATAGTCACCGGCCGGTGGCCCATAGCCTCGGTCCGCTGGGGGTTGGGAGGGAGGTTCTGGGGCCTGCCCAAAATGGCATGCCTTTCGAGGGTCCTCGTGCCCACCGAGTTACAATGAAGCCTGCCCAAAATGGCAAGAAATGCTGCGCAGCTGCTAAATAATCGCCGGTACGGCCGTGGGCTATAGCCTTTGGTCCGAGGGGTCAGGGAAGGTGTTTGGCTCGGCTGGCGCAAAATGGGTATGCCCAGGGTCCTCGCGGCTCACGTGAGAGGCTACGGTCAAGCCCGCCCCAAAATAGCAAGACATGCCCAGCGCGAGCGTGAAATAGTCGCCGAGGTCGGGCTGGCAGCCTTTCGGGTCCGCGGGGCTGGGGAGGGGCGCTGGGGCTCAAGCTTTCAGAAATGGTTATAGTCTTTTTCGAGGGTCCTCGCGCCAAGGGGAGCCACCGCCAGAAGCCCGCCCTAAAATAGCAAGAAATGCCCAGCTACCGCAATGGGGAAGAATATCGAGGCCGTGGCCTATAGCCTTGGTCCACGGGGTTGGGGAGGGGGTTTCGGCCCGTCATCGGAAATGGGGCAGTTTCACGAGGGTCCTCGCGCCTGCTGGGAGGCTACACCAGAAGCCCTAAAATAGCAAGAAATGTCCACAAGCAACAGCGCAGGAAATAGTCACCGAGGCCGGTGGGCTATAGCCTTGGTCCATGGGGTCAGGTTTAGGCGTCATCGAAAAATTGCATGTTGTTTTCGAGGGTCTCTGGGAGGTAACGGTCAAGGTTGCCCAAATGGCAAGACATGCCCAGCGGCGCAGCTGGGGAAATAGTCACGAGGCCGGTGGGCTATAGCCTTGGTCTGCCGGGGCTGGGGAGGGGCGGGGCTCAGCGCCGGAAATGGGCAGCCTTTCGAGGGTCCTCGTGCAGCTGAGGTTACGGCAGTGGCCCGCCCTAAAATAGCAAGAAATGCCCAGCCGCGCAGCTGAAATAGTCATCGAGGGCCGGGCAGCCTTGGTCCACGGGGTTGGGAGGGGTTTCGGGGGCCATTGTCATCGGAAATGGGTACGCCTTACGAGGGTCCTCGCAGGTGGGAGGCTACGGTCAGAAGCTTGCCCTAAAATAGCAAGAAATGTACAGCGGCGCAGCGCGTGAAATAGTCGCCGAGGCCGGTGGGCTATAGCCTTTGGTCCGCGGGGGTTGGGGAGGATGTTTGGGGGGATCTGGTCATCGGAAATGGGTACAGCCTTTTCGAGGGCCCTCGTGTGCCCAGTGGGAGGCTACGGTCAGAAGCCTGCCCTAAAATGGCAAGAAATACCCAGCGCAGCCAAGGAAATAGTCGCGCCGAGGTCAGGCTATAGCCTTTGATCGGGCGGGGTCAGAGGGAGTTCAAATTGCGCCGGAAATGGGTACAGTGCCTTTGCGAGGGTCCTCGGTGCGGGGAAGTTACGGGCTACGAGGCATCTCTAAATGGCAAGAAATACCTAGCGCGTCAAAGGTGAAATAGCGGGCGCCGAGGCCGGGTGGGCTATAGCCTCATCTACCGGGGCTGAGGGAGGAGTTTGGGGGTTCCGCGCCGGAAATGGGTACGCCTTTTTCGAGGGTCCTCGGTGCCCAGCAGTCCCTACGGTCACGAAGCCCGCCTAAATAAAATGTCCAGCGCGCAGCTGAAATAGTCACCGAGGGCCGTGGCCTATAGCCTTGGTCCACGGGGGTCAGAGGGGTTTCGGGGCTCGGCCATCGGAAATGGCATGGTTTTACGAGGGTCCTCGCAGTTCCTGTGGAGGCTACGGGATAAGAAGCCCGCCTAAAATAGGCAAGAAATGTCCACAAGCGCAAGCAGGCTGCGGAATAGTCGCCGAGGCCGGTGGCTATAGCCCTTCGTCCGCGGGGTTGGGAGCGCCGGGGCTCGCGTCGAATGGGTATAGTCGAGGGTCCCCTCGCGGCCTGGGCGAGTTACGGCCAGAAGCCCCGCCCTAAAATAGCAAGAAATGCCCAGCCGCGCAGCCACGGAAATAGTCACCGAGGCCGGTGGCCTATAGCCTTGGTCCACGGGGTCAGGGGCTCGGGGCTCGTCGCCGAAATGGGTACAAGGTTTTCGAGGGTCCTCGCGTGCCCAGTGGGAGGCAACGGTCAGAAGGCTGCCCTAAAATGGCAAGACATGCCCAGCGGCGCACAAGCTGTGAAATAGTCGCCGAGGCCGGTGGGCTATAGCTGGTCCGCCGGGGTCGGGAAGGGGTTTAGGGGCTATGGTCGCCGAAAAATGGCACAAAGTGCGAGGGTCCTCGTGTGCCTGGGCAGGCAACGCCCGAGGCCCCGCCCTAAAATAGCAAGAAATGCCCAGGCGCGCGGAAATAGTCATCACTGAGGCCGGTGGCCTATAGACTTGGTTCCACGGGGCTGGGGAGGGGTTTCGGGGCCTGGCCATCGGAAATGGCAGTTTTTACGAGGGTCCTCGTGTGCCTGGGAGGCTACGGTCAAGCTCGCCCTAAAATGGCAAGACATGCCCAACGCATCAAGGTGAAATTGTCACCGAGGCCGGTGGCCTATAGCCTTGGTCCGCGGGGGTTGGGGAGGAGGTTTAGGGGCCTGGTCGTCGAAATGGGTACAGTGTTTCGAGGGTCTCGTGGCAGTGCCCGGGCTGGGAGGCAACGGTCGAGGCTTTGCCCTAAAATAGCAAGAAATGCCCAGCCGCGCAGCGGGAAATAGTCATCGAGGGCGGTGGCCTATAGCCTTGGTCCACGGGGTCAGGGGGGTTTGGCCCGTCATCGGAAATGGGTACAGCCTTACGAGGGTCCTCGTGCCTGGGAGGCTACGGTCAAGCCCGCCTTAAAATAGCAAGAAATGTCCAGCGGGCGCAAAGGTGAAATAGTCGCCGAGGCCGTGGGCTATAGCCTTTGGTCCGCGGGGTTGGGGAGGGGCGTCGGGGCCTGCGTCGAAATGGCATAGTCTTTTCGAGGGTCCTCGCGCCCTGGGTGGAGGCTACGGTCGAGCCCTAAAATAGCAAGAAAGCAGCGCTGGAAATAGTCACGGGGCCGGTGGCCTATAGCCTTTTGGGTCCACGGGGTTGGGGAGGCTCGGGGCTCGTCATTGGAAATGGCATAGCCTTTACGAGGGTCCTCGTGTGCCTGGGAGGCTAGGCTACGGTCAAGCCCCGCCCTAAAATAGCAATAAATGTCCAGCGCGCAGCCGCGGAAATAGTCATCGGTGGGTGGCCTATAGCCTTTGGTCCACGGGGTGGGAGGGGCTCGGGGCTCGTCATCGGAAATGGCATGCCTTTACGAGGGTCCTCGTGCCCCGTGGGAGGCTACGGTTAGAAGCCCGCCCTAAAATAGCAAGAAATGTCCAGCGCAGCGCGCTGGAAATAGTCGCCGGGCTATAGCCTGGTCCGGGGCCGGGGAGGCTCGGGGCCTCGGGTCGTAAATGGTATAGTCTTTTCGAGGGTCCTCGCGCCTGCTGGGAGGCTACGGCCAGAAGCCTGCCCTAAAATAGCAAGAAATGCCCGCGCAGCTGAAATAGTCATCGAGGCCGTGGCCTATAGCCTTGGTCCACGGGGCTGGGAGGGGTTTCGGGCCTGTCACGAAATGGGTACAGTGTTTTCGAGGGTCCTCGCAGCCCATGGGAGGCAACGGTCAAGGCCCCTAAATGGCAAGACATGCCCAAGGCAGCGCAGTGAAATAGTCGCCGAGGCCGGTGGGCTATAGCCTTTGGTCCGCTGGGGTCGAGGGTTAGGTGGTCACGAAATGGGTACAGTGTTTTCTGAGGGTCCTCGTGGTGCCCAAGTGGGAGGCAACGGCCGAGGCCCGCCCTAAAATAGCAAGAAATGCCCAGCCGCGCGCGAAATAGGAAATAGTCACCGAGGCCGCGGCCTATAGCCTTGGGTCCACGGGGTTGGGAGGGGTTTCGGGGCCCTGGTCATCGAAATGGGTACAGCCTTTACGAGGGTCCCTGCAGCCTGTGGGAGGCTACGGCGTAAGCCCGCCTAAATGGCAAGACATGCCCAGCGGGCGATCGCGGAAATTGTCACCGAGGCCGGTGGGGCTATAGCCTTGGTCCGCTGGGGTGGGGGAGGGGTTTAGGGGCTTTGGTCAAAATGGGTACAAGAGCCGAGGGTCCCTGCAGCCCAAATGGGAGGTAACGGTCGAGGCTTGCCCTAAAATAGCAAGAAATGCCCAGCCGGGCGCAGCGGGAAATAGTCACCGAGGGCGGTGGCCCATAGCCTTGGGTCCACGGGGTCGGAGGGGTTTCGGGGCCCGTCATCGGAAATGGCACAGCCTTTACGAGGGTCCTCGCAGCCCTGTGGGAGGCTACACGAAGCCCGCCCTAAAATAGCAAGAAATGTCCAGCCGCAGTCAAGGTGAAATAGTCGCCGAGGCCGTGGGCTATAGCCTTTGGTCCGCTGGGGTCGGGACGGCGCTCGGGGCTCGGGTGTCCGAAATGGGTATAGTCTTTCGAGGGTCCTCGTGCCTGGGAGGCGGCCGAAGCCCCGCCCTAAAATAGCAAGAAATGCCCAGCCGCGCAGCGGAAATAGTCATCGAGGCCGGTGGCCTATAGCCTTGGTCCACGGGCTGGGGAGGGGGTTTCTGGGGCCTCGTCATCGGAAATGGGTACGTTTTACGAGGGTCCTCGTGTGCCCTGTGGGAGGCTACGTTAGAAGCCCGCCTAAAATAGCAAGAAATGTCCAGCCAGCGCAAATGCGGAAATAGTAACCGAGGCCGTGGCTGGCAGCCTTGGTCCGCGGGGCTGGGAGGGATTTAGGGGCTCGGGTCACGAAATGGGTACAGAGTTTTCGAGGGTCCTTGTGTGCCTGGGAGGCAACGGTCAAGGTTGCCTAAAATGGCAAGATATGCCCAAGCGCAGCGCTGTGAAATAGTCGCCGAGGCCGGGCTACAGCCTTGGTCCGCGGGGTTGGGAGGGGTTAGGGGCCTGTCGTCAAAATGGGTAAGGCAGAGCTTCGAGGGTCCTCGGGTGCCCAGAGGCAACGGCCGAGGCCCCGCCTAAAATAGAAGAAATGCCCAGCCGCGCAACGGGAAATAGTCATCGAGGCCGTGGCCTATAGCCTTGGGTCCACGGGGTTGGGAGGTTTCGGGGCTCATCGGAAATGGCATACCACGAGGGTCCCTCGTAGCCCTGGGAGGCTGCCACGGTCAAGCCCCGCTTAAAATAGCAAGAATGTCCAGCGCAGCGTGAAATAGTCACGCCGAGGCCGCTGGCTATAGCCGGGTCCGCTGGGTCGGGAGGCGCTCGGGCTCGCTGTCAAAATGGGTATAGTCTTTCGAGGGTCCCCGCGCCTGGGAGAGGCTACGTCACGAAGCCCGCCTAAAATAGCAAGAAATGCCCAGCCGCGCAGCGGGAAATAGTCACCGAGGCCGTGGCCTATAGCCTTGGGTCCACGGGGCTGGGAGGGGTTTTGGCCTGGTCACGAAATGTGTACAGCCTTTACGAGGGTCCTCGTGTGCCCTGTGGGAGGCTACTACGTAAGCCCGCCCCTAAAATAGCAAGAAATGCCCAGCGCAGCTGCTGTGAAATAGTCACCGAGGCCGGTGGGCTATAGCCTTGTCCGCTGGGTTTGGGAGGGGTTTAGGGCCCGTCACGAAAATGGGTACAGTGTTTTCGAGGGTCCTCGTGGTGCCTGGGAGGCAACGTCAAGGCTGCCCTAAATTGCAAGACATGCCCAGCGCGCAGCGCGCGAAATAGTCGCCGAGGCCGGTGGGCCATAGCCTTTGGTTCGGGGTCGGGAGGGGCGCTCGGGGGCCTGGGCGCCGTAAATGGCACAGTCAAGCCGAGGGTCCCTCGGTGCCCAGCTGGGAAGCTACGGTCAGAGGCTCACCCTAAATGGCAAGAAATACCCAGCGCAGCAGCGTGAAATAGTCACCGTGGCCGTGGGCTATAGCCTTTGTTCCGCGGGCGGGAGGGGTTTCGGGGTTCGTCATCGGAAATATGTATAGCCTTTTCGAGGGCCCTCGTGGTGCCCATGGGAGGCTACGGCCGAAGCCCGCCCTAAATGGCAAGAAATGCCCAGCGCAGCGCGGAAATAGTCACCGAGGCCGGTGGGCTATAGCCTTTGATCGGGCCGGGGAGGGAGTTCGGGGCCTGGCCGGAAATGGGTACAGTCTTTTCGAGGGTCCTCGGGTGCCCAGTGGGAAGCTACGGTCAGAGGCCTACCCTAAAATGACAAGAAATACCCAGCGGCTCAGCGCGTGAAATAGTCGCCGAGGCCGGTGGGCTAAAGCCTTTGATCGGCGGGGGTTGGGGAGGGGAGTTCGGGGGTTCTGTGCGTCGGAAATGGGTGCCTTTCGAGGGTCCCTCGGTGCCCAGTGGAAGCTACGGTCAGAGACGACCTTAAAATGGCAAGAAATACCTAGCGCAGGCTGCAGAAATAGTCCCTGAGGCCGGGGGGCTATAGCCTTCATCGGGGCTGGGAGGGAGTTCGGGGCTCGGCCGGAAATGGGTACAGTCTTTTCGAGGGTCCTCGGGTGCCCAGTGGGAAGCTACGGTCAGAGGCCTACCCTAAAATGGCAAGAAATACCCAGCGGCGCAGCGCGTGAAATAGTCACCGAGGCCGGTGGGCTATAGCCTTTGTTCTGCGGGGGTTGGGGAGGGGGTTTCGGGGGCTCTGGTCATCGGAAATATGTACAGCCTTTTCGAGGGCCCTCGTGTGCCCAGTGGGAGGCTACGGTCAGAAGCCTGCCCTAAAATGGCAAGAAATGCCCAGCGGCGCAGCGCGTGAAATAGTCGCCGAGGCCGGTGGGCTATAGCCTTTGGACCGCGGGGGTTAGGGAGGGGGTTTTGAGGGCTCTGGTCGTCGGAAATGGGTACTGTCATTTCGAGGGTCCTCGTGTGCCCAGTGGGAGGCTACGGTCAGAAGCCTGCCCTAAAATGGCAAGACATGCCCAGCGGCGCATCGCGTGAAATTGTCACCGAGGCCGGTGGGCTATAGCCTTTGGTTCGCGGGGGTTGGGGGGGGGAAGTTCTGGGGCTCTGGGCATCAGAAATGGGTACTGTCATTTCGAGGGTCCTCGTGTGCCCAGTGGGAGGCTACGGTCAGAAGCCTTCCCTAAAATGGCAAGACATGCCCAGCGGCGGAGCGCGTGAAATAGTCACCGAGGCCGGTGGGCTATAGCCTTTGGTCCGCGGGGATTGGGGAGGGTGTTTCGGGGGCTCTGGTTGTCGGAAATGCGTACAGTCTTTTCGGGGGTCCTCGTGTGCCCAGTGGGAAGCTACGGTCAGAGGCCTGCCCTAAAATGGCAAGAAATGCCCAGCGGCGCAGCGCGTGAAATAGTCACCGAGGCTGTGGGCTATAGCCTTGGTCCGCAGGGGTTGGGAGGGGTTTCGGGCCTGCCAGAAATATGTACAGTCTTTTCGAGGGTCCTCGTGTGCCTGGGAGGCTACGGTCGAAGCCTGCCCTAAAATGGCAAGAAATGCCCAGCGCAGCGTGAAATAGTCGCCGAGGCCGGTGGGCTATAGCCTTGGACCGCGGGGGTTAGGGAGGGTGTTTTGAGGGCTCCGGCCGGAAATGGGTACAGTCATTTCGAGGGTCCTCGCAGCCTGGGAGGCTACGGTCAAGCCCCGCCCCAAAATGGCAAGACATGCCCAGCGCATCGCAGAAATTGTCACCGAGGCCGGTGGGCTATAGCCTCGGTCTGGGGTCGGGGGAGTTCGGGCCTGGGCATCGAAATGGGCATGCCTTTCGTGGTCGCCGTGTGCCCAAGTGGGAGGCTACGTCAGAGGCTGCCCTAAATGGCAAGAAATGCCCAGCGCGCAGCTGCGGAAATAGTCACCGAGGCCGGTGGGCTATAGCCTTGGTCCGCGGGGGCTGGGAGGGCGTCGGGGCTCGAGGCCGGAAATGGGTACAGTCTTATTGAGGGTCCTCGGTGCCCAGGTTACGGTCAAGCCTGCCCTAAAATGGCATGAAATGCCCAGCGGCGCATCGCGTGAAATTGTCGCCGAGGCCGGTGGGCTATAGCCTTTGGTCCGCGGGGGTTCGGTAGGGACGTTCTGGGGCTGATGGGGTCGGCAATGGGTACAGTCTTTTTGAGGCTCCTCGCCCAGCTGGGAGGCTAATGTCAAGCCTCGCCCTAAATGGCAAGAAATATCCAGCGCGCAGCGTGAAATAGTCGCCGAGGCCGGTGGGCTATAGCCTTTGGTCCGCCGGGCTGGGGAGCGCGCTCGGGGGCTCGCCTGAAATGCTTACGCCTTTTGAGGGTCCTCGTGTGCCTGGGAGGCTACGGCCGAGGCCCGCCCTAAAATGGTAAGAATGCCCAGCGCGCAAAGGCTGCGAAATAGTTGCCGAGGCCGGTGGGCTATAGCCTTTGGTCCGCGGGGTTGGGAGGGGTTTCGGGGGCTCTTGTCACGGAAATGCGACAGTCTTTCGAGGGTCCTCGCGCCTGGGGAGGCTACGGTCAGGCCTCGCCCTAAATGGCAATAAATGCCCAGCCGCAATACAAGGTGAAATTGTCGCCGAGGCCGGTGGGCAGCCTTTGGTCAGCCGGGGTTGGGAGGGGTTTCGGGGCTCGTCATCGGAAATGGGTACACCTTACGAGGGTCCTCGTGCCTGTGGAGGCTACGGTCAAGCCCGCCCGAAAATAGCAAGAAATGTCCAGCGCGCAGCTGCTGGAAATAGTTGCCGAGGCCGTGGGCGATAGCCTTGGTCCGCTGGAGGTTGGGGAGGGGCGCCGGAAATGGGTATAGTCTTTCGAGGGTCCTGCAGTCCTGCTGGATGCTACGGCCGAGGCCTGCCCTAAATGACAAGAAAGCCCAGCGCGCGCGGAAATAGTTAATGAGGCTGGGCTATAGCCTTGGTCCGCAGGGGTTGGGAGCGGGTTTCGAGGGCTCGGTCGCCGGAAATGGGTACAGTCCTTTCGAGGGTCCTCGTGCCCAGCTGGGAGGCTACGGTCGAAGCCCCGCCTAAAATGCCAAGAATGTCCAGCGCGCAGCTGGAAATAGTCGCCGAGGACGGTGGGCTATAGCCTTGGTCCGCGGGCCTGGGAGGGCGCTCGGGGCCTGGGTGTCGGAAATGGGTACAGTCTTTCGAGGGTCCTCCCGCGCCTGCTGGGAGGCTACGGTCAGGGCCGCCCTAAATGGCAATAATGCCCAGCCGCGCAGCGCTGCGGAAATAGTCACCGAGGCCGGTGGGCTATAGCCTTTGGTCCGCTGGGCCGGGAGAGGTTTCCTGGGCCGGTCATCGGAAATGGCATGTTTACGAGGGTCCTCGTGGCGCCTGGGGAGGCTACGGTCGAGGCCTGCCCTAAAATGGCAAGAATGTCCAGCGACGCAGCTGGAAATAGTCGCCGAGCCGGTGGGCTACAGCCTTGGTCCGCGGGGTCGGGGAGGAGGTTTCGGGGCCTCGTCACGAAATGGGTACGCTTTTTCGAGGGTCTTCGTGTGCCCAGTGGGAGGCTACGGTCAGAAGCCTGCCCTAAAATGGCAAGAAATGCCCAGCGGCGCATCGCGTGAAATTGTCGCCGAGATCGGTGGGCTATAGCCTTTGGTCCGCGGGGGTTGGGGAGGGGCGTTCGGGGGCTCTGGGCATCGGAAATGCGTACAGTCTTTTCGAGGGTCCTCGTGTGCCCAGTGGGAGGCTACGGTCAGAGGCTTGCCCTAAAATGGCAAGAAATGCCCAGCGGCGCAGCGCGTGAAATAGTCACCGAGGCCGGTGGGCTACAGCTCTTGGTCCGCGGGGGTTGGGTAGGGTCCTTCGGGGGCACTGGTCGTCGGAAATGGGTATAGCCTTTTCGAGGGTCCTCGTGTGCCCAGTGGGAGGCTACGGTCAGAAGCCTGCCCTAAAATGGCAAGAAATGTCCAGCGGCGCAGCACGTGAAATAGTCGCCGAGACCGGTGGGCTGGCAGCCTTCCGCTGGGCCGGGAGGGCGCTCGAGGCTCGCGCCGGAAATGGGTACATTTTGAGGGTCTCGTGCCTGTGGGAGGCTAAGGTCAGAAGCCTGCCCTAAAATGGCAAGAAATGTCCAGCGGCGCAGCGCATGAAATAGTCCCCGAGGCCGGTGGGCTATAGACTTTGGTCCGCGGGGGTTGGGGAGGGTGTTTCGGGGGCTCTGGGCGTCGGAAATGGGTACAGCCTTTTCGAGGGTCCTCGTGTGCCCAGTGGGAGGCTAAGGTCAGAAGCCTCCCCTAAAATGGCAAGAAATATCCAGCGGCAGCACGTGAAATAGTCGCCAGACCGGTGGGCTATAGCCTTGGTCCGCTGGGTCGGGGAGGGGCGCTGGGGCTCGCGCCGGAAATGGGTACTGTCTTTTTGTGGGTTCTCGTGTGCGCAGTGGGAGGCTAAGGTCAGAAGCCTGCCCTAAAATGGCAAGAATTTTTCAGCGGCGCAGCGCGTGAAATAGTCGCCGAGGCCGGTGGGCTATAGCCTTGGTCCGCCGGGCTGGGGAGCGCGCGCTCGGGGCTCTCGCCGGAAATGGGTACAGCCTTTTGAGGTCCTCGTGTGCCCAGTGATGCTAATGTCAGAAGCCTGCCCTAAAATGGCAAGAAATACCCAGCGCGCAGCGTGAAATAGTCGCCGAGGCCGTGGGCTATAGCCTTTGGTCCGCTGGGCTGGGAGCGCGCTCGGGGCCTGTCACGAAAATGGCAGTCTTACGAGGGTCCTCGTGTGCCCAGTGGGAGGCTACGGTCAGAGGCCTGCCCTAAAATGGCAAGAAATACCCAGCGGCGCAGCGCGTGAATTAGTCACCGAGGCCGGTGGGCTATAGCTTTTGGTCCGCGGGGGTTGGGTAGGGTCCTTCGGGGGCACTGGTCGTCGGAAATGGGTATAGCCTATTCGAGGGTCCTCGTGTGCCCAGTGGGAGGCTACAGTTAGAAGCCTGCCCTAAAATGTCAAGAAATGTCCAGCGGCGCAGCACGTGAAATAGTCGCCGAGACCGGTGGGCTATAGCCTTTCCGCGGGGGTTGGGGAGGGGCGTTCGGGGCTCAAGGCCGGAAATGGGTACAGTCTTTGAGGGTCCTCGTGCCTGGGAGGCTAAGGTCAGAAGCCTGCCCTAAAATGGCAAGAAATGTCCAGCGCGCAGATGAAATAGTCCCCGAGGGTGGGCTATAGCTTTGGTCCGCAGGGGTTGGGGAGGGTGTTTCGGGGCCTCTGGTCGTCGGAAATGGGTACAACCTTTTCGAGGGTCCTCGTGTGCCCAGTGGGAGGCTACGGTCAAAAGCCTGCCCTAAAATGGCAAGAAATGTCCAGCGGCGCAGCACGTGAAATAGTCGCCGAGACCGGTGGGCTATAGCCTTTGGTCCGCGGGGGTTGGGAGGCGTCGGGGCCTGGGCGTCGGAAATGGGTACAGTCTTTTTGAGGGTCCTCGTGTGCCCAGTGGGAGGCTAAGGTCAGAAGCCTGCCCTAAAATGACCAGAAATATACAGCGGCGCAGCGCGTCAAAAAGTCTCCGAGGCCGGTGGGCTATAGCCTTTGGTCCGCTGGGTAGGGAGCGCGCTCGGGGCCTGGGCGCCGGAAATGGGTACGCCTTTTGAGGGTCCTCAGCCCAGTGGGAGGCTAATGTCAGAAGCCTGCCCTAAAATGGCAAGAAATATCCAGCGGCGCAGCGCGTGAAATAGTCGCCGAGGCCGGTGGGCTATAGCCTTTGGTCCGCTGGGGTTGGGGAGCGGCGTTCGGGGGCTCTGGTCGTCGAAAATGGGTACAGTCTTTACGAGGGTCCTCGTGTGCCCAGTGGGAGGCTACGGTCAGAGGCCTGCCCTAAAATGGCAAGAAATACCCAGCGGCGCAGCGCGTGAATTAGTCACCGAGGCCGGTGGGCTATAGCTTTTGGTCCGCGGGGGTTGGGTAGGGTCCTTCGGGGGCACTGGTCGTCGGAAATGGGTATAGCCTTTTCGAGGGTCCTCGTGTGCCCAGTGGGAGGCTACAGTTAGAAGCCTGCCCTAAAATGTCAAGAAATGTCCAGCGGCGCAGCACGTGAAATAGTCGCCGAGACCGGTGGGCTATAGCCTTTCCGCGGGGGTTGGGGAGGGGCGTCGGGGCTCGCGCCGGAAATGGGTAGCTTGAGGGTCCTCGTGTGCCCAGTGGGAGGCTAAGGTCAGAAGCCTGCCCTAAAATGGCAAGAAATGTCCAGCGGCGCAGCGCATGAAATAGTCCCCGAGGCCGGTGGGCTATAGACTTTGGTCCGCGGGGGTTGGGGAGGGTGTTTCGGGGGCTGCCGCCGGAAATGGGTACAGCCTTTTCGAGGGTCCTCGTGCCTGGGAGTGAGGCTACGTCAAAAGCCTCCCTAAATGGCAAGAAATTCCAGCGGCGCAGCACGTGAAATAGTCGCCGAGACCGTGGGCTATAGCCTTGGTCCGCGGGGTTGGGAGGGGCGCTCGGGGCTCGCCGGAAATGGGTACATGCCTTTTTGAGGGTCCTCGTGGTGCCCAGAGGAGGCTAAGGTCAGAAGCCTGCCCTAAAATGGCAAGAAATATCCAGCGTCGCAGCGCTTGAAATAGTCGCCGAGGCCGGTGGGCTATAGCCTTGGTCCGCTGGGTTGGGAGCGGCTGGGGCTCGCGCCGGAAATGGGTACAGCCTTTTGAGGGTCCTCGTGCCCAGTGGAGGCTAATGTCAGAAGCCTGCCCTATAATGGCAAGAAATACCCAGCAGCGCAGCGCGTGAAATAGTCGCCGAGGCCGGTGGGCTATAGCGTTGGGCCGCCGGGGGTTGGGAGGGGGGTTCGGGACTCGTCGCCGGAAATAGGTCCACTCTTTTCGAGGGCCCTTGTGTGCCTTGTGGGAGGCTACGGTCAGAGGCCTGCCCTAAAATGGCAAGAAATACCCAGCGGCGCAGCGCGTGAAATAGTCGCCGAGGCCGGTGGGCTATAGCCTTTGGTCCGCGGGGGTTGGGGAGGGGGTTTCGGGGGCTCTGGTCGTCGGAAATGGGTACAGTCTTTACGAGGGTCCTCGTGTGCCCAGTGGGAGGCTACGGTCAGAAGCCTGCCCTAAAATGGCAAGAAATGCCCAGCGGCGCATCGCGTGAAATTGTCGCCGAGGCCGGTGGGCTATAGCCTTTGGTCCGCGGGGGTTCGGCAGGGAAGTTCTGGGGCTCTGGGCATCGGAAATGGGTATAGTCTTTTTTACGGTCCTCGTGTGCCCAGTGGGAGTCTAAGGTCAGAAGCCTGCCCTAAAATGGCAAGAAATATCCAGCGGCGCAGCGCGTGAAATAGTCGCCGAGGCCGGTGGGCTATAGCCTTTGGTCCGCGGGGGTTGGGGAGGGGCGTTCGGGGGCTCTGGGCGTCGGAAATGGGTACAGTCTTTTTGAGGGTCCTCGTGTGCCCAGTGGGAGGCTAATGTCAGAAGCCTGCCCTAAAATGGCAAGAAATATCCAGCGGCGCAGCGCGTGAAATAGTCGCCGAGGCCGGTGGGCTATAGCCTTTGGTCCGCGGGGGTTGGGGAGGGGGTTCGGGGGCTCTGGGCATCGGAAATGGGTACAGTCTTTTCGAGGGTCCTCGTGTGCCCAGTGGGAGGCTACGGTCAGAAGCCTGCCCTAAAATGGCAAGAAATGCCCAGCGGCGCATCGCGTGAAATTGTCGCCGAGGCCGGTGGGCTATAGCCTTTGGTCCGCGGGGGTTCGGTAGAGTTGTTCTGGGGTTCTGGGCATCGGAAATGGGTACAGTCTTTTCGAGGGTCCTCGTGTGCCCAGTGGGAGGCTACGGTCAGAGGCTTGCCCTAAAATTTCAAGAAATGCCCAGCGGCGCAGCGCGTGAAATAGTCACCGAGGCCGGTGGGCTATAGCTTTTGGTCCGCGGGGGTTGGGTGGGGCACTGGTCGTCGGAAATGGGTACAGCCTTTTCGAGGGTCCTCGTGTGCCCAGTGGGAGGCTACGGTCAAAAGCCTGCCCTAAAATGGCAAGAAATGTCCAGCGGCGCAGCACGTGAAATAGTCGCCGAGACCGGTGGGCTATAGCCTTTGGTCCGCTGGGGCCGGGAGGGCGCTCGGGGCTCGCCGGAAATGGGTACATTCTTTCGACGGTCCTCGCAGCCCAGTGGGAGGCTACGGTCAGAAGCCTGCACTAAAATGGCAAGACATGCCCAGCGGCGCATCGCGTGAAATTGTCGGCGAGGCCGGTGGGCTATAGCCTTTGGTCCGCGGGGGTTGGGGAGGGAAGTTCTGGGGCTCTGGGCATCAGAAATGGGTACAGTCTTTTCGAGGGCCCTCGTGTGCCCAGTGGGAGTCTACGGTCAGAGGCCTGCTCTAAAATTGCAAGAAATAGTCGCCGAGTCCGGTGGGGTATAGCCTGGTCGGCTGGGCTGGGGAGGGCGCTCGGGGCTCGGCCGGAAATGGGTAAAGTCTTTTCGAGGGTCCTCGTGTGCCCAGTGGGAAGCTACGGTCAGAGGCCTGCCTTAAAATGGCAAGAAATGCCCAGCGGCGCAGCGCGTGAAATGCTCACCGAGGCCGGTGGGCTATCGCCTTTGGTCCGCGGGGGTTGGGGAGGGTGTTTCGGAGGCTCTGGACGTCGGAAATGGGTACAGCCTTTTCGACGGTCCTCGTGTGCCCAGTGGGCGGCTACGGTCATAATCATGCCCTAAAATGGCAAGAAATGTCCAGCGGCGCAGCACGTGAAATAGTCGCCGAGACCGGTGGGCTATAGCCTTTGGTCCGCGGGGCCGGGGGCGCTGGGGCTCGCCGGAAATGTACCGTCATTTCGAGGGTCTCGTGCCCAAAGGGAGGCTATGTTCAGAAGCCCGCCCAAAATGGCAAGAAATGCCCAGCGCGCGCAGCGAGAAATAGTCACCGAGGCCGGTGGGCTATAGCTCAGTCCGCGGGGTTTGGGAGGGTGTTTGAGGCTCGGTCGCCGGAAATGGGTACAGCCTCGAGGGTTCTGTGTGCCCAGTGAGGCTACGGTCATAATCCCGCCCTAAAATGGCAAGAAATGTCCAGCGCGCAGCACGCGGAACTAGTCGCCGAGACCGTGGGCTATAGCCTTTGGTCCGCTGGGGTTGGGAGCGCGCCGGGGCTCAACGCCGGAAATCGGTGCAGTCTTTGAGGGGTCCTCGGTGCCTGGGAGGCTAAGGTCAGAAGCCTGCCCTAAAATGGCAAGAAATATCCAGCGCGCAGCGCAGTGAAATAGTCGCCGAGGCCGTGGGCTATAGCCTTTGGTCCGCTGGGCGGGGAGCGCGTCGGGGTTCGGGCGCCGGAAATGGGTACAGTCTTTGAGGGTCCTCGCAGCCCGTGGGAGGCTACGGTCAGAAGCCTGCCCTAAATGGCAAGAAATACCCAGCGGCGCAGCGCGTGAAATTGTCGCCGAGGCCGGTTGGCTATAGCCTTGGTCCGCCGGCCGGGAGCGCGCTCGGGGCTCGTCATCGAAATGGGTACAGTCTTTACGAGGGTCCTCGTGCCTGGGAGGCTACGGCCAGAGGCCTGCCCTAAATGGCAAGAAATACCCAGCGCGCAGCGCTGTGAAATAGTCGCCGAGGCCGGTGGGCTATAGCCTGGTCCGCTGGGGCCGGGAGGGGGTTTCGGGGACTCTGGTCGTCGGAAATGGGTACAGTCTTTACGAGGGTCCTCGTGTGCCCAGTGGGAGGCTACGGTCAAAAGCCTGCCCTAAAATGGCATGAAATGCCCAGCGGCGCATCGCGTGAAATTGTCGCCGAGGCCGGTGGGCTATAGCCTTTGGTCCGCGGGGGTTCGGCAGGGACGTTCTGGGGCTCTGGGCATCGGAAATGGGTATAGTCTTTTTTACGGTCCTCGTGTGCCCAGTGGGAGTCTAAGGTCAGAAGCCTGCCCTAAAATGGCAAGAAATATCCGGTGGCGCAGCGCGTGAAATAGTCGCCGAGGCCGGTGGGCTATAGCCTTTGGTCCGCGGGGGTTGGGGAGGGGCGTTCGGGGGCTCTGGGCGTCGGAAATGGGTACAGTCTTTTTGAGGGTCCTCGTGTGCCCAGTGGGAGGCTAATGTCAGAAGCCTGCCCTAAAATGGCAAGAAATATCCAGCGGCGCAGCTGCGGAAATAGTCGCCGAGGCCGGTGGGCCATAGCCTTTGGTCCACTGGGTTGGGAGGGTTCGGGGCCTGGTCGTCGGAAATGGGTACAGTCTTTTCGAGGGTCCTCGTGTGCCCAGTGGGAGGCTACGGTCAGAAGCCTGCCCTAAAATGGCAAGAAATGCCCAGCGGCGCATCGCGTGAAATTGTCGCCGAGGCCGGTGGGCTATAGCCTTTGGTCCGCGGGGGTTCGGTAGAGTTGTTCTGGGGTTCTGGGCATCGGAAATGGGTACAGTCTTTTCGAGGGTCCTCGTGTGCCCAGTGGGAGGCTACGGTCAGAGGCTTGCCCTAAAATTTCAAGAAATGCCCAGCGGCGCAGCGCGTGAAATAGTCACCGAGGCCGGTGGGCTATAGCTTTTGGTCCGCGGGGGTTGGGTAGGGTCCTTCGGGGGCACTGGTCGTCGGAAATGGGTACAGCCTTTTCGAGGGTCCTCGTGTGCCCAGTGGGAGGCTACGGTCAAAAGCCTGCCCTAAAATGGCAAGAAATGTCCAGCGGCGCAGCACGTGAAATAGTCGCCGAGACCGGTGGGCTATAGCCTTTGGTCCGCGGGGCCGAGGGGCGTTTCGGGGCTCGGGCGCCGGAAATGGGCATCGCTTTGAGGGTCCTCGTGTGCCTGGGGAGGTTAAGGTCAGAAGCCTGCCCTAATATGGCAAGAAATATCCAGCGCGGCCAGCACAGGAAATAGTCGCCGAGGCCGGTGGGCTATAGCCTGGTCCGCGGGGTTGGGAGGGGCGTCGGGGCTCGCCGGAAATGGGTACAGTCTTTTCGAGGGTCCGCGTGTGCCCAATGGGAGGCTAAGGTCAGAAGCCTGCCCTAAAATGGCAAGAAATGCCCGGCGGCGCAGCATGCGAAATAGTCGCCGAGGCCGGTGGGCTATAGCCTTTGGTCCGCCGGGGTGGGGGGGGGTTCGGGGCTCGCCGCCGGAAATGGGTACATTCTTTCGACGGTCCTCGTGCCCAGGGGAGGCTACGGTCAGAAGCCTGCACTAAATGGCAAGACATGCCCAGCGCGCATCAAGGAAATTGTCGGGCGAGGCCGGTGGGCTATAGCCTTGCCCGCGGGGCTGGGGAGGGAAGTTCGGGGCCTGCATCAAAATGGGTACAGTCTTTCGAGGGCCCTCGTGCCCAGTGGAGTCTACGGTCGAGGCCTGCTCTAAAATTGCAAGAAATGCCCGCGCGCAGAAATAGTCCGCCGAGGCCGGTGGGCTATAGCCTTTGGTCCTGGGGTTGGGGAGGGCGCTCGGGGCCTGGCCGGAAATGGGTAAAGTCTTCGAGGGTCCTCGTGTGCCTGGGAAGTTACGTCGAGGCCTGCCAAAATGGCAAGAAATGCCCAGCGCGCAGCTGCGAAATGCCCACCGAGGCCGTGGCCATCGCTTTGGTCCGCGGGGTTGGGAGGGTGTTTCTGAGGCTCTGGACGTCGGTAAGGGGTACAGCCTTGGCGACGGTCCTCGCGTGCGCAGTGGGCGGCTACGGTCAAAATCAGGCCCTAAAAGGGCAAGAAATGTCCAGCGGCGCTGCACGTGAAATAGTCGCCGAGACCGTGGGCTATAGCCTGGTCCGCGGGGTTGGGAGGGCGCTGGGGCTCGGCGCCGGAAATGTGTACCGCTATTTCGAGGGTCCTCGTGGTGCCCAAAGTGGGAGGCTATGTTCAGAAGCCTGCCCGATACTGGCAAGCAATGCCCAGCGGCGCAGCGCGAGAAATAGTCACCGAGGCCGGTGGGCTATAGACTTTAGTCCGCGGGGTTTGGGGAGGGTGTTTCGGAGGCTCTGGTCGTCGGAAATGGGTACAGTCTTTTCGAGGGTTCTTGTGTGCCCAGTGGGAGGCTACGGTCATAATCCTGCCTAAATGGCAAGAAATGTCCAGCGCGCAGCGAACTAGTCGCCGAGACCGTGGGCTATAGCCTGGTCCGCTGGGGTCCGGGGAGCGCGTTTGGGGGCTGCGAACGCCGGAAATCGGTGCAGTCTTTTTGAGGGTCCTCGTGCCTGGGAGGCTACGGTCGAGGCCTGCCCTAAATGGCAAGAAATGCCCAGCGCGCGCAAGCGGAAATTGTCACGGAGGCCGGTGGGCTATAGCCTTGGGTCCGCGGGGGTTGGGAGGGGTTTCGGGCCTGTCGTCGGAAATGGGTACAGCCTTTTCGAGGGTTCTTGTGTGCCCAGTGGGAGGCTACGGTCATAATCCTGCCCTAAAATGGCAAGAAATGTCCAGCGGCGCAGCACGTGAAATAGTCGCCGAGACCGGTGGGCTATAGCCTTTGGTCCGCGGGGGTTGGGGAGGGGCGTTTGGGGGCTCTGGGCGTCGGAAATGTGTACCGTCATTTCGAGGGTCCTCGTGTGCCCAGTGGGAGGCTATGTTCAGAAGCCTGCCCGAAAATGGCAAGAAATGCCCAGCGGCGCAGCGCGAGAAATAGTCACCGAGGCCGGTGGGCTATAGCCTTTAGTCCGCGGGGTTTGGGGAGGGTGTTTCGGAGGCTCTGGTCGTCGGAAATGGGTACAGCCTTTTCGAGGGTTCTTGTGTGCCCAGTGGGAGGCTACGGTCATAATCCTGCCCTAAAATGGCAAGAAATGTCCAGCGGCGCAGCACGTGAACTAGTCGCCGAGACCGGTGGGCTATAGCCTTTGGTCCGCGGGGGTTGGGGAGCGGCGTTTGGGGGCTCTGAACGTCGGAAATCGGTGCAGTCTTTTTGAGGGTCCTCCAGCTGGGAGGCTACGGTCAGAGGCCTGCCCTAAAATGGCAAGAAATGCCCAGCGGCGCAGCGCTGCGAAATTGTCACCGAGGCCGGGCTGGCCAGCCTTTGGGTCCGCTGGGGCCGGGAGGGGTTTCGGGGCCTCGCCGGAAATGGGTACAGCCTTTTCGAGGGTTCTTGTGTGCCTGGGAGGCTACGGTCATAATCCCGCCTAAATGGCATGAAATGTCCAGCGGCGCAGCACGTGAACTAGTCGCCGAGACCGTGGGCTATAGCCTTTGGTCCGCTGGGGCTGGGGAGCGCGCTTGGGGCTCAACGCCGGAAATCGGTGCAGTCTTTTGAGGGTCCTCGTAGCCCAGTGGGAGGTTACGGTCGAGGCCTGCCCTAAAATGGCAAGAAATGCCCAGCGCGCAGCGCGGAAATTGTCACCGAGGCCGTGGGCTATAGCCTTGGTCCGCTGGGGTTGAGGGGTTTCGGGGCTCGCCGGAAATGGGTACAGTCTTTTTCGAGGGTCCACGCAGCCTGTGGGAGGCTAATGTCAAGCCTGCCCTAAATCCGGTAAGACATGCCCGCGCGCAGGAAATAGTCGCCGAGGCCGTGGGCTAGCCTTTTGGTCCGCTGGGGCTGAGGAGGGCGTCGGGGCTCGCCGGAATGGGTACAGTCTTTTCGAGGGTCCTCGTGCCCAGGAGGCTACGGTCAAAAGCCTGCCCTAAATGATAAGAAATGCCCAGCGCGCAAGAAGGCGTGAAATACTCGCCGAGGCCGTGGGCTATAGCCTTTGGTCCGGGGCTTGGGAGGGGGTTCGGGATTTGGGCATCGGAAATGGGCATGCCTTTTCGAGGGCCCTCAGGTGCCGAGGGAGGCTACACGAAGCCTGCCCTTAAATGGCAAGACATGCCCAGCGCGCAGCGTGAAATAGTCGCCGAGGCCGGTGGCTATAGCCTTTGGTCCGCTGGGGTCGAGGAGGGGGTTCTGGGATCTGGGCATCGGAAATGGGTATAGTCTTTCGAGGGTCCTCGTGGTGCCCAAAGACGAGGCTACGGTCAGAGGTCTGCCGCCTGGTGCGGGCAAGAAATGCCCAGCGATGCAGCGGCGAATAGTCGCCGAGGCGGTGGGCTATAGCCTGGTCCGCGGGGTCGGGAAGGGGTTCCGGGGCTCGCGCCGGAAAAGGGTACCGCCTTTTTCGAGGGTCCTCGTGTGCCTGGGTGGGAGGCTATGGTCCGGAGCCTGCCCTAAAATGGCGAAATGCCCAGCTGCGAATTGCGTGAAATAGACGCCGAGGCCGGTGGGCTATAGCCTCGGTCCGCTGGGGCCGGGGAGGTGGTTTCGCCCGTCGTCGGAAATGGGTACAGTCTTTTTGAGGGTCCTCGTGTGCCCAGTGGGAGGCTACGGGCAGAGGCCTGCCTAAAATGGCAAGAAATGCCCAACGGCGCAGCGCGTGAAATGGTCACCGAGGCCGGTGGGCTATACTCTTTGGTCCGCGGGGGTTGGGGAGGGAAGTTCTGGGGCTTTGGGCGTCGGAAATGGTTACAGTCTTCTCGAGGGTCCTCGTGTGCCCAGTGGGAGGCTACGGTCAGAAGCCTGCCCTTCAATGGCAAGAAATGCCTAGCTGCGCAACGCGTGAAATTGTCGCCGAGGCCGGTGGGCTATAGCCATTGGTCCGCGGGGGTTGGGGAGGGACGTTCTAGGGTTTTGGGCATCAGAAATGGCATGTTTTCGAGGGTCCTCGTGTGCCCAGTGGGAGGCTACGGTCAGAGGCCTGCCCTAAAATGGCAAGAAATGCCCAGCGTCGCTGCGCGTGAAATAGTCACTGAGGCCGGTGGGCTATAGCCTTTGGTCCGCGGGGGTTGGGGAGGGTGTTTCGAGGCTCGTCGCCGGAAATGGGTACAGCCTTTTCGAGGGTTCTGTGTGCCCAGGAGGTTACGGTCATAATCCCGCCCTAAAATGGCAAGAAATGTCCAGCGCGCAGCACGTGAACTAGTCGCCGAGACCGTGGGCTATAGCCTTGGTCCGCTGGGGCCGGGGAGCGCGCTGGGGGCTCAACGCCGGAAATCGCCCGAGGGTCCTCGGTGCCCAGTGGGGAGGCTACGGTCGAGGCCTCGCCCTAAATGGCAAGAAATGCCCAGCGCGCAGCGCGGAAATTGTCACCGAGGCCGGTGGGCTATAGCCTCGGTCCGCGGGCCGGGAGGGGTTTCGGGGCCTGCCGCCGGAAATGGGTACAGCCTTTTCGAGGGTTCTGTGTGCCCGGGGAGGCTACGGTCATAATCCTGCCCTAAAATGGCAAGAAATGTCCAGCGCGCAGCACGTGAACTAGTCGCCGAGACCGTGGGCTATAGCCTCGGTCCGCGGGGCCGGGGAGCGCGCTTGGGGGCTCAACGCCGGAAATCGGTGCAGTCTTTTTGAGGGTCTCGCAGCTGGGAGGCTACGGTCGAGGCCTGCCCTAAATGGCAAGAAATGCCCAGCGCGCAGCTGCGGAAATTGTCACCGAGGCCGGTGGGCTATAGCCTTGGTCCGCGGGGTTGGGAGGGGCTTTCGGGGCCCGCCGGAAATGGGTACAGCCTTTTCGAGGGTCCACGGTGCCCGTGGGAGGCTAATGTCAAGCCCGCCCTAACCGCAAGACATGCCCAGCGCGCAGCGCTGCGGAAATAGTCGCCGAGGCCGGTGGCTATAGCCTTGGTCCGCTGGGCCGAGGAGGGGCGCTCGGGGCTCGGCGCCGGAAATGGGTACAGTCTTTTCGAGGGTCCTCGTGTGCCTGAGGAGGCTACGGTCAAAAGCCTGCCCTAAAATGATAAGAAATGCCCAGCGGCACAGTGCGTGAAATACTCGCCGAGGCCGGTGGGCTATAGCCTTTGGTCCGCGGGGCTTGGGGAGTGGGGTTCGGGGGATTTGGGCATCGGAAATGGGTACAGTCTTTTCGAGGGCCCTCGTGTGCCGAGTGGGAGGCTACAGTCAGAAGCCTGCCCTAAAATGGCAAGACATGCCCAGCGGCGCAGCGCGTGAAATAGTCGCTGAGGCCGGTGGGCTATAGCCTTTGGTCCGCTGGTGGAGAGGAGTGGGGTTCGGGGGCTCTGGGCATCGGAAATGGGTATAGTCTTTTCGAGGGTCCTCGTGTGCCCAGTACGAGGCTACGGTCAGAGGTCTGCCCTAAAAGGGCAAGAAATGCCCAGCGATGCAGCGTGCGAAATAGTCGTCGAGGCGGTGGGCTATAGCCTTTGGTCCGCGGGGGTTGGGGAAGGGGGTTCTGGGGCTCTGGGCGTCGGAAAAGGGTACCGTCTTTTCGAGGGTCCTCGTGTGCCCAGTGGGAGGCTATGGTCAGGAGCCTGCCCTAAAATGGCGAGAAATGCCCAGCTGCGAATTGCGTGAAATAGTCGCCGGTGGGCCTATAGCCTGGTCCGCTGGGTGCGGGAGGTGGTTTCGGGCCCGGTCGCCGGAAATGCGGTACAGCCTTTTGAGGGTCTCGTGGTGCCTGCTGGGAGGTCATGGTCACAGGCCTGCCCTAAAATGGCAGGCAAGAAATGCCCAACAAGCGCAGCGCTGATGAAATAGTCACCTAGGCCGTGCGCGCTATAGCCTTGGTCCGCGGGGGTTGGGGAGGGTGTTTCGTGGGCCTGGCGCCGGAAATGGGTACAGTTTTCTGAGGGTCCTCGTGGTGCCCAGCTGAGGTTGCGCCAACAGCCTGCCCTAAATGGCAAGAAATGCCCAGCGCGCAGCTGCGGGAAATAGTCACCCAGGCCGGTGGGCAGCAGCTGGGTCCGCTGGGGCCGGGAGGGTGTTTCGGCCCGTCAGTCGGAAATGTACAGTCTTTTCGAGGGTCCTCATAGCATAATGGAGGCTACGGCCATAAGCCCTCGCCTTAAAATGGCGTGAAGACATGCCCAGCGGCGCAAGGCCGCGTGAAATCAGTCACCGAGGCCTGTGAGGCTACAGCCTTGGTCCGCGGGGTCGGGAGGGGCTCGGGGGGCCTGGGAGCCCAAATGGGTATAGTCTTTATGAGGGTCCTGGTTTGCCCAGTGGGATGCTACGGTCAGAGGCCTGCCCTAAAATGTCACGAAATGCCCAGCGGCGCAGCGAGAGAAATAGTCGCCGAGGCCGGTGGGCTTTAGCCCTGGTCCGCGGGCCGGGGAGGTCGTCGGGGCTCGCCGGAAATGGTTACAGTCTTTCAAGGGTCCTCGTGCCTGGGGAGGCTACGCAGAGGCTCGCCCTAAAATGGCAAGAAATGCCCAACGGGCGCAGCACAGGTGAAATGGTCACCGAGGCCGGTGGGCTATACTTTGGTCCGCGGGGGTTGGGGAGGGAAGTTCGGGGCTTTGCCGGAAATGGTTACGCCTTCTCGAGGGTCCTCGTGTGCCCGGGAGGCTACGGTCAAGCCCGCCTTCAATGGCAAGAAATGCCCAGCGCGCAACGCTGCGTGAAATTGTCGCCGAGGCCGGTGGGCTATAGCCGGGGCTGGTGGGGAGGGACGTTCTAGGGTTTTGGGCATCGAAATGGGTACGCCTTTTCGAGGGTCCTCGTGCCTGGGGGGAGGCTACGGTCAGAGGCCTGCCCTAAAATGGCAAGAAATGCCCAGCGTCGCTGCGCGTGAAATAGTCACTGAGGCCGGTGGGCTATAGCCTTTGGTCCGCGGGGGTTGGGGAGGGTGTTTCGGGGACTCTGGCCGTCGGAAATGCGTACAGTCCTTTCGAGGGTCCTCGTGTGCCCAGTGGGAGGCTACGGTCAGAGGCCTGCCCTAAAATGGCACGAAATGCCCAGCGGCGCAGCGCGTGAAATAGTCGCCGAGGCCAGTGGGCTATAGCCTTTGGTCCGCGGGAGTTGGGGAGGGGCGTTCGGGGGCTCTGGGAGTCGGAAATGGGTACAGTCTTTTTGAGGGTCCTAGTTTGCCCAGTGGGATGCTACGGTCAGAGGCCTGCCCTAAAATGGCACGAAATGCCCAGCGGCGCAGCGAGTGAAATAGTCGCCGAGGCCGGTGGGCTTTAGCCCTTGGTCCGCGGGGGTTGGGGAGTGTCGTTCGGGGGCTCTGGGCGTCGGAAATGGTAACAGTCTTTTCAAGGGTCCTCGTGTGCCCAGTGGGAGGCTACGGGCAGAGGCCTGCCCTAAAATGGCAAGAAATGCCCAACGGCGCAGCGCGTGAAATGGTCACCGAGGCCGGTGGGCTATACTCTTTGGTCCGCGGGGGTTGGGGAGGGAAGTTCTGGGGCTTTGGGCATCGGAAATGGTTACAGCCTTCTCGAGGGTCCTCGTGTGCCCAGTGGGAGGCTACGGTCAGAAGCCTGCCCTTCAATGGCAAGAAATGCCTAGCTGCGCAACGCGTGAAATTGTCGCCGAGGCCGGTGGGCTATAGCCATTGGTCCGCGGGGGTTCGGGAGGGACGTTCTAGGGTTTTGGGCATCAGAAATGGGTACAGTCTTTTCGAGGGTCCTCGTGTGCCCAGTGGGAGGCTACGGTCAGAGGCCTGCCCTAAAATGGCAAGAAATGCCCCGCGTCGCTGCGCGTGAAATAGTCACTGAGGCCGGTGGGCTATAGCCTTTGGTCCGCGGGGGTTGGGGAGGGTGTTTCGGGGACTCTGGCCGTCGGAAATGCGTACAGTCCTTTCGAGGGTCCTCGTGTGCCCAGTGGGAGGCTACAGTCAGAGGCCTGCCCTAAAATGGCACGAAATGCCCAGCGGCGCAGCGCTTGAAATAGTCGCCGAGGCCGGTGGGCTATAGCCTTTGGTCCGCGGGAGTTGGGGAGGGGCGTTCGGGGGCTCTGGGAGTCGGAAATGGGTACAGTCTTTTTGACGGTCCTCGTTTGCCCAGTGGGAGGCTACGGTCAGAGGCCTGCCCTAAAATGGCACGAAATGCCCAGCGGCGCAGCGAGTGAAATAGTCGCCGAGGCCGGTGGGCTTTAGCCTTTGGTCCGCGGGGGTTGGGGAGTGGCGTTCGGGGGCTCTGGGCGTCGGAAATGGGTACAGTCTTTTCAAGGGTACTCGTGTGCCCAGTGGGAGGCTACGGTCAGAGGCCTGCCCTAAAATGGCAAGAAATACCCAGCGGCGCAGCGCGTGAAATGGTCACCGAGGCCGGTGGGCTATACTCTTTGGTCCGCGGGGGTTGGGGAGGGAAGTTCTGGGGCTTTGGGCGTCGGAAATGGTTACAGTCTTCTCGAGGGTCCTCGTGTGCCCAGTGGGAGGCTACGGTCAGAAGCCTGCCCTTAAATGGCAAGAAATGCCCAGCGGCGCAACGCGTGAAATTGTCGCCGAGGCCGGTGGGCTATAGCCTTTCGTCCGCGGGGGTTGGGGAGGGTCGTACTAGGGTTTTGGTCATCAGAAATGGGTACAGTCTTTTCGAGGGTCCTCGTGTGCCCAGTGGGAGGCTACGGTCAGAGGCCTGCCCTAAAATGGCAAGAAATGCCCAGCTGCGCTGCGCGTGAAATAGTCACCGAGGCCGGTGGGCTATAGCCTTTGGTCCGCTAGGGTTGGGGAGGATGTTTCGGGGGCTCTATTCGTCGGAAATTGGTACAGTCTTTTCGAGGGTCCTCGTGTGCCCAGTGGGAGGCTACGGTCAGAAGCCTGGCCTAAAATGGCAAGAAATGTCCAGCGGCGCCGCGCATGAAATAGTCGCCGAGGCCGGTGGGCTATAGCCTTTGGTTCGCGGGGTTGGGGAGCGCGCTCGGGGTTCTGGGCGTCGGAAATGGGTACAGTCTTTTTGAGGGTCCTCGTGTGCCCAGTGGTAGTCTACGGTCAGAGGGCTACCCTAAAATGGCAAGAAATGCCCAGCGACACAGCGCGTGAAATAGTAGCCGAGGCCGGTGGGCTATAGCCTTTTGTCGGCGGGGGTTGGGGACGGGCGTTCGGGGGCTCTGGGCATCGGAAATGGGTACAGTCATTTTGAGAGTCCTCGTGTGCCCAGTGGGAAGCTACGGTCAGAAGCCTGCCCTAAAATGGCAAGACATGCCCAGCGGCGCAGCGCGTGAAATAGTCACCGAGGCCGGTGGGCTATAGCCTTTGGTCCGCGGGGGTTGGGGAGGGTGTTTCGGAGGCTCTGATCGTCGGAAATAGGTACAGTCTTTTCGAGGGTCCTCGTGTGCCCACTGGGAGGCTACGGTCAGAGGCCTGCCCTAAAATGGCACGAAATGCCCAGCGTCGCTGCGCGTGAAATAGTCACTGAGGCCGTTGGGCTATAGCCTTTGGTCCGCGGGGGTTGGGGAGGGTGTTTCGGGGACTCTGGCCGTCGGAAATGCGTACAGTCCTTTCGAGGGTCCTCGTGTGCCCAGTGGGAGGCTACAGTCAGAGGCCTGCCCTAAAATGGCACGAAATGCCCAGCGGCGCAGCGCTTGAAATAGTCGCCGAGGCCGGTGGGCTATAGCCTTTGGTCCGCGGGAGTTGGGGAGGTGCGTTCGGGGGCTCTGGGAGTCGGAAATGGGTACAGTCTTTTCGACGGTCCTCGTTTGCCCAGTGGGAGGCTACGGTCAGAGGCCTGCCCTAAAATGGCACGAAATGCCCAGCGGCGCAGCGAGTGAAATAGTCGCCGAGGCCGGTGGGCTTTAGCCTTTGGTCCGCTGGGCCGGGGAGTGGCGTCGGGCTCGGCCGGAAATGGGTACATGCCTTTTCAAGGGTACTCGTGTGCCTAGTGGGAGGCTACGGTCAGAGGCCTGCCCTAAAATGGCAAGAAATGCCCAGCGGCGCAGCGCGTGAAATGGTCACCGAGGCCGGTGGGCTATACTCTTTGGTCCGCGGGGGTTGGGGAGGGAAGTTCTGGGGCTTTGGGCGTCGGAAATGGTTACAGTCTTCTCGAGGGTCCTCGTGTGCCCAGTGGGAGGCTACGGTCAGAAGCCTGCCCTAAAATGGCAAGAAGCAAGATGAAATAGTCGCCGAGGCCGGTGGGCTATAGCCTTTGGTTCGCGGGGGTTGGGGAGCGGCGTTCTGGGGTTCTGGGCGTCGGAAATGGGTACAGTCTTTTTGAGGGTCCTCGTGTGCCCAGTGGGAGGCTACGGTCAGAGGGCTACCCTAAAATGGCAAGAAATACCCAGCGACATAGCGCGTGATATAGTAGCCGAGGCCGGTGGGCTATAGCCTTTTGTCCGCGGGGGTTGGGGAGGAGGTTTCGGGGGCTCTGGTCGTCGGAAATGGGTACAGTCTTTTCGAGGGTCCTCGTGTGCCCAGTGGGAGGCTACGGTCAGAAGCCTGCCCTAAAATGGCAAGACATGCCAAGCGGCGCATCGCGTGAAATTGTCGCCGAGGCCTGTGGGCTATAGCCTTTGGTCCGCGGGGGTTGGGGAGGGGCGTTCGGGGGCTCTGGGCATCGGAAATGGGTACAGTCATTTCGAGAGTCCTCGTGTGCCCAGTGGGAAGCTACGGTCAGAAGCCTGCCCTAAAATGGCAAGACATGCCCAGCGGCGCATCGCGTGAAATAGTCGCCGAGGCCGGTGGGCTATAGCCTTTGGTCCGCGGGGGTTGGGGAGGAGGTTTCGGGGGCTCTGGTCGTCGGAAATGGGTACAGTCTTTTCGAGGGTCCTCGTGTGCCCAGTGGGAGGCTACGGTCAGAAGCCTGCCCTAAAATGGCAAGACATGCCAAGCGGCGCATCGCGTGAAATTGTCGCCGAGGCCTGTGGGCTATAGCCTTTGGTCCGCGGGGGTTGGGGAGGGAAGTTCTGGGGCTCTGGGCATCCGAAATGGGTACAGTCTTTTCGAGGGTCCTCGTGTTCCCAGTGGGAGGCCACGGTCAGAGGCCTGCCCTAAAATGGCAAGAAATGCCCAGCGGCGCAGCGCGTGAAATAGTCACCGAGGCCGGTGGGCTATAGCCTTTGGTCCGCGGGGGTTGGGGAGGGTGTTTCGGAGGCTCTGGTCGTCGGAAATAGGTACAGTCTTTTCGAGGGTCCTAGTGTGCCCAGTGGGAGGCTACGGTCAGAAGCCTGCCCTAAAATGGGAAGAAATGTCCTGCGGGGCAGCGCGTGAAATAGTCGCCGAGGCCGGTGGGCTATAGCCTTTGGTCCGCGGGGGTTGGGGAGCGGCGTTCGGGGGCTCTGGACGTCGGAAATGGGTACAGTCTTTTTGAGGGTCCTCGTGTGCCCAGTGGGAGGCTACGGTCAGAGGCCTGCCCTAAAATGGCAAGAAATGCCGGGCGGCGCAGCGCGTGAATTAGTCACCGAGGCCGGTGGGCTATAGCCTTTGGTCCGCGGGGGTTGGGGAGGGGCGTTCGGGGGCTCTGGGCGTCGGAAATGGGTACAATCTTTTCGAGGGTCCTCGTGTGCCCAGTGGGAAGCTACGGTCAGAAGCCTGCACTAAAATGGCAAAAAACGCACAGCGGCGCAGCGCGTGAAATGGTCACCGAGGCCGGTGGGCTATAGCCTTTGGTCTGCGGGGGTTGGGGAGGGGGGTTCGGGGGCTCTGGTCGTCGGAAATGGGTACAGTCTTTTTGAGGGTCCTCGTGTGCCCAGTGGGAGGTTACGGTCAGAGGCCTGCCCTAAAATGGCAAGAAATACCCAGCGGCGCAGCGCGTGAAATAGTCACCGAGGCCGGTGGGCTATAGCCTTTGGTCGGCGAGGGTTGGGAAGGGGGTTTCGGGGGCTCTGGTCGTCGGAAATATGTACAGTCTTTTCGAGGGTCCTCGTGTGCCCAGTGGGAGGTTACGGTCAGAGGCCTGCCCAAAAATGGCGAGAAATACCCAGCGGCGCAGCGCATAAAATAGTAACGAGGCCGGTGGGCTATAGCCTTTGGTCTGCGGGGGTTGGGGAGGGGGGTTTGGGGGCTCTGGTTGTCGGAAATTGGTACAGTCTTTTCGAGGGTCCTCGTGTGCCCATTGGGAGGCTACAGTCAGAAGCCTGCCTTAAAATGATAAGAAATGCCCAGCGGCGCAGCGCGTGAAATACTCGCCGAGGCCGGTGGGCTATAGCCTTTGGTCCGCGGGGGTTGGGGAGAGGGTTTCGGGGGCTCTGGTCATCGGAAATGGGTACAGTCTTTACGATGGTCCTCAGTTGCCCAGTGGGAGGCTACGGTCAGAGGCCTGCTCTAAAATGGCTAGAAATGCCCAGCGGCGCAGCGCGTGAAATGGTCGCCGAGGCCGGTGGGCTATAGCCTTTGGTCCGCGGGGGTTGGGGAGGGGGTTTCGGGGGCTCTGGTCGTCAGAAATATGTACAGTCTTTTTGAGGGTCCTCGTGTGCCCAGTGGGAGGCTAAGGTCAGAAGCCTGCCCTAAAATGGCAAGAAATGCCCAGCGGCGCATCGCGTGAAATTGTCGCCGAGGCCGGTGGGCTATAGCCTTTGGTCCGCGGGGGTTGGGGAGGGAAGTTCTGGGGCTCTGGGCATCGGAAATGGGTACAGTCTTTTCGAGGGTCCTCGTGTGCGCAGTGGGAGGCTACGGTCAGAGGCTTGCCCTAAAATGGCAAGAAATGCCCAGCGGCGCAGCGCGTGAAATAGTCACCGAGGCCGGTAGGCTATAGCCTTTGGTCTGCGGGGGTTGGGGAGGGTGTTTCGGGGGCACTGGTCGTCGGAAATGGGTACAGCCTTTTCGAGGGTCCTTGTGTGCCCAGTGGGAGGCTACGGTCAGAAGCCTGCCCTAAAATGGCAAGAAATGTCCAGCGGCGCAGCACCTGAAATAGTCGCCGAGACTGGTGGGCTATAGCCTTTCCGCGGGGGTTGGGGAGGGGCGTTCGGGGGCTCTGCGAGTCGGAAATGGGTACAGTCTTTTTGAGGGTCCTCGTGTGCCCAGTGGGAGGCTAAGGTCATAAGCTTGCCCCAAAATGGCAAGAAATGTCCAGCGGCGCAGAGCGTGAAATAGTCACCGAGGCCGGTAGGCTATAGCCTTTGGTCTGCGGGGGTTGGGGAGGGTGTTTCGGGGGCACTGGTCGTCGGAAATGGGTACAGCCTTTTCGAGGGTCCTTGTGTGCCCAGTGGGAGGCTACGGTCAGAGGCCTGCCCTAAAATGGCAAGAAATGCCGGGCGGCGCAGCGCGTGAATTAGTCACCGAGGCCGGTGGGCTATAGCCTTTGGTCCGCTGGGGCCGGGAGGCGTCGGTGGCTCTGGGCGTCGGAAATGGGTACACCCTTTTCGAGGGTCCTCGTGTGCCCAGTGGGAAGCTACGGTCAGAGGCCTGCACTAAAATGGCAAAAAACGCACAGCGGCGCAGCGCGTGAAATGGTCATCGAGGCCGGTGGGCTATAGCCTTTGGTCTGCGGGGTCCGAGGGGGTTCGGGGCCCGGGTCGCCGGAAATGGGTACGCCTTTGAGGGTCCTCGTGTGCCCAGTGGGAGGTTACGGTCAGAGGCCTGCCCTAAAATGGCAAGAAATACCCAGCGTCACAGCGCGTGAAATAGTCACCGAGGCCGGTGGGCTATAGCCTTTGGTCGGCGAGGGTTGGGAAGGGGGTTTCGGGGGCTCTGGTCGTCGGAAATATGTACAGTCTTTTCGAGGGTCCTCGTGTGCCCAGTGGGAGGTTACGGTCAGAGGCCTGCCCAAAAATGGCGAGAAATACCCAGCGGCGCAGCGCATAAAATAGTAACGAGGCCGGTGGGCTATAGCCTTTGGTCTGCGGGGGTTGGGGAGGGGGGTTTGGGGGCTCTGGTTGTCGGAAATTGGTACAGTCTTTTCGAGGGTCCTCGTGTGCCCATTGGGAGGCTACGGTCAGAAGCCTGCCTTAAAATGATAAGAAATGCCCAGCGGCGCAGCGCGTGAAATACTCACCGAGGCCGATGGGCTATAGCCTTTGGTCCGCGGGGGTTGGGGAGAGGGTTTCGGGGGCTCTGGTCATCGGAAATGGGTACAGTCTTTACGATGGTCCTCAGTTGCCCAGTGGGAGGCTACGGTCATAGGCCTGCCCTAAAATGGCTAGAATTGCCCAGCGGCGCAGCGCGTGAAATGGTCGCCGAGGCCGGTGGGCTATAGCCTTTGGTCCGCGGGGGTTGGGGAGGGGGTTTCGGGGGCTCTGGTCGTCAGAAATATGTACAGTCTTTTTGAGGGTCCTCGTGTTCCCAGTGGGAGGCTACGGTCAGAAGCCTGCCCTAAAATGGCAAGAAATGCCCAGCGGCGCATCGCGTGAAATTGTCGCCGAGGCCGGTGGGCTATAGCCTTTGGTCCGCGGGGGTTGGGGAGGGAAGTTCTGGGGCTCTGGGCATCGGAAATGGGTACAGTCTTTTCGAGGGTCCTCGTGTGCGCAGTGGGCGGCTACGGTCAGAGGCTTGCCCTAAAATGGCAAGAAATGCCCAGCGGCGCAGCGCGTGAAATAGTCACCAAGGCCGGTAGGCTATAGCCTTTGGTCTGCGGCGGTTGGGGAGGGTGTTTCGGGGGCACTGGTCGTCGGAAATGGGTACAGCCTTTTCGAGGGTCCTTGTGTGCCCAGTGGGAGGCTATGGTCAGAAGCCTGCCCTAAAATGGCAAGAAATGTCCAGCGGCGCAGCACCTGAAATAGTCGCCGAGACTGGTGGGCTATAGCCTTTCCGCGGGCCGGGAGGGGCGTTCGGGGGCTCTGCGAGTCGGAAATGGGTACAGTCTTTTTGAGGGTCCTCGTGTGCCCAGTGGGAGGCTAAGGTCAGAAGCCTGCCCCAAAATGGCAAGAAATGTCCAGCGGCGCAGCGCGTGAAATAGTCACCGAGGCCGGTAGGCTATAGCCTTTGGTCTGCGGGGGTTGGGGAGGGTGTTTCGGGGGCACTGGTCGTCGGAAATGGGTACAGCCTTTTCGAGGGTCCTTGTGTGCCCAGTGGGAGGCTACGGTCAGAAGCCTGCCCTAAAATGGCAAGAAATGTCCAGCGGCGCAGCACCTGAAATAGTCGCCGAGACTGGTGGGCTATAGCCTTTCCGCGGGGGTTGGGGAGGGGCGTTCGGGGGCTCTGCGAGTCGGAAATGGGTACAGTCTTTTTGAGGGTCCTCGTGTGCCCAGTGGGAGGCTAAGGTCAGAAGCCTGCCCCAAAATGGCAAGAAATGTCCAGCGGCGCAGCGCGTGAAATAGTCACCGAGGCCGGTAGGCTATAGCCTTTGGTCTGCGGGGGTTGGGGAGGGTGTTTCGGGGGCACTGGTCGTCGGAAATGGGTACAGCCTTTTCGAGGGTCCTTGTGTGCCCAGTGGGAGGCTACGGTCAGAGGCCTGCCCTAAAATGGCAAGAAATGCCGGGCGGCGCAGCGCGTGAATTAGTCACCGAGGCCGGTGGGCTATAGCCTTTGGTCCGCGGGGGTTGGGGAGGGGCGTTCGGGGGCTCTGGGCGTCGGAAATGGGTACAATCTTTTCGAGGGTCCTCGTGTGCCCAGTGGGAAGCTACGGTCAGAGGCCTGCACTAAAATGGCAAAAAACGCACAGCGGCGCAGCGCGTGAAATGGTCACCGAGGCCGGTGGGCTATAGCCTTTGGTCTGCGGGGGTTGGGGAGGGGGGTTCGGGGGCTCTGGTCGTCGGAAATATGTACAGTCTTTTCGAGGGTCCTCGTGTGCCCAGTGGGAGGTTATGGTCAGAGGCCTGCCCTAAAATGGCAAGAAATACCCAGCGGCGCAGCGCATAAAATAGTAACGAGGCCGGTGGGCTATAGCCTTTGGTCTGCGGGGGTTGGGGAAGGGGGTTTGGGGGCTCTGGTTGTCAGAAATTGGTACAGTCTTTTCGAGGGTCCTCGTGTGCCCAGTGGGAGGCTACGGTCAGAAGCCTGCCTTAAAATGATAAGAAATACCCAGCGGCGCAGCGCGTGAAATACTCGCCGAGGCCGGTGGGCTATAGCCTTTGGTCCGCTGGCCGGGAGAGGGGTTTCGGGGCCTGGTCGTCAGAAATATGTACAGTCTTTTTGAGGGTCCTCGTGTGCCCAGTGGGAGGCTAAGGTCAGAAGCCTGCCCTAAAATGGCAAGAAATGTCCAGCGGCGCAGCGCGTGAAATAGTCGCCGAGGTCGGTGGGCTATAGCCTTTGGTCCGCGGGGGTTGGGGAGCGGCGTTCGGGGGCTCTGGGCGTCTGAAATGGGTACAGTCTTTTTAAGGGTCCTCGTGTGCCCAGTGGGAGGCTACGGTCAGAGGCCTGCCCTAAAATGGCAAGAAATGCCCAGCGGCGCAGTGCGTGAAATAGTCGCCGAGGCCGGTGGGCTATAGCCTTTGGTCGGCGGGGGTTGGGGAGGGGAGTTCGGGGGCTCTGGGCATCGGAAATGGGTACAGTCTTTTCGAGGGTCCTTTTGTGCCCAGTGGGAAGCTACGGTCAGAGGCCTGCCATAAAATGGCAAGAAATGCCCAGCGGCGCAGCGCGTGAAATAGTCACCGAGGCCGGTGGGCTATAGCCTTTAGTCCGCGGGGGTTGGGGAGAGTGTTTCGGAGGCTCTGGTCGTCGGAAATGGGTACAATCTTTTCAAGGGCCCTCGTGTGCCCAGTGGGAGGCTACGGTCATAATCCTGCCCTAAAATGGCAAGAAATGTCCAGCGGCGCAGCACGTGAAATAGTCGCCGAGACCGGTGGGCTATAGCCTTTGGTCCGCGGGGGTTAGGGAGCGCGCTGGGGCTCGCGCCGGAAATCGGTACAGTCTTTTGAGGGTCCTCGTGTGCCTGGGTGGGAGGCTATGAGGCCTGCCCTAAAATGGCAAGAAATGCCCAGCGCAGCACGTGAAATAGTCGCCAAGGCCGTGGGCTATAGCCTTGGTCCACGGGGGGAGGGGTTTCGAGCTCTGGTCGTCGGAAATGGGTACAGTCTTTTCGAGGGTCCTCGTGTGCCCAGTGGGAGGCTACGGTCAGAGGCCTGCCCTAAAATGCCAAAAAATACCCAGCGGCGCAGAGCATGAAATAGTCACTGAGGCCGGTGGGCTATAGCCTTTGGTCCGCGGGGGTTGGGGAGGGGGTTTCGGGGGCTCTGGTCGTCGGAAATGGGTACAGTCTTTTCGAGGGTCCACGTGTGCCCAGTGGGAGGCTACGGTCAGAAGCCTGCCCTAAAATGGCAAGAAATGTCCAGCGGCGCAGCACGTGAAATAGTCGCCGAGACCGGTGGGCTATAGCCTTTGGTCCGCGGGGGTTGGGGAGGGCCGTTCGGGGGCTCTGGGCGTCGGAAATGGGTACAGTCTTTTTGAGGGTCCCCGTGTACCCAGTGGGAGGCTAAGGTCAGAAGCCTGCCCTAAAATGGCAAGAAATGTCCAGCGGCGCAGCGCGTGAAATAGTCACCGAGGCCGGTGGGCTATAGCCTTTGGTCCGCGGGCCGGGAAGCGTCGGGGCCTGGGCGTCTGAAATGGGTACAGTCTTTTTGAGGGTCCTTGTGTGCCCAGTGGGAGGCTACGGTCAGAGGCCTGCCCTAAAATGGCAAGAAATGGCGGGCGCAGCTGCGGAAATAGTCACCGAGGCCGGTGGGCTATAGCCTTTGGGTCCGCGGGGTTGGGAGGGTGTTTCGGAGGCTCTGGACGTCGAAAATGGGTACAGCCTTTTCGAGGGTCCTCGTGTGCCCAGTGGGAGGCTACGGTCATAATCATGCCCTAAAATGGCAAGAAATGTCCAGCGGCGCAGCACGTGAAATAGTCGCCGAGACCGGTGGGCTATAGCCTTTGGTCCGCGGGGGTTGGGGAGGGGCGTTCGGGGACTCTGGGCGTCGGAAATGGGTACAGTCATTTCGAGGGTCCTCGTGTGCCCAGTGGGAGGCTACGGTCAGAAGCCTGCACTAAAATGGCAAGACATGCCCAGCGGCGCATCGCGTGAAATTGTCGGCGAGGCCGGTGGGCTATAGCCTTTGGTCCGCGGGGGTTGGGGAGGGAAGTTCTGGGGCTCTGGGCATCAGAAATGGGTACAGTCTTTTCGAGGGTCCTCGTGTGCCCAGTGGGAGTCTACGGTCAGAGGCCTGCTCTAAAATTGCAAGAAATGCCTGGCGGCGCAGCGCGTGAAATAGTCGCTGGGGCCAGTGGGCTATAGCCTTTGGTCGGCGGGGGTTGGGGAGGGGCGTTCGGGGGCTCTGGTCGTCGGAAATGGGTACAGTCTTTTCGAGGGTCCTCGTGTGCCCAGTGGGAAGCTACGGTCAGAGGCCTGCCCTAAAATGGCAAGAAATGCCCAGCGGCGCAGCGCGTGAAATAATCACTGAGGCCGGTGGGCTATAGCCTTTGGTCCGCGGGGGTTGGGGAGGGTGTTTCGGAGGCTCTGGACGTCGGAAATGGGTACCGCCTTTTCGAGGGTGCTCGTGTGCCCAGTGGGAGGCTACGGTCATAATCCTGCCCTAAAATGGCAAGAAATGTCCAGCGGCGCAGCACGTGAAATAGTCGCCGAGACCGTTGGGCTATAGCCTTTGGTCCGCGGGGGTTGGGGAGGGGCGTTCGGGGGCTCTGGGCGTCGGAAATGGGTACAACCATTTCGAGGGTCCTCGTGTGCCCAATGGGAGGCTAAGTTCAGAAGCCTGCCCTAAAATGGCAAGAACTGCGTGAAATAGTCGCCGAGGCCGGTGGGCTATAGCCTTTGGTCGGCGGGGGTTGGGGAGGGGAGTTCGGGGGCTCTGGGCGTCGGAAATGGGTACAGTCTTTTCGAGGGTCCTCGTGTGCCCAGTGGGGAGCTACGGTCAGAGGCCTGCCATAAAATGGCAAGAAATGCCCAGCGGCGCAGCGCGTGAAATAGTCACCGAGGCCGGTGGGCTATAGCCTTTAGTCCGCGGGGGTTGGGGAGGGTGTTTCGGAGGCTCTGGTCGTCAGAAATGGGTACAGCCTTTTCGAGGGTCCTCGTGTGCCCAGTGGGAGGCTACGGTCATAATCCTGCCCTAAAATGGCAAGAAATGTCCAGCGGCGCAGCACGTGAAATAGTCGCCGAGACCGGTGGGCTATAGCCTTTGGTCCGCGGGGCCGGGGAGCGGCGTCGGGGCTCGCTGGAAATCGGTACAGTCTTTTGAGGATCCTCGTGCCCAGTGGGAGTCTACGGTCGGAGGCCTGCCCTAAAATGGCAAGAAATGCCCAGCGGCGCAGCGCGCGAAATAGTCGCCGAGGCCGGTGGGCTATAAGATCGGGAGCGCGGCGGGTTGGGAGGGGTGTTCGGGGGCTCTGGGCGTCGGAAATGGGTACAGTCTTTTCGAGGGTCCTCGGGTCCCCAGTGGGAAGCTACGGTCAGAGGCCTACCCTAAAATGGCAAGAAATACCCAGCGGCGCAGCGCGTGAAATAGTCACCGAGGCCGGTGGCCTATAGCCTTTGGTCTGCGGGGGTTGGGGAGGGGGTTTCGGGGGCTCTGGTCATCGGAAATATGTACAACCTTTTCGAGGGTCATCGTGTGCCCAGTGGGAGGCTACGGTCAGACGCCTGCCCTAAAATGGCAAGAAATGCCCAGCGGCGCAGCGCGAGAAATAGTCACCGAGGCCGGTGGGCTATAGCCTTTAGTCCGCGGGGGTTGGGGAGGGTGTTTCGGAGGCTCTGGTCGTCGGAAATGGGTACAGCCTTTTCGAGGGTCCTCGTGTGCCCAGTGGGAGGCTACGGTCATAATCCTGCCCTAAAATGGCAAGAAATGTCCAGCGGCGCAGCACGTGAAATAGTCGCCGAGACCGGTGGGCTATGGCCTTTGGTCGGTGGGGATTGTGGAGGGCAGTTCGGGGGTTCTGGGCGTCGGAAATGGGTACAGTCTTTTCGAGGGTCCTCGGGTGCCCAGTGGGAAGCTACGGTCAGAGGCCTACCCTAAAATCGCAAGAAATGCCCAGCGGCGCAGCGCGTGAAATAGTCACCGAGGCCGGTGGGCTCTAGCCTTTGGTCTGCGGGGGTTGGGCAGGAGGTTTCGGGGGCTCTGGTCATCGGAAATATGTACAGCCTTTTCGAGGGTCCTCGTGTGCCCAGTGGGAGGCTACGGTCAGAAGCCTGCCCTAAAATGGCAAGAAATGCCCAGCGGCGCAGCGCGAGAAATAGTCACCGAGGCCGGTGGGCTATAGCCTTTAGTCCGCGGGGGTTGGGGAGGGTGTTTCGGAGGCTCTGGTCGTCGGAAATGGGTACAGCCTTTTCGAGGGTCCTCGTGTGCCCAGTGGGAGGCTACGGTCATAATCCTGCCCTAAAATGGCAAGAAATGCCCAGCGGCGCAGCACGTGAAATAGTCGCCGAGACCGGTGGGCTATAGCCTTTGGTCCGCGGGGGTTGGGGAGCGGCGTTCGGGGGCTCTGAGCGTCGGAAATCGGTACAGTCTTTTTTGAGGGTCCTCGTGTGCCCAGTGGGAGGCTACGGTCAGAGGCCTGCCCTAAAATGGCAAGAAATGCCCAGCGGCACAGCGCGTGAAATAGTCGCCGAGGCCGGTGGGCTATAGCCTTTGGTCCGCGGGGGTGGGGGAGGGGCGTTCGGGGGCTCTGGGCGTCGGAAATGGGTACAACCATTTCGAGGGTCCTCGTGTGCCCAATGGGAGGCTAAGTTCAGAAGCCTGCCCTAAAATGGCAAGAAATGCTCAGCGGCGCAGCGCGTGAAATAGTCGCCGAGGCCGGTGGGCTATAGCCTTTGGTCGGCGGGGGTTGGGGAGGGGAGTTCGGGGGCTCTGGGCGTCGGAAATGGGTACAGTCTTTTCGAGGGTCCTCGTGTGCCCAGTGGGGAGCTACGGTCAGAGGCCTGCCATAAAATGGCAAGAAATGCCCAGCGGCGCATCGCGTGAAATAGTCACCGAGGCCGGTGGGCTATAGCCTTTAGTCCGCGGGGGTTGGGGAGGGTGTTTCGGAGGCTCTGGTCGTCAGAAATGGGTACAGCCTTTTCGAGGGTCCTCGTGTGCCCAGTGGGAGGCTACGGTCATAATCCTGGCCTAAAATGGCAAGAAATGTCCAGCGGCGCAGCACGTGAAATAGTCGCCGAGACCGGTGGGCTATAGCCTTTGGTCCGCGGGGGTTGGGGAGCGGCGTTCGGGGGCTCTGGGCGTTGGAAATCGGTACAGTCTTTTTGAGGATCCTCGTGTGCCCAGTGGGAGGCTACGGTCGGAGGCCTGCCCTAAAATGGCAAGAAATGCCCAGCGGCGCAGCGCGTGAAATAGTCGCCGAGGCCGGTGGGCTATAACCTTTGATCGGCGGGGGTTGGGGAGGGGAGTTCGGGGGCTCTGGGCGTCGGAAATGGGTACAGTCTTTTCGAGGGTCCTCGGGTCCCCAGTGGGAAGCTACGGTCAGAGGCCTACCCTAAAATGGCAAGAAATACCCAGCGGCGCAGCGCGTGAAATAGTCACCGAGGCCGGTGGCCTATAGCCTTTGGTCTGCGGGGGTTGGGGAGGGGGTTTCGGGGGCTCTGGTCATCGGAAATATGTACAACCTTTTCGAGGCTCCTCGTGTGCCCAGTGGGAGGCTACGGTCAGACGCCTGTCCTAAAATGGCAATAAATGCCCAGCGGCGTACCGCGCGAAATAGTCACCGAGGCCGGTGGGCTATAGCCTTTGGTCCGCGGGGGTTGGGGAGGGTGTTTCGGAGGCTCTGGTCGTCGGAAATGGGTACAGCCTTTTCGAGGGTCCTCGTGTGCCCAGTGGGAGGCTACGGTCATAATCCTGCCCTAAAATGGCAAGAAATGTCCAGCGGCGCAGCACGTGAAATAGTCGCCGAGACCGGTGGGCTATGGCCTTTGGTCGGTGGGGATTGTGGAGGGCAGTTCGGGGGTTCTGGGCGTCGGAAATGGGTACAGTCTTTTCGAGGGTCCTCGGGTGCCCAGTGGGAAGCTACGGTCAGAGGCCTACCCTAAAATCGCAAGAAATGCCCAGCGGCGCAGCGCGTGAAATAGTCACCGAGGCCGGTGGGCTCTAGCCTTTGGTCTGCGGGGGTTGGGCAGGAGGTTTCGGGGGCTCTGGTCATCGGAAATATGTACAGCCTTTTCGAGGGTCCTCGTGTGCCCAGTGGGAGGCTACGGTCAGAAGCCTGCCCTAAAATGGCAAGAAATGCCCAGCGGCGCAGCGCGAGAAATAGTCACCGAGGCCGGTGGGCTATAGCCTTTAGTCCGCGGGGGTTGGGGATGGTGTTTCAGAGGCTCTGGTCGTCGGAAATGGGTACAGCCTTTTCGAGGGTCCTCGTGTGCCCAGTGGGAGGCTACGGTCATAATCCTGCCCTAAAATGGCAAGAAATGCCCAGCGGCGCAGCACGTGAAATAGTCGCCGAGACCGGTGGGTTGGTCCGCTGGGGCCGGGAGCGCTCGGGGCTCTGGACGTCGGAAATCGGTACAGTCTTTTTAGGGTCCTCGCCTGCCGAGTGGGAGGCTACGGTCAGAGGCCTGCCCTAAAATGGCAAGAAATGCCCAGCGGCACAGCGCGTGAAATAGTCGCCGAGGCCGGTGGGCTATAGCCTTTGGTCGGCGGGGATTGGGGTGGAGAGTTCGGGGGTTCTGGGTGTCGGAAATGGGTACAGTCTTTTCGAGGATCCTCGTGTGCCCAGTGGGAGGCTACGGTCGGAGGCCTGCCCTAAAATGGCAAGAAATGCCCAGCGGCGCAGCGCGTGAAATAGTCGCCGAGGCCGGTGGGCTATAGCCTTTGATCGGCGGGGGTTGGGGAGGGGAGTTCGGGGGTTCTGGGCGTCGGAAATGGGTACAGTCTTTTCGAGGGTCCTCGGGTGCCCAGTGGGAAGCTACGGTCAGAGGCCTACCCTAAAATGGCAAGAAATGTCCAGCGGCGCAGCTGTGAAATAGTCGCCGAGACCGGTGGGCTATAGCCTTTGGTCCGCGGGGGTTGGGGAGGGGGGTTCGGGGGCTCTGGTCATCGGAAATATGTACAGCCTTTTCGAGGGTCCTCGTGTGCCCAGTGGGAGGCTACGGTCAGAAGCTTGCCCTAAAATGGCAAGAAATGCCCAGCGGCACAGCGCGTGAAATAGTCGCCGAGGCCGGTGGGCTATAGCCTTTGGACCGCGGGGGTTGCGGAGGGGGTTTTGGGGGCTCTGGTCGTCGGAAATGGGTACAGCCTTTTCGAGGGTCCTCGTGTGCCCAGTGGGAGGCTACGGTCATAATCCTGCCCTAAAATGGCAAGAAATGTCCAGCGGCGCAGCACGTGAAATAGTCGCCGAGACCGGTGGGCTATAGCCTTTGGTCCGCGGGGGTTGGGGAGCGGCGTTCGGGGGCTCTGAGCGTCGGAAATCGGTACAATCTTTTTTGAGGGTCCTCGTGTGCCCAGTGGGAGGCTACGGTCAGAGGCCTGCCCTAAAATGGCAAGAAATGCCCAGTGGCACAGCGCACGAAATAGTCGCAGAGGCCGGTGGGCTATAGCCCTTGGCCCGCAGGGATTGGGTAAGGGAGTTCGGGGGTTCTGGGCATCGGAAATGGGTACAGTCTTTTTGAGGTTCCTCGTGTGCCCAGTGGGAAGCTACGGCCAGAGGCCTGCCCTAAAATGGCAAGAAATGCCCAGCGGCACAGCGCGTGAAATAGTCGCCGAGGCCGGTGGGCTATAGCCTTTGGTCGGCGGGGATTGGGGTGGGGAGTTCGGGGGTTCTGGGCGTCGGAAATGGGTACAGTCTTTTCGAGGATCCTCGTGTGCCCAGTGGGAGGCTACGGTCGGAGGCCTGCCCTAAAATGGCAAGAAATGCCCAGCGGCGCAGCGCGTGAAATAGTCGCCGAGGCCGGTGGGCTATAACCTTTGATCGGCGGGGGTTGGGGAGGGGAGTTCGGGGGCTCTGGGCGTCGGAAATGGGTACAGTCTTTTCGAGGGTCCTCGTGTGCCCAGTGGGAGGCTACGGTCAGAGGCCTGCCCTAAAATGGCAAGAAATGCCCAGCGGCACAGCGCGTGAAATAGTCGCCGAGGCCGGTGGGCTATAGCCTTTGGTCGGCGGGGATTGGGGAGGGGAGTTCGGGGGTTCTGGGCGTCGGAAATGGGTACAGTCTTTTCGAGGGTCCTCGGGTGCCCAGTGGGAAGCTACGGTCAGAGGCCTACCCTAAAATGGCAAGAAATGCCCAGCGGCGCAGCGCGTGAAATAGTCACCGAGGCCGGTGGGCTATAGCCTGTGGTCTGCGGGGGTTGGGGAGGGGGTTTCGGGGGCTCTGGTCATCGGAAATATGTACAGCCTTTTCGAGGGTCCTCGTGTGCCCAGTGGGAGGCTACGGTCAGAAGCCTGCCCTAAAATGGCAAGAAATGCCCAGCGGCGCAGCGCGTGAAATAGTCGCCGAGGCCGGCGGGCTATAGCCTTTGGACCGCGGGGGTTGCGGAGGGGGTTTTGGGGGCTCTGGTCGTCGGAAATGGGTACAGCCTTTTCGAGGGTCCTCGTGTGCCCAGTGGGAGGCTACGGTCATAATCCTGCCCTAAAATGGCAAGAAATGTCCAGCGGCGCAGCACGTGAAATAGTCGCCGAGACCGGTGGGCTATAGCCTTTGGTCCGCGGGGGTTGGGGAGCGATCGGGGCCTGAAAGGCCGGAAATCGGTACAGTCTTTTTTGAGGGTCCTCGTGTGCCCAGTGGGAGGCTACGGTCAGAGGCCTGCCCTAAAATGGCAAGAAATGCCCAGCGGCACAGCGCGTGAAATAGTCGCCGAGGCCGGTGGGCTATAGCCTTTGGTCGGCGGGGATTGGGGAGGGGAGTTCGGGGGTTCTGGGCGTCGGAAATGGGTACAGTCTTTTCGAGGGTCCTCGGGTGCCCAGTGGGAAGCTACGGTCAGAGGCCTACCCTAAATGGCAAGAATGCCAGCGCGCAGCTGCTGTGAAATAGTCACCGAGGCCGGTGGGCTATAGCCTTTGGTCTGCGGGGGTTGGGGAGGGGGTTTCGGGGGCTCTGGTCATCGGAAATATGTACAGCCTTTTCGAGGGTCCTCGTGTGCCCAGTGGGAGGCTACGGTCAGAAGCCTGCCCTAAAATGGCAAGAAATGCCCAGCGGCGCAGCTCGTGAAATAGTCACCGAGGCCGGTGGGCTATAGCCTTTGGTCCGCGGGGGTTGGGGAGGGTGTTTCGGAGGCTCTGGTCGTCGGAAATGGGTACAGCCTTTTCGAGGGTCCTCGTGTGCCCAGTGGGAGGCTACGGTCATAATCCTGCCCTAAAATTGCAAGAAATGTCCAGCGGCGCAGCACGTGAAATAGTCGCCGAGACCGGTGGGCTGTAGCCTTTGGTCCGCGGGGGTTGGGGAGGGGCGTTCGGGGGTTCTGGGCGTCGGAAATGGGTACAGTCTTTTCGAGGGTCCTTGTGTGCCCAGTGGGAGGCTACGGTCAGAGGCCTGCCCTAAAATGGCAAGAAATACCCAGCGGCGCAGCGCGGGAAATAGTCACTGAGGCCGGTGGGCTATAGCCTTTGGTCCGCGGGGGATGGGGAGGGGGTTTCGGGGGCTCTGGTCATCGGAAATGGGTACAGTCTTTTCGAGGGTCCTCGTGTGCCTAGTGGGAGGCTACGGTCAGATGCCTGCCCTAAAATGGCAAGAAATGTCCAACGGCGCAGCGCATGAAATAGTCGCCGAGGCCGGTGGGCTATCGCGTTTGGCCCGCTGGGCCGGGAGGGCGGTCGGGGCTCCGCCGGAAACGGGTACAGTCTTTTTGAGGGTCCTCGTGTGCCCAGTGGGAGGCTACGGTCAGAAGCCTGTCCTAAAATAGCAAGAAATACCCAGCGGCGCAGCGCGTCAAATAGTCGCCGAGGCCGGTGGGCTATAGCCTTTGGTCCGCGGGGCTTGGGGGGGGGGTTCGGGGGATCTGGGCATCGGAAATGGGTACAGTCTTTTCGAGGGTCCTCGTGTGCCCAGTGGGAGGCTACGGTCAGAAGCCTGCCCAAAAATGGCAAGAAATGCCCAGCGGCGCAGCGCGTGAAATAGTCGTCGAGGCCGGTGGGCTATAGTCTTTGGTCCGCGGGGGTTGGGTAGGGGGTTTCGGGGGCTCTGGTCGTCGGAAACGGGTACAGTCTTTTCGAGGGTCCTCGTGTGCCCAGTGGGAGGCTACGGTCAGAAGCCTGTCCTAAAATAGCAAGAAATGCCCAGCGGCGCAGCGCGTCAAATAGTCGCCGAGGCCGGTGGGCTATAGCCTTTGGTCCGCGGGGCTTGGGGAGGGGGGTTCGGGGGATCTGGGCATCGGAAATGGGTACAGTCTTTTCGAGGGTCCTCGTGTGCCCAGTGGGAGGCTACGGTCAGAAGCCTGCCCTAAAATGGCAAGAAATGCCCAGCGGCGCAGCGCGTGAAATACTCACCGAGGCCGGTGGGCTATCGCCTTTGGTCCGCGGGGGTTGGGGAGGGTGTTTCGGAGGCTCTGGACGTCGGAAATGGGTACAGCCTTTTCGACGGTCCTCGTGTGCCCAGTGGGCGGCTACGGTCATAATCATGCCCTAAAATGGCAAGAAATGTCCAGCGGCGCAGCACGTGAAATAGTCGCCGAGACCGGTGGGCTATAGCCTTTGGTCCGCGGGGGTTGGGGAGGGGCGTTTGGGGGCTCTGGGCGTCGGAAATGTGTACCGTCATTTCGAGGGTCCTCGTGTGCCCAGTGGGAGGCTATGTTCAGAAGCCTGCCCGAAAATGGCAAGAAATGCCCAGCGGCGCAGCGCGAGAAATAGTCACCGAGGCCGGTGGGCTATAGCCTTTAGTCCGCGGGGTTTGGGGAGGGTGTTTCGGAGGCTCTGGTCGTCGGAAATGGGTACAGCCTTTTCGAGGGTTCTTGTGTGCCCAGTGGGAGGCTACGGTCATAATCCTGCCCTAAAATGGCAAGAAATGTCCAGCGGCGCAGCACGTGAACTAGTCGCCGAGACCGGTGGGCTATAGCCTTTGGTCCGCGGGGGTTGGGGAGCGGCGTTTGGGGGCTCTGAACGTCGGAAATCGGTGCAGTCTTTTTTGAGGGTCCTCGTGTGCCCAGTGGGAGGCTACGGTCAGAGGCCTGCCCTAAAATGGCAAGAAATGCCCAGCGCGCAGCTGCGTGAAATTGTCACCGAGGCCGGTGGGCTATAGCCTTGGTCCGCGGAGTCGGAGAGGGGTTTCGGGCCTGCCGCCGGAAATATGTACAGTCTTTTCGAGGGTCCTCATGTGCCCAGTGGGAGGCTACGGTCAGAAGCCTGCCCTAAAATGGCAAGAAATGCCCAGCTACGCAGCACGTGAAATAGTCGCCGAGGCCGGTGGGCTATAGGCTTTGGTCCGCGGGGGTTGGGGAGGGGGTTTCGGGGGCTCTGGTCGTCGGAAATGGGTACAGTCTTTTCGAGGGTCCACGTGTGCCCAGTGGGAGGCTAATGTCAGAAGCCTGCCCTAAACTGGCAAGACATGCCCAGCGGCGCAGCGCGTGAAATAGTCGCTGAGGCCGGTGGGCTATAGCCTTTGGTCCGCGGGGGTTGAGGAGGGGCGTTCGGGGGCTCTGGGCGTCGGAAATGGGTACAGTCTTTTCGAGGGTCCTCGTGTGCCCAGTAGGAGGCTACGGTCAAAAGCCTGCCCTAAAATGATAAGAAATGCCCAGCGGCGCAGTGCGTGAAATACTCGCCGAGGCCGGTGGGCTATAGCCTTTGGTCCGCGGGGCTTGGGGAGTGGGGTTCGGGGGATTTGGGCATCGGAAATGGGTACAGTCTTTTCGAGGGCCCTCGTGTGCCGAGTGGGAGGCTACAGTCAGAAGCCTGCCCTAAAATGGCAAGACATGCCCAGCGGCGCAGCGCGTGAAATAGTCGCTGAGGCCGGTGGGCTATAGCCTTTGGTCCGCGGGGGTTGAGGAGGGGGGTTCGGGGGATCTGGGCATCGGAAATGGGTACAGTCTTTTCAAGGCTCCTTGTGTGCCCAGTGGGAGGCTACGGTCAGAAGCCTGCCCTAAAATGGCAAGAAATGCCCAGCGGCGCATCGCGTGAAACAGTCGCCGAGGACGGTGGTCTATAGCCTTTGGTCCGCGGGGGTTGGGGAGAGGCGTCGGCCTGTATCGGAAATGGGTACAGTCTTTTCGAGGGTCCTCGTGTGCCCAGTACGAGGCTACGGTCAGAGGTCTGCCCTAAAAGGGCAAGAAATGCCCAGCGATGCAGCGTGCGAAATAGTCGTCGAGGCGGTGGGCTATAGCCTTTGGTCCGCGGGGGTTGGGGAAGGGGGTTCTGGGGCTCTGGGCGTCGGAAAAGGGTACCGTCTTTTCGAGGGTCCTCGTGTGCCCAGTGGGAGGCTATGGTCAGGAGCCTGCCCTAAAATGGCGAGAAATGCCCAGCTGCGAATTGCGTGAAATAGTCGCCGAGGCCGGTGGGCTATAGCCTTTGGTCCGCGGGGGTTGGGGAGGTGGTTTCGGGGCTCTGGTCGTCGGAAATGGGTACAGTCTTTTTGAGGGTCCTCGTGTGCCCAGTGGGAGGCTGCGGTCACAGGCCTGCCCTAAAATGGCAAGAAATGCCCAGCGGCGCAGCGCGTGAAATAGTCACCTAGGCCGGTGCGCTATAGCCTTTGGTCCGCGGGGGTTGGGGAGGGTGTTTCGGGGGCTCTGGTCGTCGGAAATGGGTACAGTCTTTTTGAGGGTCCTCGTGTGCCCAGTGGGAGGCTGCGCTCACAGGCCTGCCCTAAAATGGCAAGAAATGCCCAGCGGCGCAGCGCGTGAAATAGTCACCTAGGCCGGTGGGCTATAGCCTTTGGTCCGCGGGGGTTGGGGAGGGTGTTTCGGGGGCTCTGGTCGTAGGAAATGGGTACAGTCTTTTCGAGGGTCCTCGTGTGCATAGTTGGAGGCTACGGTCATAAGCCTGCCCTAAAATGGCAAGACATGCCCAGCGGCGCAGCGCGTGAAATAGTCACCGAGGCCGGTAGGCTATAGCCTTTGGTCCGCGGGGGTTGGGGAGGGGGTTTCGGGGGCTCTGGGAGTCGGAAATGGGTATAGTCTGTTAACTTGTAAATGTTTATTTTATTGATTTTGATGATAACAAACATTTTGATAAATTTGTTGGAGTTTTCATAATATCAAATAATTTCTTAAAAGCAAGAATTTTTCTATGAGTATTTACAAGTTTTTAAGAAACTGGAAAATCTCTGCAAAATGTGCAATTCTGGAAATAATCGGTGAACCGTTAATATTAACGGTTAACCGATAATATGCAGAGACAGGCTATTGTCTTAAGCCTTAACCGTTAAGGTTCTTTTTGTTTTTAAAGGATACTGGAAATAACCGGCGAACCGTTAACTAATAACGGCTAACCGTTAATTTCCAGAGAGACATAATTTGTTAAGCCTTAACCGTTTAGTGTTAAAGGTTAAGCATTTTGTTTTTTAAAGGATATCGGAAATAACCGCCAACTGTTAACTAATAACGGCCAACCGTTAATTTCCGCAGAGACATAATTTGTTAAGCTCAACCGCTTAGTGTTAAAGGTTGCTTTTGTTTTAAAGGATATCGGAAATAACCGCGAACCGTTAACTAATAACGGCTAACCGTTAATTTCAGAGGAATACTTCTTCAGCCGTTTAGTATTAAAGGTTAGCTGAAAAGATTTATACAAGCTTCTGGAATGTACCGGCGAACCGTTAACTTGTAAACGGCGAACCGATAATTTCCAGGATGTTATTATTTGCTACTCCTTGACCGTTTAGCAAGAACGGATAGACGTTTTTACTTGTGCAGGTCTCTGGATTTTAACGGCGAAAGGGTAACTACTAACGGTCAACCGTTTATTTGAAATCCGTAACGGTAACTTTGACTAGCACAAACGGCTAACCGTTAACGGTTAACGGCGAACCGTTTTCTGAAGAATTAGGCTATAACGGCTAGTTTTCGGCTCCAACTATAAATAAGCTCATTTAAATCATTTCAAAGGTTGATCACAACACGACCATTGAGCTTATACACGCTTATACAATCTTCATAGCCTTAAACACTTTCTTGCTTCATTTTATTCACACATCAAGCTTTCATTTGTAATCTTAAAGATTGTGTGAGAAAAAATTACTTGTAATCTTTGTTTGAGTGATTGTAAGTGTTGGGATACACTTGGGTTAAGAGATTGGGAATAATCTCTTGTAAAGGTTTATTGACACCTTGGAAGTCAATTGTAAGCATTTGAGGCCTTGGTGGCTTGCTTAGTGGAATCCTCAAGCCCGTGTGCTTGGAGGCGTGGACGAGGGGATAGCCAACCACGTAAAAATCATTGTGTTTGATCTCTTTCCCTATCTCTTTACTTTTATTGCAAATTAATTTGTTAATTTCGAATTTGATTGTTTAAGTATTACTTCATTATATTTTAGTTGCTTAATTTTTAAAATTCCACCACCCCTCTTGGGTTGCCTTGTTAGTATTTCAATTGGTATCGAGCTTGGTTCTCTTGTTAAGACTTAACCGCTCAGAGAAAAAGATCCATGGCAACTCAAAGTGACTCAACCTTTAGGGAAGGACAATCCACAACTAGACCACCATTCTTTGATGGAAATGACTACCCATATTGGAAAACTAGGATGAGAATTTACTTGCAAGCCCTAGATTACGAAATTTGGGAAGTTGTATGTGATGGTCCTATTATGCCTTTGACCAAAATGAATTGGGAAGACATTCCAAAACCTTCACGGAATGGAATGAATTGAAAAGAGAAAAGCTTCTAAATTCCAAATACATTAATGCCTTATATTGTTCTTTAGACAAGAATGTATTTCATAGAGTGTATAGTTGTGAAATTGCTTATGAAATTTGGCACAAACTTGAAGTTGTCTATGAAGGCACTAATCAAGTGAAAGAGTCTAAAATTAGTAGGTACACTCGACAATATAAATTGTTTCAAATGGAACAAAATGAGAGTGTATATTCTATGTACACTAGATTTACGGACATAGTGAACACTCTAGGAGCCCTAGGAAAAACATTCTCAAATAGTGAGAAAGTTAAGAAAATTATTAGATCACTTCCTAAGGAATGGAGACCAAAAAGGACTGCCATTGAGGAAGCTAAAGATTTAAATGTCTTACCTATTGATGATCTAATCGGTTCACTTATTTCTTATGAGGAAGATTTGGCAGCCGGAAAAGGAATTGAGGAGAAGAAGAAGAGTATTGCTCTAAAGGCTACAAAGTATGAGAGTAATGGAGAGAGTGAACCGGATGATGAGGAGTTGGCGATGCTAGCAAGAAGATTCAGAAAATTCTTCAAGAAAACCGTTGAACGAAGGAAGTTTATAGACTTCTAAAATCAAAAGGAGATAATGGAAGCAATCAATTGCTATGAGTGCAAGAAACCCGGCCATATAAGATCCGAATGCCCTCTTCTCAACAAATTCAAGAAGAAAGCAATGATGGCCACGTGGACGATAGCGATGAAGAAACAAGTGATGATGAAGAGCATCAAGAAATGACAAATCTAGCTCTTATGGCAATTGGGGATGAATCAAATGATGAATTAGATGAGGTAAGTGATCTTCCTACTTATGATGAGTTACATGATGCTTTAGAGAATTGCATCATGAATTGATGAAAATGGGTAAAAAGAATGTTTGCCTTAAAAGAAGATGGTAGAGCTTCAAAATGAAAATGATTCATTTAGTGCTAAGATTACATGTCTTGAATTAGAAAATAAGACATTGCATGATAAGATTGAGTTATTTGAAAATTCTAGTACTTCACATGAGCATTTAGAATCACATGTAAATGAATTGAAAATGAAATGAATTTTAAAAAGAAGAGCAATGATCTAAATGAAATTGTGCTAAAATTTACAAATGGTCAAAAGATGTTGGATAACTTGCTTAATTCACAAAAGTGTGTGTTTGATAAAGGAGGACTTGGCTATAAGCCAAATTTGAAACAAAAATATTACAAGAACTACTTTGTGAAGAGCACATCTCCTAATAATCAAGTTGTTTGTCATTATTGTAATCAAGATGGCCATATGAAAAATAGATGCATAGTAAAAAGAAATGCATATTATGGTATGAAATGTATTTGGGTTCCAAAAGGAACCATTGCTAACACTCAAGGACCCAAAAAGGTTTGGGTACCTAAAACTTGAGATCTTTTCTGCAGGGCTTAAAGAAGAAGAAGAATAAATGGTTCTTGGATAGTGGATGTTCAAGACACATGACTGGAAACTATGCATGGTTTTCAAGTTTTACAAAACTCGAAAACGGTGGAGATGTTTCCTTTGGAGATAATTCAAAAGGGAGGATTCTTGGAATCGGAAATGTCGGTAAAGTTTCATCAACCTTGATTGAAAATGTATGTTTGGTTGAAAATCTGAAACACAACTTGATTAGTATTAGTCAATTGTGTGACAAAGGTTATAAAGTAGTGTTTGATAAGTCAAGATGTACTATTGAAGATGCATGTGATGGAAAGATCTTGTTTATTGGAAATAGATGTGGTAATGTTTATACCATTGACATAGATGTTGCATCCATTCATGACAAATGTTTTTCAGCATTATATGATGATAGTTGGTTATGGCATAGAAGACTAGGTCATGCAAATATGGATTTGATTTCAAAAATTTCGAAAAATGATTTAGTTAAAGGACTTCCAAAAATCAATTTTCAAAAGGATAAAATTTGTGAAGCTTGTCAATTTGGAAAACAAATCAAAACCTCTTTCAAAAACAAAAATTATATTTCTACTTCAAAACCTCTTCAACTACTTCACATGGATTTGTTTGGACCATCTAGATATGCTAGCCTAAATGGCAAGTATTATGCTTTTGTAATTGTGGATGATTATTCTAGATTCACATGGGTATTGTTCTTAGCTAATAAGGATGATGCCTTTGATGCTTTTAAAATCTTTTGTAAAAAGGTTCAAAATGAAAAGGGTTATTCCATTTCTTGCATTAGAAGTGATCATGGTAGAGAATTTGAAAATTATGCATTTGAATCTTTTTGCAATGACTTAGGCATAGAGCATCAATTTTCATCACCTAGAACTCCACAACTAAATGGAGTTGTTGAGAGAAAGAATAGATCTATTCAAGAAATGGCTAGGACCATGTTGAATGAAAATGGTTTACCTAAGTATTTTTGGGTCAGCCAACACCGCTTTGTTATGTTTTAAATCGCATGTTAATTAGATCTATTCTTGATAAGACTCTATGAGCTTTGGAAAAATAGAAAACCCAATATTGGATATTTCAAAGTCTTTGGTTGTAAATGTTTTATTTTAAACACAAAAGACAATCTTGGTAAATTTGATTCAAAATCCGATATTGGTATTTTTCTTGGGTATTCAAGTTCTAGCAAAGCTTATAGAGTTTATAATAAAAGAACCTTGGTTGTAAGAGTCTATGCATGTTTCTTTTGATGAGTCTAACCCCTCCTCTGCGGAGAAAGGAGTTGTTAATGATGATGCAGATGGAGAGTTACAAGAAGAATCATCAAAGGATAATCAAGAGAATGCACTACAAGAAAATCAAGAGGATGATCAAGAAGAGCAAAGAAATATGGAGCAACAAGAAGGTTCTACTCAAACACTCCCAAGGAGTGGAGGTATGTTCTTCTCACCCTTCGGATGCCATTTTAGGAGATCCTTCTAAAGGTGTTTCTACTAGATCATCACTTAGGAATACATGTGAGTATGCTGCATTTATTTCTCAAATCAACCAAAATCCTTTCATGGATGCGGAAAATGACGAGTCTTGGATTATGGCAATGCAAGAGGAGTTGAGTCAATTTGAGAGAAATAATGTGGAATTAGTTCCTAAACCGAACATCAATCCATCATAGGTACTAAATGGGTATTTAGGAATAAGATGATGAATCCGGTGTTTGTAAGGAATAAAGCTAGATTAGTGGCTCAAGGATACAACCAAGTTAAGGAATTGATTTGATGAAACATTTGCACCTGTAGAATAGATTAGAATCCATTAGAATGTTGTTAGCATATAGATGTCATAAAGATTTTGTTTTATTTCAAATGGATGTTAAAAGTGCTTTTCTAAATGGTTATATTGGCTGAGGAAGTTTATGTAAAACAACCTCCCGGTTTTGAAAATGAAAAATTTCCAAATCATGTGTATAAGTTGTCTAAAGCTTTGTATGGTTTAAAACAAGCACCTAGAGCTGGTATGATAGTTTAGAAATTTCTTGTTGATAACGGTTTTTCAATGGGTAAAGCGGATACCACTCTTTTGTTAAGAATAAAATCAAGATATACTTTTGTTCAAATTTATGTTGATGATATTATTTTTGGTTCTACTAATGAGTCCTTGTGCAAGGATTTTTCATCTTGTATGAGTAAGGAATTTGAGATGAGCATGATGGGAGAATTGAAGTATTTCCTTGGACTTCAAATCAAGCAAAACAATGAGGGAATCTTCATCAATCAAGTTAAGTATGTCAAAGATTTGCTCAAGAGGTTTGGAATTGATGAGTCAAATACTAAGAGCACTCCAATGAGCACAACAATCAAGCTTGACAAAGATGAAAAAGGTAAAGAAGTTGACATTAAAAAATATCGAGGTATGATTGGCTCTTTACTTTACTTAACCGCAAGTAGACCCGATATCATGTTTAGTGTATGTTTGTGTGCAAGATTTCAATCATGTCCCAAGGAATCCCATTTGCTTGCTGTTAAAAGAATTTTTCGTTATTGGAGTGGAACCATAGATCTTGGTCTTGTATCCTAGAGGAACTCATATAGATTTAACATGTTTTTCTGGATGCGGATTTTGGGGCTATAAAGTTGATAGAAAAGCACTAGTGAACTTGCCATATACTAGGTCACTCACTTGTTTCATGGTTTAGTAAGAAGAACAAAATTCGTGGCACTTTCAACCACCGAGGCTGAATATATAGGAAGTTGTTGTGCACAAGCACTTTGGATGAAACAAACACTTAGAGATTATGGCATTACGCTTGATAAAATTCCTATTAAGTGTGATAATACAAGTGCTATAAATCTTCAAAGAATCCCATTCAGCACTCTAGAACCAAGCATATAGAAATTAGGCATCATTTCAAGGATCATGTTCAAAAGGGTGATATTGCATCGAGTTTATTTCACGAAAACAACTTGCCGATATTTTTACAAAACCCCTTTGAAGAACATTTTCAAAATTCGACATGAACTTGGATGATGAAATTTTCACATTAGCATTTCTAGATATGCAGTCTATTCAATAACTTGTTTTATGATACGCTGCTTAAATATTCTGAAATGCTTGAGTATGATGTACTAGTAATGTATGTATGTTTTGCTTGATTAATTGTTTTAAAACATATTTGTTCATAAATTTTGCATTAAAATGGCCTTTAGAGCATTTTTAGATTAAAGTCATGATCTTAATGTGTTATCTATGATGCCGGATATTGAATCATGCGCGAAACATCAAACGAAATAAACGGATAACTGCTTGCTTATAAACGGCTCACCGCTTATTTCAAAGAACTCAGGATTTCTTTGATTGCTCGTTACCCTCACCGCTTGGTGTTAACGGTAAACCGCTTAAAACAGAGAGTAACGTGAAGGTTACCTCGCACTGCTTACGTATTAATCTGAAACCGCTTAAAATCGCCGAACTCCTTACCTTGCCGCTTCACCGCTTACCCTGTTGCTAACCTTTACTTATTCCAAGCTCACTGAAATTAACCCTCACTGCTTATATAAAACGGCTCGCCGCTTGATTAAAATATATAAACCGGTCACGGGTTTGTCCTCTTCGCCTTCTTAGCCTCTCACCGCTGCCATTTTCTCGTCAAGCTTTTCATCTTCTTCTTCTACTTTTCTCCATTTTCGACCCAAATCACCCGATAGAACTCTTCCAAATCATCTTTAGAGTGATTCTACCGATTCAAATCTCCTGACGAAATTTCAAAATCAAAAAATTCCCAAATCAAACCCTAAGGGGCCGACCGGTTTCGCCGATTCGATCCATCTTGTCGCTTGCCAAATTGAACCTCAATCTTTCTTCCTCCACTCTCTCAACCCATAAGCACTTCATTTACTCTCAAATCAATCCGAACGCATTCTCCTCTCCATCAATGGCTGAATCATCTCGAGACCCTGAGAAGGAAACATGCACCAAGGTCAACCCCATACTACTACCGGAAGCCTCAATTGAAAGGCTTCATTTCCACACACCTACATTGCTCAGACGCCGAGACCCTTTATGGGTCGTCAGTTATTGATTCTTATTTCATGGACGTAGATGATTTTAAGGATTTGATCATGTACAGATTGTGACTAACATGCTTGCACTCGGGAACTGCTTTTATTCCTCGATGATAAAGTTTATCCGAATCTAGTTCGAGTGTTTTATTCTAATACGAAATTGTCTCGCCACTGCCTCAGATAGAATTGTTACATCATGTTGGCGGTGTTCCTATTGATTTTGTAGAGTTTTGAACACCGCCATACTTGGTATTCCTGACGAGGTCATTCTTTATACTTTAAAAATCCTATCTTTTCACGAGTTTGTCCACCATAAGGGAGTCCGTAACATCCGTCGCCGTCAGGATTTGAGTGATGACATTTGTAGTCTTCCTTTTCGCCTCGCCTACTCCTTTTCAGTCCGTAGATTCTCCATTCCATTCTTCAAAGACATTGTTACTCCTAGAAAGGTCACACGGATGAGGTAACCTGCTTTAGATGTCGGGTTACTAGATAGTCTTCTTAGTGGGCGGAAGTTAACCTTGGTTATATCATTGTGCGCCACATGTTGACCACTCCGTGTTTCTCACCGTCATTTCCTACGGTAGTCTCGATTACTAAGATTTCATGCACTTCAAAGTGCCACCAGGGACGCGTGTACAAGGAGCCCAAAAGGATTGGTAGGATGCTACGAAAGATTGGGTTCACTAGAGGAACGGGCAGGGCTCAAGACCTCTAACGCCAAGAATCGGACACCTTGATTGCTCCCCGAGGATGATCGGATGCTTAACGACATCTACACTCCCGATCGCCTTCCGACTTCGACTGAGCTCACCTCCACCTTCTCGCCGGATGTTCCTCCACCATCACCCTTCGATTCTACAAAGACATGAGATGGATACGGATATCCTTCGCCCCGAGCCTCCTCCAGCTTCGAGCTTTCTCACCATCTCATACTCCACCACCTTTGTTCGATATTCGCAGTTAGAAGCATTGATGTACGCCAGATTTCGAGCCAAGAATGATTCTTGATCGACGGACGCTTATTACTCTCGATCAAGAGCAGATACGGCCTCGTGTTCAGACATTTCAGAGCAGAGCATTGATCATCGATGAGATCATCACGCCGCCGATGATTCTGGGTACTTTGGTTTCACCCGGTAGTACATCCGCAGCAGCCCCTCTTCACGCCTTCTACGACCTCCATCTTCAAAGACCTTCTTCCTGGCCCCACTTCTACACGACGAATGCTTCGCGACCTTCATCTTTATGACCTCTTCTACGCCGACCTCCCACGTCATGCAAGCGAGCATCTTAGTTTTCTATTTTCTTTGAAGTTTCGCACATACATTTCATATTTTGATTATATCATGATATTGTGGTTATTTTTTTTTACATGTAATGTTATGGATGTTTTCTCTATATATTTTCTGGTTGAATGATTTGAAACAATTTGGAGATATTATGTGTTTGGAGATGTTGTGCGATCGAGTTGCGTGATTTGTGTAACTGAGTCTTGGGTTGTGCATTGCTTGCCTTGATATATTTGGGAGTGTTTGTCCTCATGGTTGTATTTTGAGATTTTGCCATTTTTCAAGGGAAACTCTGCCGAAATTTTTGCTATTCTATTTCTCTCATACTTCTTTTTCTTACGTTTTGTTTTCACGAAGGGAGAGATTTTGCGATTTCGCACTTGTTTTTGGGGCGCTTTTGTACTTGTTTTTGTTAATAACAAAGAGAGTTCTTAACTTGTCTTTGCTAAGTTCTTAAACTTGGCTATAATGCCAAAATTGTTTCTGAGTCATATTGGCAGGGGAGCATATAAGAAGGGGAGCAAAAGCAAAGTTTGTCATCATCAAAAGGGAGATTGTTAACTTGTAAATGTTTATTTTATTGATTTTGATGATAACAAACATTTTGATAAATTTGTTGGAGTTTTCATAATATCAAATAATTTCTTAAAAGCAAGAATTTTCTATGAGTATTTACAAGTTTTTAAGAACTGGAAAATCTCTCGCAAAATGTGCACTGAAATAATCGGTGAACTGCTAATATTAACGGTTAACCGATAATACGCAGACAAAGTTATTGTCTTAAGCCTTAACCGTTAAGGTTCTTTTTGTTTTTAAAGGATATCGAAATAACCGAACTGTTAACTAATAACGGCTAACCGTTAATTTCAGAGAGACATAATTTGTTAAGCCTTAACCGCTTAGTGTTAAAGGTTAAGCATTTTGTTTTAAAGGATATCGAAATAACCGCTAACGTTAACTAATAACGCCAACCGCTAATTTCCGTAGAGAGACATAATTTGTTGCTTCAACCGCTTAGTGTTAAAGGTTGCTTTTTGTTTTAAAGGATATCGAAATAACCGCTAACTGTTAACTAATAACGGCCAACCGTTAATTTCAGAGGAATACTTCGCGTTTCAGCCGCTTAGTATTAAAGCGTTAGCTGAAAAGATTTATACAAGCTTCGAATGTACCGCCAACCGTTAACTTGTAAACGCGAACCGATAATTTCTGTGATGTTATTATTTGCTACCCTTGACCGCTTAGCAAGAACGGATAGACGCTTTACTTGTGCAGGTCTCGGATTTTAACGGCGAAAGGGTAACTACTAACGGTCAACCGCTTATTTGAAATCCAGTAATAACGGTAACTTTGACTAGCACAAACGGTTAACTGTTAACGGTTAACGCGAACTGCTTTCAAGAATTAGGCTATAACGGCTAGTTTTCGCTCCAACTATAAATAAGCTCATTTAAATCATTTCAAAGGTTGATCACAACACTACCATTGAGCTTATACACGCTTATACAATCTTCATAGAGCCTTAAACACTTTCTGCTTCATTTTATTCACACATCAAGCTTTCATTTGTAATCTTAAAGATTGTGTGAGAGAAAATTACTTGTAATCTTTTGTTTGAGTGATTGTAAGTGCGATACACTTGGGTTAAGAGATTGGGAATAATTTTGTTGTAAAGGTTTATTGACACCTGGAAGTCAATTGTAAGCATTTGAGGCCTTGGTGGCTTTGCTTAGTGGAATCCTCAAGCCCGTGTGCTTGAGGCTATGGGACGAGAAGCGGATAGCCGAACCACGTAAAAATCATTGTGTTTGATCTCTCTTTCCCTATCTCTTTACTTTTATTGCAAATTAATTTGTTAATTTCGAATTTGATTGTTTAAGTATTACTTCATTATATTTTAGTTGCTTAATTTTTAAAATTCCAATTCACCCCCCCCCTCTTGGGTTGCCTTGTTAGTATTTCATAGTCTTTTTGAGGGTCCTAGTTTGCCCAGTGGGATGCTACGGTCAGAGGCCTGCCCTAAAATGACACGAAATGCCCAGCGGCGCAGCGAGTGAAATAGTCGCCGAGGCCGGTGGGCTTTAGCCCTTGGTCCGCGGGGGTTGGGGAGGCGTCGGGGCTCGGGCGCCGGAAATGGTTACGCTTTTCAAGGGTCCTCGTAGCCTGGGGCTGAGGCTACGGGCAGAGGCCTGCCTAAAATGGCAAGAAATGCCCAACGGCGCAGCGCGTGAAAATGTCACCGAGGCCGGTGGGCTATACTCTTTGGTCCGCGGGGGTTGGGGAGGGAAGTTCTGGAGCTTTGGGCATCGGAAATGGTTACAGTCTTCTCGAGGGTCCTCGTAGCCCAGCCTGGGAGGCTTACGTCAAGCTCCCTTCAATGGCAAGAAATGCCTAGCTGCGCACCGCGTGAAATTGTCGCCGAGGCCGGTGGGCTATAGCCATTGGTCCGCGGGGGTTGGGGAGGGACGTTCTAGGGTTTTGGGCATCAGAAATGGGTACAGTCTTTTCGAGGGTCCTTGTGTGCCTGGGAGGCTACGGTCGAGGCCCCTAAATGGCAAGAAATGCCCAGCGTCACGCCATGGTGAAATAGTCACCCAGGCTGGGCTATAGCCTTTGGTCCGCGGGGTTGGGAGGGTGTTTCGGACTCGCCGCCGGAATGCGTACAGTCCTTTGAGGGTCCTCGTGTGCCCAGCTGGGAGGCTACGGTCGAGGCTTGCCCTAAAATGGCACGAATGCACAAGCGCAGCGCTGCTGGAAATAGTCGCCGAGGCCGGGCACAGCCTCGGTCCGCTGGAGTCGGGAGGGCGTCGGGGCTCGGAGTCGAATGGGTACGCCTTTTGAGGGTCCTAGTTTGCCCAGTGGGATGCTACGGTCAGAGGCCTGCCCTAAAATGGCACGAAATGCCCAGCGGCGCAGCGAGTGAAATAGTCGCCGAGGCCGGTGGGCTTTAGCCCTTGGTCCGCGGGGGTTGGGGAGTGTCGTTCGGGGGCTCTGGGCGTCGGAAATGGTTACAGTCTTTTCAAGGGTCCTCGTGTGCCCAGTGGGAGGCTACGGGCAGAGGCCTGCCCTAAAATGGCAAGAAATGCCCAACGGCGCAGCGCGTGAAATGGTCACCGAGGCCGGTGGGCTATACTCTTTGGTCCGCGGGGGTTGGGGAGGGAAGTTCTGGGGCTTTGGGCGTCGGAAATGGTTACAGTCTTCTCGAGGGTCCTCGTGTGCCCAGTGGGAGGCTACGGTCAGAAGCCTGCCCTTCAATGGCAAGAAATGCCTAGCTGCGCAACGCGTGAAATTGTCGCCGAGGCCGGTGGGCTATAGCCATTGGTCCGCGGGGGTTCGGGAGGGACGTTCTAGGGTTTTGGGCATCAGAAATGGGTACAGTCTTTTCGAGGGTCCTCGTGTGCCCAGTGGGAGGCTACGGTCAGAGGCCTGCCCTAAAATGGCAAGAAATGCCCAGCGTCGCTGCGCGTGAAATAGTCACTGAGGCCGGTGGGCTATAGCCTTTGGTCCGCGGGGGTTGGGGAGGGTGTTTCGGGGACTCTGGCCGTCGGAAATGCGTACAGTCCTTTCGAGGGTCCTCGTGTGCCCAGTGGGAGGCTACAGTCAGAGGCCTGCCCTAAAATGGCACGAAATGCCCAGCGGCGCAGCGCGTGAAATAGTCGCCGAGGCCAGTGGGCTATAGCCTTTGGTCCGCGGGAGTTGGGAGGGCGTCGGGCCTGGAGTCGAAATGGGTACGCTTTTGACGGTCCTCGCTTGCCTGCTGGAGGTTACGGTCAGAGGCCTGCCCTAAACTGGCACGAAATGCCCAGCGGCGCAGCGCGTGAAATAGTCGCCGAGGCCGGGTGGCTATAGCCTTTGGTCCGCGGGGGTTGGGAGGCCTTCGGGGCTCGCCGGAAATGGGCATGCCTTTTCAAGGGTACTGCAGCCTGCTGGGAGGCTACGGTCGAGGCCTGCCCTAAAATGGAAAGTAATACCCAACTGCGCAGCGCAGCTGAAATGGTCACCGAGGCCGGTGGCTATACTTTAGTCCGCTGGGGTTGGGAGGGAAGTTCGGGGCTTCGCCGGAAATGGTTACGCCTCGAGGGTCCTCTGTGCCCAGCGGGGAGGCTTACGGTCAGGCCTGCCTTAAATGGCAAGAAATGCCCAGCGCAACGCTGCGGAAATTGTCGCCGAGGCCGGTGGGCTATAGCCTTCGTCCGCGGGGCCGGGAGGGACGCTCTAGGGTTCCGCACGAAATGGCATGCCTTTTCGAGGGTCCTCGTGTGCCTCAAAGGGAGGCTACGGTCGCAGGCCCGCCTAAAATGGCAAGAAATGCCCAGCTGCGCTGGCTGCGGAAATAGTCACCGAGGCCGTGGGCTATAGCCTTGTCCGCCAGGGTTGGGGGAGGATGTTTCGGGCTCTATTCGCCGGAAATTGGTACAGTCTTTTCGAGGGTCCTCGGTGCCTGGGAGGCTACGGCCGAAGCTCGCCTAAATGGCAAGAAATGTCCAGCGGCGCCACAAGATGAAATAGTCGCCGAGGCCGTGTGGGCTATAGCCTTGGTTCATGGGGGTTGGGAGCGCGTCGGGGTTCTTGGCGTCGGAAATGGGTACAGTCTTTTTGAGGGTCCTCGTGTGCCCAGTGGTAGTCTACGGTCAGAGGGCTACCCTAAAATGGCAAGAAATGCCCAGCGACACAGCGCGTGAAATAGTAGCCGAGGCCGGTGGGCTATAGCCTTTGCCTGCGGGCCGGGAGGGGCGCCTGGGGCCTGGGCATTGGAAATGGGTACAGCCATTTTGAGAGTCCTCGTGCCTGGGAAGCTACGGTCAGAAGCCCCGCCCTAAATGGCAAGACATGCCCAGCGCGCATCGCGTGAAATAGTCGCCGAGGCCGGTGGGCTATAGCCTTGGTCCGCGGGATGGGAGGGTCGGGACTCGGGCGCCGAAATGCGACAGTCCTTTTCGAGGGTCCTCGTAGCCCAGCGAGGCTACGGCCGAGGCCTGCCCTAAATGGCAAGAAATGCCCAACGGCGCAGCGCGTGAAATGGTCACCGAGCCCGGTGGGCTATACTCTTTGATCCGCGGAGGTTGGGGAGGGAAGTTCTGGGGCTGTGGGTGTCGGAAATGGTTACAGTCTTCTCGAGGGTCCTCCTTTTCCTGCTGGGAGGCCACGCCAGAGGCTCGCCCTAAATGGCAAGAATGCCCAACGACGCAGCTGCGGAAATAGTCACCGAGGCCGGTGGGCTATAGCCTTTGGTCCGCGGGGGTTGGGGAGGGTGTTTCGGAGGCTCTGATCGTCGGAAATAGGTACAGTCTTTTCGAGGGTCCTCGTGTGCCCACGGGGAGGCTACGGTCAGAGGCCTGCCCTAAAATGGCACGAAATGCCCAGCGTCGCTGCGCGTGAAATAGTCACTGAGGCCGTCACATAGCCTTTGGTCCGCTGGGGTCGGGAGGGTGTTTCGGGACTCGGCCGGAAATGCGACAGTCCCTTTCGAGGGTCCTCGCAGCCCAAGTGAGGCTACAATGAGGCCTGCCCTAAATGGCACGAATGCCCAGCGCAGCTTGAAATAGTCGCCGAGGCCGGTGGGCTATAGCCTTTGGTCCGCGGGAGTCGGGGAGGTGCGTTCGGGGGCTCTGGGAGTCGGAAATTGGTACAGTCTTTTCGACGGTCCTCGTTTGCCCAGTGGGAGGCTACGGTCAGAGGCTCACCCTAAATGGCATGAAATGCCCAGCGCGAGTGAAATAGTCGCCGAGGCCGTGGGCTTGGGTCCGCTGGGGGCCGGGGAGTGGCGCTCGGGGCTCTGGGCGTCGGAAATGGGTACAGCCTTTTCTAGGGTACTGTGGTGCCTAGTGGGAGGCTACGGTCAGAGGCCCGCCTAAAATGGCAAGAAATACCCAGCGCGCAGGGTGAAATGGTCACCGAGGCCGTGGGCTATACTTTGGTCCGCTGGGGTCGGGAGGGAAGTTCTGGGGCTGGGCGTGGGAAATGGTTACGCCTTTCTCGAGGGTCCTCGTGCCCAGTGGGAGGCTACGGTCAGAAGCCTGCCCTAAATGGCAAGAAATGTCCAGCGCGCCACAAGATGAAATAGTCGCCGAGGCCGGTGGGCTATAGCCTTGGTTCGCGGGGTTGGGAGCGCGCTGGGGTTCCGCGCCGGAAATGGCATGCCTTTTGAGGGTCCTCGCAGCCTGGGGAGGCTACGGTCAGAGGGCTACCATAAAATGGCAAGAAATTCCCAGCGACATAGCGCGTGATATAGTAGCCGAGGCCGGTGGGCTATAGCCTTTTGTCCGCGGGGGTTGGGGAGGAGGTTTCGGGGCTCGCCGGAAATGGGTACAGTCTTTCGAGGGTCCTCGTGCCCAGTGAGGCTACGGTCAAGCCTGCCCTAAATGGCAAGACATGCCAAGCGGCGATCGCGATGAAATTGTCGCCGAGGCTATAGCCTTTGGTCGGCGGGGCCGAGGGCGCTCGGGGCCTGCATCGGAAATGGGTACAGTCATTTCGAGAGTCCTCGTGAGCCCAGTGGGAAGCTACGGTCAGAAGCCTGCCCTAAAATGGCAAGACATGCCCAGCGGCGCATCGCGTGAAATAGTCGCCGAGGCCGGTGGGCTATAGCCTTTGGTCCGCGGGGGTTGGGGAGGAGGTTTCGGGGGCTCTGGTCGTCGGAAATGGGTATAGTCTTTTCGAGGGTCCTAGTGTGCCCAGTGGGAGGCTACGGTCAGAAGCCTGCGCTAAAATGGCAAGACATGCCAAGCGGCGCATCGCGTGAAATTGTCGCCGAGGCCTGTGGGCTATAGCCTTTGGTCCGCGGGGGTTGGGGAGGGAAGTTCTGGGGCTCTGGGCATCCGAAATGGGTACAGTCTTTTCGAGGGTCCTCCTTTCCTGCTGGGAGGCCACGGCCGAGGCTCGCCCTAAAATGGCAAGAAATGCCCAGCGCGCAGCTGGTGAAATTGTCACCGAGGCCGTGGGCTATAGCCTTGGTCCGCGGGGGCCGGGGAGGGTGTTTTGAGGCTCGATCGCCGAACAGTACATTTTTTCGACGGTCCTAGTGTGCCCTGGGGGAGGCTACGGTCAGAAGCCTGCCCTAAAATGGCAAGAAATGCCCAGCGGCGCAGCGCGTGAAATAGTCGCCGAGGCCGGTGGGCTATAGCCTTTGGTCCGGGGGGGTGGGGGAGGGGCGTTCGGGGGCTCTGGGCGTCGGAAATGGGTACAGTCTTTTCGAGGGTCCTCGTGCCTGGGAGGCTACGGTCAGAGGCCTGCCCTAAAATGCCAAGAAATGCCGGGCGGGGCAGCGCGTGAATTAGTCGCCGCGGCCGGTGGGCTATCGCCTTGGGTCCCCGGGGCCGGGAGGCGCTCGGGGCCTGGGAGTCGGAAATGGGTACACCTTTTCGAGGGTCCTCGTGTGCCCAGTGGGAAGCTACGGTCAGAAGCCTGCACTAAATTGCAAAACGACAGCGCGCAGCTGCGGAAATGGTCACCGAGGCCGGTGGGCAGCCTTTGGTCCGGGGTCGGAGGGGGTTCGGGGCCTGGCCGCCGAAATGGGTACAGTCTTTTGAGGGTCCTCGTAGCCCAAAGGGAGGTTACGATCAGAGGCCTGCCCTAAAATGGCAAGAAATAGCCAGCGCGCAGCGCTGGGAAATAGTCACCGAGGCCGTGGGCTATAGCCTTTGGTCGGGCGAGGGTCAAGGGGTTTCGGCCTGGTCGCCGGAAATATGTACAGTCTTTTCGAGGGTCCTCGTACCCAGTGGAGGTTACGGCAGAGGCCTGCCCAAAATGGCGAAATACCAGCGCGCAGCCGACAAAATAGTAACGAGGCCGGTGGGCTATAGCCTTTGGTCCGCGGGGCCGGGGAGGGGTGGGGCCTGTTGTCGGAAATTGGCAGTCTTTTCGAGGGTCCTCGTGTGCCCATTGGGAGGCTACGGTCAGAAGCCTGCCTTAAAATGATAAGAAATGCCCAGCGGCGCAGCGCGTGAAATACTCACCGAGGCCGATGGGCTATAGCCTTTGGTCCGCGGGGGTTGGGGAGAGGGTTTCGGGGGCTCTGGTCATCGGAAATGGGTACAGTCTTTACGATTGTCCTCAGTTGCCCAGTGGGAGGCTACGGTCAGAGGCCTGCCCTAAAATGGTTAGAATTGCCCAGCGGCGCAGCGCGTGAAATGGTCGCCGAGGCCGGTGGGCTATAGCCTTTGGTCCGCGGGGCCGGGAGGGGCGTCGGGGCCTCGTCGGAAATGGGTACAGTCTTTTTGAGGGTCCTCGTGTTCCCAGTGGGAGGCTAAGGTCAGAAGCCTGCCCTAAAATGGCAAGAAATGCCCAGCGGCGCATCGCGTGAAATTGTCGCCGAGGCCGGTGGGCTATAGCCTTTGGTCCGCGGGGCCGGGAGGGAAGTTCGGGGCTCGCATCGGAAATGGGTACAGTCTTTCGAGGGTCCTCGTGTTCCCAGTGGGAGGCTACGGTCAGAGGCTTGCCCTAAAATGGCAAGAAATGCCCAGCGGCGCAGCGCGTGAAATAGTCACCGAGGCCGGTAGGCTATAGCCTTTGGTCTGCGGGGGTTGGGGAGGGTGTTTCGGGGGCACTGGTCGTCGGAAATGGGTACAGCCTTTTCGAGGGTCCTTGTGTGCCCAGTGGGAGGCTACGGTCAGAAGCCTGCCCTAAAATGGCAAGAAATGTCCAGCGGCGCAGCACCTGAAATAGTCGCCGAGACTGGTGGGCTATAGCCTTTCCGCGGGGGTTGGGGAGGGGCGTTCGGGGGCTCTGCGAGTCGGACATGGGCAGCCTTTTGAGGGTCCTCGTGCCTGGGAGGCTAAGGTCAAGCCTGCCCCAAAATGGCAAGAAATGTCCAGCGGTGCAGAGCGTGAAATAGTCACCGAGGCCGTAGGCTATAGCCTTTGGTCTGCGGGGGTTGGGGAGGGTGTTTCGGGGGCACTGGTCGTCGGAAATGGGTACAGCCTTTTCGAGGGTCCTTGTGTGCCTGGGGAGGCTACGGTCAGAAGCCTGCCCTAAAATGGCAAGAAATGTCCAGCGGCGCAGCACCCGAAATAGTCGCCGAGACCGGTGGGCTATAGCCTTTCCGCGGGGGTTGGGGAGGGGCGTTCGGGAGCTCTGCGAGTCGGAAATGGGTACAGTCTTTTTGTGGGTCCTCTTCGGCCCAGTGGCAGGCTAAGGTCAGAAGCCTGCCCCAAAATGGCAAGAAATGCCCAGCCGCGCAGTGCGTGAAATAGTCGCCGAGGCCGGTGGGCTATAGCCTTTGGTCCGCGGGGGTTGGGGAGGGGGGTTCGGGTACTCTGGTCGTCGGAAATGGGTACAGTCTTTTCGAGGGTCCTCGGTGTGCCCAGGGAGGTTACGGCCGAGGCCTGCCCTAAATGGCAAGAAATGCCGGCGCAGCGCAAGGAATTAGTCACCGAGGCCGGTGGGCTATAGCCTTTGGTCGCCGGGGGTGGGGAGGGGCGTCGGGGCTCGGGCGCCGGAAATGGGTACAATCTTTCGAGGGTCCTCGGTGCCTGGGAAGCTACGGTCAGAGGCCTGCACTAAAATGGCAAAACGACAGCGCGCAGCGTGAAATGGTCACCGAGGCCGTGGCTATAGCCTTTGGTCCGGGGCTGGGAGGGGGTCTGGGGCCTGGCCGCCGGAAATGGGTACAGTCTTTTCGAGGGTCCTCGTGCCCAAGTGGAGGTTACTACGAGGCCCGCCCTAAATTGCAAGAAATGCCCAGCCACGCAATGCGCGAAATAGACACCGAGGCCGGTGGGCTATAGCCTTTGGTCGGCGAGGGTCAAGGGGGGTTTCGGGGCTCGCCGGAAATATGTACAGTCTTTCGAGGGTCCTCGTGGTGCCTGGGAGGTTACGGTCAGAGGCCTGCCCAAAAATGGCGAGAAATACCCAGCGGCGCAGCGCATAAAATAGTAACGAGGCCGGTGGGCTATAGCCTTTGGTCTGCGGGGGTTGGGGAGGGGGGTTTGGGGGCTCTGGTTGTCGGAAATTGGTACAGTCTTTTCGAGGGTCCTTGTGTGCCCATTGGGAGGCTACGGTCAGAAGCCTGCCTTAAAATGATAAGAAATGCCCAGCGGCGCAGCGCGTGAAATACTCACCGAGGCCGATGGGCTATAGCCTTTGGTCCGCGGGGGTTGGGGAGAGGGTTTCGGGGGCTCTGGTCATCGGAAATGGGCACAGTCTTTACGATGGTCCCCGCTGCCTGGGGAGGCTACGGTCATAGGCCTGCCCTAAAATGGCTAGAATTGCCCAGCGGCGCAGCGCGTGAAATGGTCGCCGAGGCCGGTGGGAAATAGCCTTAGGTCCGCTGGGGCCGGGAGGGGTTTCGGGGCCCGTCGCCGAAATATGTACAGTCTTTTTGAGGGTCCTCGTGTTCCCAGTGGGAGGCTAAGGTCAGAAGCCTGCCCTAAGATGGCAAGAAATGCCCAGCGGCGCATCGCGTGAAATTGTCGCCGAGGCCGGTGGGCTATAGCCTTTGGTCCGCGGGGGTTGGGGAGGGAAGTTCGCCCGGGCATCGGAAATGGGTTCCCTCTTTTCGAGGGTCCTCGTGTGCGCAGTGGGAGGCTACGGTCAGAGGCTTGCCCTAAAATGGCAAGAAATGCCCAGCGGCGCAGCGCGTGAAATAGTCACCGAGGCCGGTAGGCTATAGCCTTTGGTCTGCGGGGGTTGGGGAGGGTGTTTCGGGGGCACTGGTCGTCGGAAATGGGTACAGCCTTTTCGAGGGTCCTTGTGTGCCCAAAGGGGAGGCTACGGTCAGACGCTTGCCCTAACTTGGCATGACATGTCCAGCGGCGCAGCACCTGAAATAGTCGCCGAGACTGGTGGGCTATAGCCTTTCCGCGGGGGTTGGGGAGGGGCGTTCGGGGGCTCTGCGAGTCGGAAATGGGTACAGTCTTTTTGAGGGTCCTCGTGTGCCCAGTGGGAGGCTAAGGTCAGAAGCCTGCCCCAAAATGGCAAGAAATGTCCAGCGGCGCAGAGCGTGAAATAGTCACCGAGGCCGTGAGGCTAGCCTGGTCCGCGGGGCCGGGAGGGTGTTTCGGGGGCACTGGTCGTCGGAAATGGGTACAGCCTTTTCGAGGGTCCTTGTGTGCCCAGTGGGAGGCTACGGTCAGAAGCCTGCCCTAAAATGGCAAGAAATGTCCAGCGGCGCAGCACCTGAAATAGTCGCCGAGACTGGTGGGCTATAGCCTTTCCGCGGGGGTTGGGGAGGGGCGTTCGGGGGCTCTGCGAGTCAGAAATGGGTACAGTCTTTTTGAGGGTCCTCGTGTGCCCAGTGGGAGGCTAAGGTCAGAAGCCTGCCCCAAAATGGCAAGAAATGTCCAGCGGCGCAGCGCGTGAAATAGTCACCGAGGCCGGTAGGCTATAGCCTTTGGTCTGCGGGGGTTGGGGAGGGTGTTTCGGGGGCACTGGTCGTCGGAAATGGGTACAGCCTTTTCGAGGGTCCTTGTGTGCCCAGTGGGAGGCTACGGTCAGAGGCCTGCCCTAAAATGGCAAGAAATGCCGGGCGGCGCAGCGCGTGAATTAGTCACCGAGGCCGGTGGGCTATAGCCTGGTCCGCTGGGGTCGGGAGGGCGCTCGGGGCTCGCCGGAAATGGGTACACCTTTCGAGGGTCCTCGTGTGCCCAGTGGGAAGCTACGGCAGAGGCCCGCACTAAATGGCAAAAACGACAGCGCGCAGCGGTGAAATGGTCACCGAGGCCGGTGGGATATAGACTATGGTCCGCGGGGGTGGGGAGGGGTTCGGGGCCCGGTCCGCCGGAAATGGGTACAGTCTTTTGAGGGTCCTCGTGCCCAGCTGGGAGGTTACGGTCAGAGGCCCGCCCTAAATGGCAAGCCCACAGCTGCGGAAATAGTCACCGAGGTGGGCTATAGCCTTGGCCATGAGGGTCAAAGGGGTTTCGGGCCTGGTCGCCGGAAATATGTACAGTCTTTTCGAGGGTCCTCGCAGCCCAGTGGGAGGTTACGGTCAGAGGCCTGCCCAAAATGGCGAAATACCCAGCGCAGCGCATAAAATAGTAACGAGGCCGTGGGCTATAGCCTTGGTCCGGGGGGTCCGGGAGGGGGCTGGGGCCTGCCTGTCGGAAATTGGTACAGCCTTTTCGAGGGTCCTGTGTGCCCATTGGGAGGCTACGGTCAAAGCCCGCCTTTAAATGATAAGAAATGCCCAGCGCGCAGCTGCGGAAATACTCACCGAGGCCGGCGGGCTATAGCCTTTGGTCCGCGGGGGTCGGGAGAGGGTTTCGGGGCTCGTCATCGGAAATGGCAGTCCACGATGGTCCTCAGTTGCCCAAAGGGGAGGCTACGTCATAGGCCTGCCCTAAAATGGCTAGTATTGCCCAGCGCGCAGCTGCTGAAATGGTCGCCGAGGCCGGTGGGCTATAGCCTTGGTCCGCTGGGGTGGGAGGGGTTTCGGGGCTCGTCGCCGAAATATGTACAGTCTGAGGGTCCTCGTTCCCGGGAGGCTAAGGTCAGAAGCCCGCCCTAAGATGGCAAGAATGCCCAGCGCATCGCTGGAAATTGTCGCCGAGGCCGGTGGGCTATAGCCTTGGTCCGCGGGGTGGGGAGGAAGTTCGGGGCCTGCATCGGAAATGGGTACAGTCTTTTCGAGGGTCCTCGTGTGCGCAGTGGGAGGCTACGGTCAGAGGCTTGCCCTAAAATGGCAAGAAATGCCCAGCGGCGCAGCGCGTGAAATAGTCACCGAGGCCGGTAGGCTATAGCCTTTGGTCTGCGGGGGTTGGGGAGGGTGTTTCGGGGGCACTGGTCGTCGGAAATGGGTACAGCCTTTTCGAGGGTCCTTGTGTGCCCAGTGGGAGGCTACGGTCAGAAGCCTGCCCTAAAATGGCAAGAAATGTCCAGCGGCGCAGCACCTGAAATAGTCGCCGAGACTGGTGGGCTATAGCCTTTCCGCGGGGGTTGGGGAGGGGCGTTCGGGGGCTCTGCGAGTCGGAAATGGGTACAGTCTTTTCGAGGGTCCTCGTGTGCCCAGTGGGAGGCTAAGGTCAGAAGCCTGCCCTAAAATGGCAAGAAATGCCCAGCGGCGCAGCGCGTGAAATAGTCACCGAGGCCGGTGGGCTATAGCCTTTGGTCCGCGGGGGTTGGGGAGGGTGTTTCGGGGGCACTGGTCGTCGGAAATGGGTACAGCCTTTTCGAGGGTCCTTGTGTGCCCAGTGGGAGGCTACGGTCAGAAGCCTGCCCTAAAATGGCAAGAAATGTCCAGCGGCGCAGCACCTGAAATAGTCGCCGAGACTGGTGGGCTATAGCCTTTCCGCGGGGGTTGGGGAGGGGCGTTCGGGGCTCATGTCGGAAATGGGTACAGCCTTTTGAGGGTCCTCGTGGTGCCCAAAGGAGGCTAAGGTCAAGCCCGCCCCAAAATGGCAAGAAATGTCCAGCGCGCAGCGTGTGAAATTGTCACCGAGGCCGGAGGGCTATAGCCTTTGGTCCGCGGGGTCGAGGGTGTTTCGGGGCACCGTCGCCGGAAATGGGTACAGCCTTTCGAGGGTCCTTGTGTGCCCAGCTGGGAGGCTACGGTCGAGGCTCGCCCTAAAATGGCAAGAAATGCCGGGCGGCGCAGCTGGTGAATTAGTCACCGAGGCCGGTGGGCTATAGCCGGTGGTCCGCGGGGCCGGGAGGCGCTCGGGGCTCGCGCCGGAAATGGGTACACCTTTTCGAGGGTCCTCGTTCCCAGGGAAGCTAGGTCGAGGCCCGCACTAAAATGGCAAAACGACAGCGCGCAGAAAGGTGAAATGGTTACCGAGGCCGTGGGCTATAGCCTTGGACCGCGGGGGGGAGGGGTGGGGCTCGTCGGAAATTGGTACAGTCTTTTTGAGGGTCCTCGTGTGCCCATTGGGAGGCTACGGTCAGAAGCCTGCCTTAAAATGATAAGAAATGCCCAGCGGCGCAGCGCGTGAAATACTCACCGAGGCCGATGGGCTATAGCCTTTGGTCCGCGGGGGTTGGGGAGAGGATTTCGGGGGCTCTGGTCATCGGAAATGGGTACAGTCTTTACGATGGTCCTCAGTTGCCCAGTGGGAGGCTACGGTCAGAGGCCTGCCCTAAAATGGCTAGAATTGCCAAGCGGCGCAGCGCGTGAAATGGTCGCCGAGGCCGGTGGGCTATAGCCTTTGGTCCGCGGGGCCGGGGAGGGGTTTCGGGGCTCTAGTCAGAAATATGTACAGTCTTTTTGAGGGTCCTCGTGCCCAGGGAGGCTGGCGTCGAAGCCTGCCCTAAGATGGCAAGAAATGCCCAGCGCGATCGCTGGAAATTGTCGCCGAGGCCGGTGGGCTATAGCCTTTGGTCCGCGGGGGTTGGGGAGGGGGGTTCGGGGCCTCGGGGCATCGGAAATGGGTACAGTCTTTTCGAGGGTCCTCGTGTGCCCAGTGGGAGGCTACGGTCAGAGGCCTGCCCTAAAATGGCAAGAAAAGGCCAGCGGCGCAGCGCGCGAAATGGTCACCGAGGCAGGTGGGCTATAGCCTTTGGTCCGCGGGGTCGGGAGGGTGCTGGGGCACCGGGTCGCCGGAAATGGGTACAGCCTTTTCGAGGGTCCTGTGTGCCTGGGAGGCTACGGTCAGAAGCCTGCCCTAAAATGGCAAGAAATGTCCAGCGCGCAGCACCTAGTCGCCGAGACCGGTGGGCTATAGCCTTCCGCTGGGGTCGGGAGGGCGTCGGGGCTCGCGAGCCTGGAAATGGGTACAGCCTTTGAGGGTCCTCGGGTGCCCAGTGGGAGGCTAAGGTCAGAAGCTCGCCCTAAAATGGCAAGAAATGTCCAGCGCGCAGCGCTGCGTGAAATAGTCGCCGAGGCCGTGGGGCTATAGCCTTTTGTCCGCCGGGGCCGGGGAGGGAGTTCGGGGCTCGCCGGAAATGGGTACAGCCTTTTGAGGGTCCTCGTGTGCCCAGTGGGAGGCTACGGTCGAGGCCTGCCCTAAAATGGCATCAAATGCCCAGCGCGCAGCGATGAAATAGTCACCGAGGCCGGCTATAGCCTTTGGTCCGCGGGGGTTGGGGAGGGTGTTTCGGGGGCTCTGGTCGTCGGAAATGGGTACAGCCTTTTTGAGGGTCCTCGTGTGCCCAGTGGGAGGCTACGGTCAGAAGCCTGCCCTAAAATGGCAAGAAATGTCCAGCGGCGCAGCACGTGAAATAGTCGCCGAGACCGGTGGGCTATAGCCTTTGGTCCACGGGGGTTGGGGAGGGGGTTTCGGGGGCTCTGTTCGTCGGAAATGTGTACAGTCTTTTCGAGGGTCCTCGTGTGGCCAGTGGGAGGCTACGGTTAGAAGCCTGCACTAAAATGGCAAGACATGCCCAGCGGCGCATCGCGTGAAATTGTCGGCGAGGCCGGTGGGCTATAGCCTTTGGTCCGCGGGGGTTGGGGAGGGAAGTACTGGGGCTCTGGGCATCAGAAATGGGTACAGTCTTTTCGAGGGTCCTCGTGTGCCTAGTGGGAGTCTACGGTCATAATCCTGCCCTAAAATGGCAAGAAATGTGCAACGGCGCAGCACGTGAAATAGTCGCCGAGACCGGTGGGCAATAGCCTTTGGTCCGCGGGGGTTAGGGAGCGGCATTCGGGGGCTCTGGGCGTCGGAAGTCGGTACAGTCTTTTTTAGGGTCCTCGTGTGCCCAGTGGCAGGCTACGGTCAGAGGCCTGCCCTAAAATGGCAAGAAATGCCCAGCGGCGCCGCGCGTGAAATAGTCACCGAGGCCGGTGGGCTATAGCCTTTGGTCCACGGGGGTTGGGGAGAGGGTTTCGGGAGATCTGTGCGTCGGAAATCGGTACAGTCTTTTTGAGGGTCCTCGTGTGCCCAGTGGGAGGCTACGGTCAGAGGCCTGCCCTAAATTGGCAAGAAATACCCAGCGGCGCAGCGCATGAAATAGTCACCGAGGCCGGTGGGCTCTGGTCGTCGGAAATGGGTACAGCTTTTTCGAGGGTCCTCGTGTGCCCAGTGGGAGGCTACGGTCAGAAGCCTGCCCTAAAATGGCAAGAAATGTCCAGCGGCGCAGCACGTCAAATAGTCGCCGAGACCGGTGGGCTATAGCCTTTGGTCCGCTGGGGCCGGGAGGGCGTCGGGGCTCTGGGCGTCGGAAATGGGTACAGTCTTTTTGAGGGTCCTCGTTTGCCCAGTGGGAGGCTAAGGTCAGAAGCCTGCCCTAAAATGGCAAGAAATGTCCAGCGGCGCAGCGCGTGAAATAGTCGCCGAGGCCGGTGGGCTATAGCCTTTGGTCCGCGGGGCTGGGAGCGCGTCGGGGCTCGCGCCTGAAATGGGTACAGCCTTTTCGAGGGTCCTCGTGCCTGGGAGGCTACGGTCAGAGGCCCGCCCTAAAATGGCAAGAAATGCCCAGCGCGCAGCGTGAAATAGTCGCCGAGGCCGGTAGGCTATAGCCTGGCCGCGGGGCCGGGGAGGGGAGTTCGGGGGCTCTGGGCATCGGAAATGGGTACAGTCTTTTCGAGGGTTCTTTTGTGCCCAGTGGGAAGCTACGGTCAGAGGCCTGCCCTAAAATGGCAAGAAATGCCCAGCGGCGCAGTGCGTGAAATAGTCGCCGAGGCCGGTGGGCTATAGCCTTTGGTCCACGGGGGTTGGGGAGGGGGTTTCGGGAGCTCTGGTCGTCGGAAATGGGTACAGTCTTCTCGAGGGTCCTCGTGTGCCCAGTGGGAGGCTACGGTCAGAGGCCTGCCCTAAAATGCCAAAAAATACCCAGCGGCGCAGAGCGTGAAATAGTCACTGAGGCCGGTGGGCTATAGCCTTTGGTCCGCGGGGCTGGGGAGGTTCGGCCTGGGTCGTCGGAAATGGGTACAGTCTTTTCGAGGGTCCACGTGTGCCCAGTGGGAGGCTACGGTCAGAAGCATGCCCTAAAATGGCAAGAAATGTCCAGCGGCGAAGCACGTGAAATAGTCGCCTAGACCGGGGGGCTCTAGCCTTTGGTCCGCGGGGTGGGGGCGGCGCGTTCGGGGGCTCTGGGCGTCGGAAATGGGTACAGTCTTTTTGAGGGTCCTCAGGTACCCAGTGGGAGGCTAAGGTCAGAAGCCTGCCCTAAAATGGCAAGAAATGTCCAGCGGCGCAGCGCGTGAAATAGTCGCCGAGGCCGGTGGGCTATAGCCTTTGGTCCGCGGGGGTTGGGGAGGGTGTTTCGGAGGCTCTGGACGTCGGAAATGGGTACAGCCTTTTCGAGGGTCCTCGTGTGCCCAGTGGGAGGCTACGGTCATAATCATGCCCTAAAATGGCAAGAAATGTCCAGCGGCGCAGCGCGTGAAATAGTCACCAATGCCGGTGGGCTATAGCCTTTGGTCCGCTGGGCCGGGGAGGCGTCGGGACTCGGCCGGAAATGGGTACAGTCTTTCGAGGGTCCTCGTAGCCTGGGAGGCTACGGTCAGAAGCCTGCACTAAAATGGCAAGACATGCCCAGCGCGCATCACAGGAAATTGTCGGCGAGGCCGGTGGGCTATAGCCTTTGGTCCGCTGGGGCCGGGAGGGAAGTTCTGGGGCTCGGCATCAGAAATGGCAGCCTTTTCGAGGGTCCTCGTGCCCAGCGGGAGTCTACGGTCGAGGCCTGCCTTAAAATTGCAAGAAATGCCTGGCGCGCAGCGTGAAATAGTCACCGGGGCCGTTGGGCTATAGCCTTTGGTCCGGGGCCGGGAGGCGCTCGGGGCTCGCCGGAAATGGGTATAGACTTTTCGAGGGTCCTCGTGTTCCCAGTGGGAGGCTACGGTCAGAGGCCTGACCTAAAATGGTAAAAAATGCCAAGCGGCGCAGCGCGCGAAATAGTCGCCGAGACCGCTGGGCTATAGCCTTTGGTCCGCGGGGCCGGGAGGGCGTCGGGGCTCGGCGCCGGAAATGGGTACAACCATTTCGAGGGTCCTCGCAGCCCAGTGGGAGGCTACGGTCAGAAGCCTGCCCTAAAATGGCAAGAAATGCCCCGCGGCGCCGCGCGTGAAATAGTCGCCGAGGCCGGTGGGCTATAGCCTTTGGTCCGCGGGGGTTGGGGAGGGGCGTTCGGGGGCTCTGGGCGTCGGAAATGGGTACAGTCTTTTCGAGGGTCCTCGTGTGCCCAGTGGGGAGCTACGGTCAAAGGCCTGCCATAAAATGGCAAGAAATGCCCGGGCGCATCGCTGAAATAGTCACCGAGGCCGTGGGGCTATAGCCTTTAGTCCGCGGGGTGGGAGGGTGTTTCGAGGCTCTGGTCGCCGAAATGGGTACAGCCTTTCGAGGGTCCTCGTGGTGCCCAGTGGGAGGCTACGGTCATAATCCTGGCCTAAATGGCAAGAAATGTCCAGCGGCGCAGCACGTGAAATAGTCGCCGAGACCGTGGGCTATAGCCTTGGTCCGCTGGGGTTGGGAGCGCGCTCGGGGCTCGGGCGCTGGAAATGGGTACAGTCATTTTGAGGATCCTCGTGTGCCCACTGGGAGGCTACAGTCAGAGGTCTGCCCTAAAAAGGCAAGAAATGCGCGCGCAGCAGGTGAAATAGTCGCCGAGGCCGGTGGGCTATAACCTTGATCCGCGGGGCCGGGAGGGAGTTCGGGGTTCGCCGGAAATGGGCACAGTCTTTTCGAGGGTCCTCGGGTCCCCAGTGGGAAGCTACGGTCAGAGGCCTACCCACAAATGTCAAGAAATGCCCAGCGCCGCAGCGCGTGAAATAGTCACCGAGGCCGGTGGGCTATAGCCTTTGGTCTGCGGGGCCGAGGGGTTTCGGGGCTCGGTCATCGGAAATATGTACAACCTTTCGAGGGTCTTCGCAGCGCAGTGGGAGGCTTACGGTCAGACGCCTGCCCTAAAATGGCAAGAAATGCCCAGCGGCGCAGCGCGAGAAATAGTCACCGAGGCCGGTGGGCTATAGCCTTTAGTCCGCGGGGGTTGGGGAGGGTGTTTCGGAGGCTCTGGTCGTCGGAAATGGGTACAGCCTTTTCGAGGGTCCGCGTGTACCCCGGGGGAGGCTACGGTCATAATCCTGCCCTAAAATGGCTAGACATGTCCAGCGGCGCAGCGCGTGAAATAGGTCGCCAGACCGTGGCGGCCTTTGGCCTGGGGATTGGGGAGGGCAGTTCGGGGTTCCGGCCGGAAATGGGTACAGTCTTTCGAGGGTCCTCGTGCCCTGGGAAGCTACGGTCAGAGTCCTACCCTAAAATCGCAAGAAATGCCCAGCGCAGCTGAAATAGTCACCGAGGCCGGTGGGCTCTAGCCTTTGGTCTGCGGGGGTTGGGCAGGATGTTTCGGGGGCTCTGGTCATCGGAAATATGTACAGCCTTTTCGAGGGTCCTCGTGCCTGGGGAGGCTACGGTCAGAAGCCTGCCCTAAAATGGCAAGAAATGTCCAGCGGCGCGGCGCGTGAAATAGTCGCCGAGACCGGTGGGCTATAGCGTTTGGTCCGCGGGGGTTGGGGAAGGTGTTTCGGGGGTTCTGGTCGTCGGAAATGGGTACAGCCTTTTCGAGGGTCCTCGTGTGCCCAGTGGGAGGCTACGGTCAGAAGCCTGCCCTAAAATGGCAAGAAATGCCCAGCGGCGCAGCACGTGAAATAGTCGCCGAGACCGGTGGGCTATAGCCTTTGGTCCGCGGGGGTTGGGGAGGGGAGTTCGGGGGTTCTGGGCGTCGGAAATGGGTCCAGTCTTTTCGAGGGTCCTCGGGTGCCCAGTGGGAAGCTACGGTCAGAGGCCTACCCTAAAATGACAAGAAATGCCCAGCGGCGCAGCGCGTGAAAAAGTCACCGAGGCCGGTGGGCTATAGCCTGTGGTCTGCGGGGGGGAGGGTTTTGGGGGGCCTCTGGTCATCGGAAATATGTACAGCCTTTTCGAGGGTCCTCGTGTGCCCAGTGGGAGGCTACGGTCAGAAGCTTGCCCTAAAATGGCAAGAAATGCCCAGCGGCACAGCGCGTGAAATAGTCGCCGAGGCCGGTGGGCTATAGCCTTTGGACCGCGGGGTCATGGAGGGGTTTTGGGGCCCTGGTCGCCGGAAATGGGTACAGCCTTTCGAGGGTCCTCGGTGCCCCGCGGGAGGCTACGGTCATAATCCTGCCCTAAAATGGCAACAAATGGCCAGCGCGCAGCACGTGAAATAGTCGCCGAGACCGGTGGGCTATAGCCTCGGTCCGCGGGGTCGGGAGCGCGTCGGGGCTCGAGCGCCGGAAATGGGTACAGCCTTTTCGAGGGTCCTCGTGTGCCCAGTGGGAGGCTACGGTCAGAGGCCTGCCCTAAAATGGCAAGAAATGCCCAGCGGCACAGCGCGTGAAATAGTCGCCGAGGCCGGTGGGCTATAGCCTTTGGTCGGCGGGGATTGGGGAGGGGAGTTCGGGGGTTCTGGGCGTCGGAAATGGGTACAGTCATTTCGAGGGTCCTCGGGTGCCCAGTGGGAAGCTACGGTCAGAGGCCTACCCTAAAATGGCAAGAAATGCCCAGCGGCGCAGCGCGTGAAATAGTCCTCGAGGCCGGTGGGCTATAGCCTTTGGTCTGCGGGGGTTGGGGAGGGGGTTTCGGGGGCTCTGGTCATCGGAAATATGTACAGCCTTTTCGAGGGTCCTCGTGTGCCCAGTGGGAGGCTACGGTCAGAAGCCTGCCCTAAAATGGCAAGAAATGCCCAGCGGCGCAGCTCGAGAAATAGTCACCGAGGCCGGTGGGCTATAGCCTTTAGTCCGCGGGGGTTGGGGAGGGTGTTTCGGAGGCTCTGGTCGTCGGAAATGGGTACAGCCTTTTCGAGGGTCCTCGTGTGCCCAGTGGGAGGCTACGGTCATAATCCTGCCCTAAAATTGCAAGAAATGTCCAGCGGCGCAGCACGTGAAATAGTCGCCGAGACCGGTGGGCTGTAGCCTTTGGTCCGCGGGGGTTGGGAGGGGCGTCGGGGTTCCGCGCCGGAAATGGGTACAGTCATTTCGAGGGTCCTTGTGTGCCCACATGGAGACTACGGTCAGAGGCCTGCCCTGAAATGGCAAGAAATGCCCAGCGGCGCAGCGCGCGAAATAGTTGCCGAGGCCGGTGGGCTATAGCGATTGGTCCGCAGGGGTTAGGGAGGGGGGTTCGGGGGCTCTGGTCATCGGAAATAGGTACAGTCTTTTCGAGGGTCCTAGTGTGCCTAGTGGGAGGCTACAGTCAGATGCCTGCCCTAAAATGGCAAGAAATGTCCAACGGCGCAGCGCATGAAATAGTCGCCGAGGCCGGTGGGCTATCGCGTTTGGCCCGCGGGGCCGGGAGGAGGCGTCGGGGCCTGGTCCGCCGGAAACGGGTACGCCTTTCGAGGGTCCTCGTGTGCCCAGTGGGAGGCTACGGTCAGAAGCCTGCCCTAAAATGGCAAGACATGCATAGCGGCGCAGCGCGTCAAATAGTCGCCGAGGCCGGTGGGCTATAGCCTTTGGTCCGCGGGCGTTGGGGAGGGGCGTTCGGGGGCTCTGGGCATCGGAAATGGGTACAGTCGTTTCGAGGGTCCTCGTGTGCCCAGTGGGAGGCTACGGTCAGAAGCCTGCGCTAAAATGACAAGAAATACCCAGCGGCGCAGCGCGTGAAATAGTCGCCGAGGCCGGTGGGCTATAGCCTTTGGTCCGCGGGGCCGGGGGTTTCGGGGCTCGTCGCCGGAAACGTGTACAGTCTTTTCGAGGGTCCTCGTGGTGGCTGGGAGGCTACGGCCAGAAGCCTGTCCTAAAATAGCAAGAAATGCCAGCCGCGCAGCCGAAATGGTAACCGAGGCCGTGGGCTATAGTCTTTGGTCCGCTGGGGCCGGGAGGAAGTTCTAGGGCTCGGGAGTTGGAAATGGCATGCCTTTTCGAGGGTCCTCGGTGCCCAGTGGGAGGCTACGATCAAGCCTGCCCTAAAATAGAAAGAAATGCCCAGCGGGCGCAGCGTGAAATAGTCGCCGAGGCCGTGGGCTATAGCCTTGGTCCACGGGGCCGGGAGGGGTTTCGGGGCTCGTCGCCGAAATGGGTATAGTCTTTCGAGGGTCCTCGTGCCCAGTGGGAGGCTACGGTTAGAGGCCTGCGCTAAAACGGCAAGAAATGCCCAGCGGCGCAGCGCCTGAAATGGTCACCGAGGCCGGTGGGCTATAGCCTTGGTCCGCTGGGATTGGGAGGGAAGTTCTAGGCTCGGGCGCCGGAAATAGGTACAGTCTTTCGAGGGTCCTCGTAGCCTGGGAGGCTACGATCAGAAGCCCTAAAACAAATGTCAAGAAATACCCAGTGGCGCAGCTCGCGAAATAGTCGCCGAGGCCCGTGGGCTATAGCCTTGGTCCACGGGGTCGGGAGGGGTTTCGGGGCTCGTCGCCGGAAATGCGAGATAATATTTTCAAGGGTCCTCGGTGCCCAGCGGGAGGCTACGGTCAGAGGCCCCGCGCTTAAATGGCAAGAAAAGCCCCAAGCGCCAAATATGCTGAAATGGTCACCGAGGCCGGTGGGCTTATAGCCTTGGTTCGCAAGGGAGCCGGGGAGGAAGTTCCCAGGCTCGGGGCGCTGCCGAAATGGGTACGCTTTTTTTCGAGGTACTGCAGCCCAGCTGGGAGGCCTTTACGATCAAGCCCGCCTCTCAAATAGGAAGAATGCCGAGCGGCGAGCGCTGCAGGTGAGTCAATCGCCGAGGCGCCGCGGGCTACTGGGCCTAGTCGTCCACGGGCCGAGGGGGCCTGGGGGCCTTGGTCACGTCGGAATGGGTACAGTCTTTCGAGGGTCCTCGTGCCCATGGAGGCTACGGTTACGAGACCGCCTAAATGGCAAGAATACCCAACGGCCATGCAGTCATCAAATAGTCGCCGAGGTCGGTGGCTATCGCGCTATTCGCCGGGGCGCTGGGGAGGGGCTCGAGGGCCCGATGGCGGAAATGGCATGGGCTTTTCGAGGGCTCTCGCGCCCGGTGAGGTACTACGGTCGTAGCCCGGCCCCTAAATGGCAAGAAATACCCAGCGCGCAGCTGGAAATAGTCGCCGAGGCCGGGCTGGCTATAGCCTTGGTCCGCTGGGGTTGGGGAGGCGCCGGAAATGGGTGTACATTTTTTCGAGGGTCCTCTTGTGGTCTGCAGGGAGGCTACGGTCGAGGCCTGCCCTAAAATGACAATAAATGCCTGGGCCGGCTGCAGCACGTGAAATTGTCACCGAGGCCGTGGCTATAGCCTGGTCCGCTGGGGTCGGGAGGGGTTTCGGGGCCTGTAGTCGAAATGGTACGGCTTTTTCGAGGGTCCTCGGTGCCTGGGGAGGCTACGTCAAGCCCGCTCTAAATGGAAAGAACCGCCAGGCACACAATACACAATAGTCGCCGAGGCCGTGGGCTATAGCCTTTGGTCCGGGCTGGGAAGGTGTTTCGGTGCTCGGTCGTCGGAAATGGGTATAGCCTTCGAGGGTCCCTCGCAGCCTGGGAGGTTACTATTGAAGTCTCGCCTCAAATGGCAAGACATGCCCAGCCGGGCGCAGCGCTGCGCGAAATAGTCGTGGAGGCCGCGGGCTATAGCCTGGTCCGGGGGTCGGGGAGGGGGTTTCGGAGCCTGGGTCGTCCGAAATGGGTACAGTGCTTTTCAAGGGTCCTCGTGAGCCTGGTGGAGGCTACGGCCGAAGCCTACCCAAAATGGCAAGATACCAACGCAACAAGGTGAAATGCCGCCGAGGTCAGCGCGCAGCTTTGGTCCGCTGGCCGGGAGGGGGTTTCGGTTTTGTCGCCGGAAATGGGTACAGCCTTTCGATGGTCCTCGGTGCCCAAGTGGGAGGCTACGGTCAGGCCCGCTAAAATGCCGTTAAAATACCAGCGCGCAAAGCGCGTGAAATAGTCATCGAGGCCGGTGGGCTATAGCCTCGTCCGCTGGGGTCAGGGGTTTAGGGCCTGCTCATCAAAATGGGTACGCTTTTTGACGGTCCTCGCGGTGCCTGCTGAAGGCTACGGTCGAGGCCTGCCCTAAATGCCAAAAATACCCACGGCGCAGTTCGTGAAATAGCCGCGAGGCCGGGCTATAGCCTTGGTCCGCTGGGGTCGGGAGGGGTTTCGGCCCGGTCATCGGAAATAGGTACAGTCTTTTTCGAGGGTCCTAGTGTGCTCAGCGAGGCTACAACGATGCCTCGCTCTAAATGGCAAGAAATGTCCAACGGCGCAGCGATGAAATAGTCGCCGAGGCCGTGGGCTATCGCGTCGGCCCGCTGGGCTGGGAGGCGTCGGGGCCTGCCGCCGGAAACGGGTACGTTTTTGAGGGTCCTCGCAGCCAGCTGGAGGCTACGGTCAAGACCGCCCTAAAATAGCAAGAATACCCAGCCGCAGGCTGGCCAAATAGTCGCGAGGCCGTGGGCTATAGCCTGGTCCGCGGGCTTGGGGGGTTCGGGGATCCGGCATCGGAAATGGGTACAGTCTTTCGAGGGTCTCGTAGGCTGGGGCTGGGAGGCTACTACGAAGCCCGTCCTAAAATAGCAAGAATGCCCAGCCGCGCAGTCACCGAAATGGTAAACTGAGGCCGGTGGGCTATAGTCTTTGGTCCGGGGGCTGGGAGGGAAGTTCTAGGCCTGGGAGCTGAAATGGCATACTCTTTTCGAGGGTCCTCGGTAGCCTGGGAGTGGGAGGCTACGATCAGAAGCCCGCCTAAAATAGAAAGAAAATGCCTGGCGCAGCGCAGAAATAGTCGCCGAGGCCGTGGGCTATAGCCTTTGGGTCCACGGGGCTGGGGAGGTTTCGGCCTGCCGCCGTCAGAATGGTATAGTCTTTCGAGGGTCCCGTGGTGCCTAGTGGGAGGCTACGGTCGAGGCTCCGCGCTTAAAATGGCAAGAAATGCTCAAAGGCGCAACGCGTGAAATGGTCACCGAGGCCGCGGGCTATAGCCTTGGTCCGCTGGGACTGGGAGGGAAGTTCTAGGCTCTGGCCGGAAATAGGTACAGGTCTTTTCGAGGGTCCTCGGTAGCCCAGTGGGAGGTTGGCTACGATCAAGCCTGCCCTAAAACAAGAAGAATACCTGTGGGCGCAGCGTTAAATAGTCGCCGAGGCCTCGCGGGCTATAGCCTTGGTCCACGGGGCCGGGGAGGCTTTCGGGCTCGGTCGCCGGAAATGCGATAATATTTTCATGGGTCCCCGTGGTGTCCGGGGAGGCTACTGCCGAGGCCCGCGCTTAAAATGGCAAGAAAAGCTCAGGCGCAACAAGGTGAAATGGTCACCGAGGCCGGTGGGCTATAGCCTTGCTCCGCTGAGTCGGGAGGAAGTTCTAGGCTGGGCGCCGGAAATGGGTACAGTTTTTCGAGGGTACTGGTGCCCATGGAGGCTACGATCAGAAGCCCCGCCCTAAAATAGGAAGAATGCCAAGCGCGCAGCTGCGGAAATAATCGCCGAGGCCGGTGGGCTATAGCCTTTGGTCCACGGGGTCAGAGGGGTTTCGGCCTGTCGCCGGAAATGGGTACAGTCTTTTCGAGGGTCCTGTGTGCCTGGAGGCTACGGTCGAGGCCCGCCCTAAAATGGCAAGAATACCCAGCGCGCAATAGCCGAAATAGTCGCCGAGGCCGTGGGCTATCGCGCTTTGGCTCGCGGGCGCTGGGGAGGGGCGTCGAGGGCCTGGATGGCGGAAATGGCACAGTCTTTTCGAGGCCCCGCGCCTGGGGGAGGCTACGGTCAGGGCCTGCCCTAAAATGGCAAGAAATACCCAGCGGCGCAGCTCAGTGAAATAGTCGCCGAGGTCGCGGGCTATAGCCTTTGGGTCCGCTGGGGCTGGGAGGGGCGCCGAAATGGGTACATTTTCGAGGGTCCTCAGGTCTGTGGGAGGCTACGGTCAGAGGCCTGCCCCAAAATGACAATAATGCCCAGCGCGTGGAAATTGTCACCGAGGCCGGTGGGGCTATAGCCTTTGGTCCGCTGGGGCCGGGAGGGGTTTCGGGCCTCGTAGTCGAAATGGGTACGGTCTTTTCGAGGGTCCTCGTGCCTGCTGGGAGGCTACGGTCAGAAGCCCGCCTTAAAATGGAAAGAACCGCCCAGCGCAGCGCAATACAATAGTCGCCGAGGCCGGTGGGCTATAGCCTGGTCCGGGGGTCGGGAAGGTGTTTCGGTGCTCGTCGCCGGAAATGGGTATAGCCTTTCGAGGTCCTCGTAGCCTGGGGAGGCTACGGTCCGAAGTCCGCCCAAATGGCAAGACATGCCACAAGGGCGCAGCCGTGAAATAGTCGTGAGGCCGTGGGCTATAGCCTTGGTCCGCTGGGGTCGGGAGGGGTTTCGGAGCCTGGTCGTCCAATGGGTACAGGCTAAGGGTCCTCGTGCCCAAGGGAGGCTACGGTCAGAAGCCTACCCTAAATGGCAAGATATGCCCAGCGCGCAGCATGAAATAGTCGCCGAGGCCGGTGGGCTATAGCCTTGGTCCGCGGGGTCGGGAGGGGTTTCGGAGTTTTGTCGCCGGAAATGGGTACAGTTTTTCGATGGTCCTCGTAGCCCAAAGGGGAGGCTACGGTCATAGGCCCCGCCTAAAATGCCAAAATACCCAGCGCAAAGGCGTGAAATAGTCATCGAGGCCGTGGGCTATAGCCTTCGTCCGCGGGGGGAGGGGTTTAGGGCCTGCTCATCGAAAATGGGTACAGTTTTTTGACGGGTCCCTCGGTAGCTGGAAGGCTACGGTCAGAGGCCCGCCTAAAATGCCAAAAATACCCAGCTGCAGTTCTGTGAAATAGTCGGAGGCCGTGGCTATAGCCTTTGGTCCGCGGGGTCCGGGAGGGGGTTTGAGCCTGGCCGCCTAAATGGCATGCCTTTCGAGGGTCCTCGTGTGCCCAGTGGGAGGCTACGGTTAGAGGCCTGCCCTAAAATACCAAAAACTACCCAGCAGCGCAGTGCGTGAAATAGTCACTGAGGCCGGTGGGCTATAGCCTTTGGTCCGCGGGGGTTGGGGAGGGGGTTTAGGGGGCTCTGGTCATCGAAAAAGGGTACAGTCTTTTTTATGGTCCTCGTGTGCCCAGTGGGAGGCTACGGTCAGAATCCTGCCCTAAAATGGCAAGACAAGCCCAGCGGCGCAGCGCGTGAAATAGTCACGGAGGCCGGTGGGCTATAGCCTTTGGTCCACGGGGGTTCGGAGGGCGTCGGGATCCGCATCCAAATGGTACGCTTTTCGAGGTTCCTCGGTACCTAGCTGGGAGGTTAGGCCGAGGCCGGTGGTCTATAGCCTGGTCCGGGCGGGGAGGGGCGTTCGGGGGCTCTGGGCGTCGGCAATGGGTACAGCCTTTTCGAGGATCCTCGCGTGCCCAGTGGAAGGCTACGGTCAGGGCCTGCCCTAAAATGGCAAGAAATGCCCAGCGGCGCAGCGCGGGAAATAGTCACTGAGGCCGGTGGGCTATAGCCTTTGGTCCGCGGGGGTTGGGGAGGAGGTTTTGGGGGCTCTGGTCGTCGGAAATGGGTACAGCCTTTTCGAGGGTCCTCGTGAGCCCAGTGGGAGGCTACAGTCAGAAGCCCGCCCTAAAATGGCAAGAAATGTCCAACGGCGCAGCGCGTGAAATAGTCGCCGAGGCCGGGCTGGCAGCCTTGGCCCGCGGGGCCGAGGCGCTCGGGGCCTGGGTGTCGGAAATGGCATCTTTTCGAGGATCTCGCGCTCAGCGGGAGGCTACGGTCGGAGGCTCGCCTAAAATGACAAGAATGCCCAGCGCGCTGGAAATTGTCACCGAGGCCGGTGGGCTATAGCTGGTCCGCTGGGTGGGAGGGGTTTCGGGGCCTCGCCGGAACGGGTACAGTTTTTCGAGGGTCCTCGTGGTGCCCAAAGGGGAGGCTACGGTCAGAAGCCCGTCCCCTAAAATAGCAGGAAATGCCCAGCGCGCAGCTGCCAAATAGTCGCCGAGGCCGCTGGACTATAGCCTGGTCCGCGGGGGCTGGGAAGGTGTTTCGGGGCTCGGTCGCCGAAATGGGTATGCTTTTTCGAGGGTCCTCGTGCTCGGGAGGCCACGGTCAGAAGCCTACCCTAAAATGGCAAGAAATGCTGAGCGGCGCAGCGCGCGAAATAGTCGCCGAGGCCGGTGGCCAGAGGCGTCGGTCCGCGGGGTGAGGGGCGTCGGGGCTCGACGTCCGAATGGGTACAGTCTTTCGAGGCCCTCGTGTACCCAAAGTGGGAGGCTACGGTCGAGGCTCGCACTAAAATGGCAAGAAATGCCTGGGGAGGCTACGGTCGAGGCCTGCCCTAAAATTGCAAAAATGCCCAGCGCGCAGGCCAGGAAATAGTCACCGAGGCCGTGGGTTATAGGCCGGTCCGCTGGGGTTGGGGAGGGGCTTAGGGCTCGTCACGAAAATGGATACAGCCTTTCAAGGGTCCTAGTGTGCCCATCGAGATCGAAGCTCACCCTAAAATGGCAAGAAATGCCCAGCGCGCAGCGCTGAAATAGTCACCGAGGCCGGTGGGCTATAGCTTGGTCCGCGGGTTGGGGAGGGGTTTAGGGGCCCGGGCCGTCCGGAAATGGGTACAGCCTTTTGAGGGTCCTCGGTGCCTGGGGGAGGCTACGTCAAGGGCTGCCCTAAAATGGCAAGACATGCCTTGGCGCAGCGCTGTGAAATAGTCACCGAGGCCGGTGGGCTATAGCCTTGGTCCACGGGGTTGGGAGGCGCTCGGGGCTCTGGGCGTCCAAATGGGTACAGCTTTTCAAGGTCCTAGTGTACCTAGTGAGGCTACGGTCAGAAGCCTGCCCTAAAATGGCAAGAAATGCCCAGCGGCGCAGCGCGGGAAATAGTCACCGAGGCCGGTGGGCTATAGCCGTTGGTCCGCGGGGGTTGGGGAGGGGGTTTAGGGGGCTCTGGTCGGCGGAAATGGGTACAGTCTTTTCGAGGGTCCTCGTGTGCCCAGTGGGAGGCTACGTCCGGGCTCGCCTTAAATGGCAAGAAATGCCCATGGCGTAGCGCTGGAAATAGTCGCCGAGGCCGGTGGCTAGCCTTTGGTCCGCGGGGGGGGAGGCGCCGGAAATGGGTACAGCCTTTGAGGGTTCTGGTGCCCTGTGGGAGGCTACGTTAGAGGCCTGCCCTAAATGACAAGAAATTCCCAGCGCAGCGGGAAATAGTCACCGAAGCCGTGGCCATAGCCGGTCCGCTGGGGCCGGGGAGGGGTTTTGGGCCTGTCAGCCGGAAATGGCATGCTTTTGGAGGGTCCTCGTAGTGTCCAGTGGAGGCTACTCACAAGCCTGCCCTAAATGGCAAGACATGCTTAGCGCGCTGCGTGAAATAGTTACAGAGGCCGGTGGGCTATAGCCTGGTCCACGGGGCCGGGAGGGTCGCTCGGGGCCTGGGCGTCCGAATGGGTACAGCCTTTTTCGAGGGTCCTCATGTACCTAGTGGAGGCTACGTCAGAGGCCTACCCTAAATGACAAGAAATGCCAGCAGCGCAAGGTGAATTAGTCGCCGATGCCGGTGGGCTATAGCCTGGGTCCGCGGGGGCTGGGGAGCGCGCTCGGGGTTCTCAAGGCCAAAAATGGGTACAGCCTTTTGAGGGTCTTCGTGTGCCTGGTGGGAGGCTACGGTCAGAAGCCCGTCCTAAAATAGCAAGAAATGCCCAGCGCGCAGCTGCACAAATAGTCGCCGAGGCCGGTGGGCACAGCCTTTTGATCCGCTGGGGTTGGGAAGGTGTTTCGGGCTCGTCGCCGAATGGGTACAGTCTTTCGAGGGTCCTCGTAGCCCGCGGGAGGCTACGGTCAGAAGCCTACCCTAAATGAAGACAGCAGCGGCGCAATGCGGTGAAATAGTCGCCGAGGCCGTGGGCTAAAGCCTTGGTCCGCTGGGGTCAGAGGGCGCTCGGGGATCCGGCGTCCGAAATGGGTACAGTTTTTCAAGGTCCTCGTGTACCCAGTGGGAGGCTACGGTCAGATGCCTGCCCTAACATGGCAATAATGTCCCAGCGGCGCAGCTCTGGAAATAGTCACCGAGGCTGGTTGGCTATAGCCTTTGGTCCGCGGGGGTCAGGGCGGGGTTTCGGGCTCGTCATCGGAAACGGCAGTCTTTCGAGGGCCTCGGTGCCTGGCTGGGAGGCTACAACAAGCCCGCCCTGAATAGCAAGAAATGCCCAGCGTGAAGGCCAAATAGTCGCCGAGGCCGGTGGGCTATAGCCTGGGTCCGCGGGGTCAGGGAAGGTGTTTCGTGGGCTCGTCGCCGGAAATGGGTACATGCCTTTTTTCGAGGGTCCTCGCAGCCCAGTGGGAGGCTAGTGAGAGCCTTCCTAAATGGCAAAAATGCAGTCAGCCGCAAGCGCGTGAAATAGTTATCGCCGGTGGGCTATGCCTTTGGTCCGCTGGGGTCGGGAGGGGTTTTAGGGCTCGTCAAAAATGAGTACAGTCTTTTCGAGGTTCGTGGTGCCTGGGAGGCTACGCTCAGAAGCCTGCCCTAAATGGCAAGAAATGCTCAGCGCAGCTGCTGGAAATAGTCACCGAGGCCGGTGGGCACAGCCTTGGTCCGGGGGGGGTTGTGGAAAGGGTTTCGGGGCCTGCCGCCGGAATGGGTACGCCTTTTCAAGGGTCCTCGTGGTCCAGTGGAGGCTACGGCCAAGCCCGCCCTAAAATTGCAAGACATGCTCAGGCGCACTGAAATAGTCACCGAGGACCTGGGGCTATAGCCTTTGGTCCGCGGGGCCGGGAGGGGGGTTTAGGGTTCCGTCGCCGGAAATGGGTACAGTCTTTTCGAGGGTCCTCGTGGTGCCTGGAAGTGGGGAGGCTAGTGAGAGCCTTCCCAAATGGCAAAAATGCCTCAGCAGTCAGCAGCTGCGAAATAGCCATCGGCGCCGGTGGCTATACCTTTGGTCCGCGGGGGCTGGGAGGGTTTTAGGGCTCCGTCGCCTAAAATGAGTACAGTCTTTCGAGGTTCCTGCAGCCCAAGTGGGAGGCTAAGTTCAAGCCTCCCTAAAATTGCAAGAAAAGCCCAGCCGCGCAGCCGCAAGGAAATAGTCACCGAGTCCGGTGGGCTATAGCCTTTGGTCCGCTGGGGTCGGGAGGGGTTTAGGGGTTCCGTCGTCGGAAATGTGTACAGCCTTTTAGAGGGTCCTCGTGTCCAGTGAGGCTACGGTCGAAGCCCGCCCTAAATGGCAAGACATGCCCCGCGGCGCAGCGCGCGAAATAGTTACAGAGGCCGCTGGGCTATAGCCTTTGGTCCACGGGGGTTGGGGAGGGTCGTTCGGGGGCTCTGGGCGTCCGAAATGGGTACAGCCTTTTCGAGGGTCCTCGTGTACCTAGTGGGAGGCTACGGTCAGAGGCCTGCCCTAAAATGACAAGAAATGCCCAGCGGCGCAGCGCGTGAAATAGTCGCCGAGGCCGGTGGGCTATAGCCTTTGGTCCGCGGGGGTTGGGGAGGGGGGTCGGGGTTCCGCCCGAAATGGGTACATTCTTTCGAGGGTCTTCGTGCCCCTGTGAGGCTGGCCAGAAGCCCGCCCTAAAAGAGCAAGAAATGCCTAGAGGCGCGGCCAAATAGTCGCCGAGGCCGGTGGGCAGCCTGGTCCGCTGGGGTCCGGGGAAGGTGTTTCTGTGGGCTCGCCGAAATGGGTACAGTCTTTTCGAGGGTCCTCGTGTGCCCAGTGGGAGGCTACGGTCAGAAGCCTACCCTAAAATGGAAAGACATGCCCAGCGGCGCAGCGCGTGAAATAGTCGCCGAGGCCGGTGGGCTATAGCCTTTGGTCCGCGGAGGTTGGGGAGGGGCGTTCGGGGGCTCTGGGCGTCCGAAATGGGTACAGTCTTTTCGAGGGTCCTCGTGTACCCAGTGGGAGGCTACGGTCAGAGGCCTGCCCTAAAATGGCAAGAAATGCCCAGCGGCGCAGCGCGGGCAATAGTCACCGAGGCCGGTTGGCTATAGCCTTTGGTCCGCGGGTCAGCGGGGGCTCGGGGCCTGCCTGGCCTCGAAATGGGTACAGTCTTTTCGAGGGTCCTCGTGTGCCCAGTGGGAGGCTACGTGAGAGCCTTCCCTAAAATGGCAAAAAATGCTCAGCAGCGCAGCGCGTGAAATAGCTACTGAGGCCGGTGGGCTATAGCCTTTGGTCCGCGGGGGTTGGGGAGGGGTTTTAGGGGCTCGTCACGAAAATGAGTACAGTCTTTCGAGGGTCCTCGTGCCCGCTGGGAGGCTACGCTCAGAAGCCTACCCTAAAATGGCAAGAAATGCCCAGCGCAGCGCTGGAAATAGTCACCGAGGCCGTTGGCTATAGCCTTCGGGTCCGCGGGGTGGGGCCGGGCTCGGGGCCTGCTCTCGGAAATGGGTACATGCCTTTTTTCGAGGGTCCTCAGTGCCCAAAGTGGGAGGCTACGTGAGAGCCTTCCCAAAATGGCAAAAATGCTCAGCAGCAACAAGCGTGCAATAGCCATCGAGGCCGGTGGGCTATAGCCTTTGGTCCGCGGGGTTGGGAGGGGTTTTAGGGCCTGGTCACGAAATGAGTACAGTATTTTCGAGGGTCCTCGTTAGCCCATAGGGAGGCTACGCTCAGATGACTGACCTAAATGGCAAGAAATGCCCAGCGCAGTGAAATAGTCACCAGGCCGGTGGGCCATAGCCTTTGGTCCGCTGGGGCGGAGGGTTTTGGGGCTCGGTCGCCGGAAATGGGTACAGCTTTTCAACGGTCCTCGTGTACCCATTGGGAGGCTACGTCGAGGCCCGCCCTAAAATTGCGCAGCGCTGTGAAATAGTCACCGAGGACGGGCCATAGGTGCCTTTGGTCCGCGGGGTCTGGAGGGGTTTAAGGGCCTGTCACGAAAATGAGTACGCCTTTTCGAGGTTCCTCGTGCGCAGTGGGAGGCTACGCTCAGAAGCCCGCCCTAAATGGCAATAAATACCCGGCGGCGCAGTGCGTGAAATAGTCACCGAGGCCGGTGGGCTATAGCCTTTGGACCGCTGGGGTTGGGGGGGAGGGCGCTCGGGGTTCCGGAAATGGGCATGCCTTTTTGAGGGTCTTCGTGCCCCTGGGAGGCTTACTACAGAGGCCTGCCCTAAATGACAAGAAATGCCCAGCGGCGCAGCGGGAAATAGTCATCGAGGCCGGTGGGCTATAGCCTGGTCCGCTGGGCTGGGAGGGGGTTTCGGCTCGGGTCATCGGAAACCTGCATAGCCTTTTCGAGGGTCTCGTGCCTGGGGAGGCTACGGCCAGAAGCCTCGCCCTAAAATAGCATGAAATGCCCAGCGCGCAGCAGGCCAAATAGTCGCCGAGGCCGGTGGCTATAGCCTTGGTCCGCTGGGGTTAGGGAGGGCGCTCGGGGTTCGGGCGCCGAAATGGGTACAGTCTTTTGAGGGTTCGGTGCCCCAGGCGAGGCTACGTTAGAGGCCTGCCCTAAATGACAAGAAATGCCCAGCGCGCAGCTGGAAATAGTCACCGAGGCCGTGGGCTATAGCCTTTGGTCCGCGGGGCGGGAGGGGTTTCGGCTCGTCATCGGAAACTACACAGTCTTTTCGAGGGTCCTCGTGTGCCCAGTGGGAGGCTACGGTCAGAAGTCTGTCCTAAAATAGCAAGAAATGCCCAGCGGCGCAGTGCGTCAAATAGTCGCCGAGGCCGGTGGGCTATAGCCTTTGGTCCGCGGGGGTTGGGGAAGGTGTTTCAGGGCTGCCGCCGTAAATGGGTATGCCTTTTCGAGGGTCCTCGTAGCCTAGTGGGAGGCTACGTCAGAAGCCTACCCTAAATGGAAAGACATGCCCAGCGCGCAGCTGTGAAATAGTCGCCGAGGCCGTGGCTATAGCCTTTGGTCCGCTGGAGGTCGGGAGGGGCGCTCGGGGCTCGGGCGTCCGAAATGGTACAGTCTTTCGAGGGTCCTCGTGGTACCTGGGGAGGCTACGGCCGAGGCCTGCCCTAAATGGCAAGAAATGCCCAGCGGCGCAGCGCGCTGGCAATAGTCACCGAGGCCGCCGGTTGGCTATAGCCTTGGTCCGCGGGGTCAGCGGGTTTCGGGCCTGCTCACGGAAATGGGTACAGTCTTTTCGAGGGTCCTCGTGTGCCCAGTGGGAGGCTACGTGAGAGCCTTCCCTAAAATGGCAAAAAATGCTCAGCAGCGCAGCGCGTGAAATATTTACTGAGGCCGGTGGGCTATAGCCATTGGTCCGCGGGGGTTGGGGAGGGGTTTTAGGGGGCTCTGGTCGTCGAAAATGAGTACAGTCTTTTCGAGGGTCCTCGTGTGCCCAGTGGGAGGCTACGTTCAGAAGCCTACCCTAAAATGGCAAGAAATGCCCAGCGGCGCAGCGCGGGAAATAGTCACCGAGGCCGGTTGGCTATAGCCTTTGGTCCGCGGGGTCAGCGGGCTCGGGCCTGCTCATCGGAAATGGGTACAGTTTTCGAGGGTCCTCAGGCCTGGGAGGCTACGTGAGAGCCTTCCCAAATGGCAAAATGCTCAGCAGCAGCTGTGAAATAGCTATCGAGGCCGTGGCTATATTTTGGTCCGCGGGGTTGGGAGGGGTTTTGTGGGGCTCCGAAAATGAGTACAGTCTTTCGAGGGTCCTCGTAGCCCAGTGGGAGGCTACGCTCAGAAGCCCGCCTAAAATGGCAAGAAATGCCCAGCCGGGCGCGCAGCTGAAATAGTCACCGAGGCCGGCTGGCTATAGCCTTGGTCCGGGGGTTATGGAGGGTTTTGGCCTGGGTCGTTGGAAATGGGTACAGTTTTTCAAGGGTCCTCGTACCCATTGGGAGGCTACCACGAGGCCTGCCCTAAAATTGCAAAATGCCCAGCGGCGCAATACAGGAAATAGTCACCGAGGACCTGTGGCCATAGGCTTTGGTCCATGGGGTGGGAGGGGCTTGGGGCTCGGTCACGAAAATGAGTACTGCCTTTTCGAGGTTCCTCGTGCAGCCCAGTGAGGCTACGTCAGAAGCCCGCCCTAAATGGCAAGAAATACCCAGCGCCACAGGAAATAGTCAATGAGGCCGGTGGAGGCTATAGCCTTGGTCCGCAGGGTCGGGGAAGGTGTTTCGGGCCCGCCGCCGAAATGGCAGCCTTTTCGAGGGTCCTCGCAGTGCCTAGTGGGAGGCTACGTCAGAAGCCTCACCCTAAAATGGCAAGACATGCCCAGCGCGCAGCTGTGAAATAGTCGCCGAGGCCGGTGGGCTATAGCCTTGGTCCGCTGGGGTCGGGAGGCGTCGGGGCTCTGGGCGTCCGAAATGGGTACAGTCTTTTCGAGGGTGCTCGTGTACCTAGTGGGAGGCTACGGTCAGAGGCCTGCCCTAAAATGGCAAGAAATGCCCAGCGGCGCAGCGCGGGAAATACTCACCGAAGCCGGTGGGCTATAGCCCGTCCGCTGGGGTCAGGGGCGGGTTGCTCTGGTCATCGGAAATGGGTACAGTCTTTTCGAGGGTCCTCGTGTGCCCAGTGGGAGGCTACGGTGAGAGGCCTGCCCTAAAATGGCAAAAAATGCCCAGCAGCGCAGCGCGTGAAATAGTTACTGAGGCCGGTGGGCTATAGCCTTTGGTCTGCGGGGGTTGGGGAGGGGTTTTATGGGGCTCTGTCCGAAATGAGTACAGTCTTTCGAGGGTCCTCGTAGCCCAGTGGAGGCTACGCTCAGAAGCTTCCACCCTAAAATGGCAAGAAATGCCCAGCCGCGCGCAGCTGTGAAATAGTCACCGAGGCCGGTGGGCTATAGCCTTTGGTCCGCTGGGGCTGGGAGGGGTTCGGGGTTCCGCCGCCGAAATGGGTATAGTCTTTTCGAGGGTCTCGGTACCCCTGGGAGGCTACGGTCAGAAGCCTACCCTAAGCAGCGCGTGAAATAGTCGCCGAGGCCGGTGGCTATAGCCTTTGGTCCGCGGGGTCGAGGGCGTCGGGGCTCTGCCCGAAATGGGTACAGTCTTTCGAGGGTCCTCGTACCGTGGCAGGTTACTACGAGGCCTGCCCTAAAATGGCAAGAAATGCCCAGCGGCGCAGCGCGGGCAATAGTCACCGAGGCCGGTTGGCTATAGCCTTTGGTCCGCGGGGGTTGGGGCGGCGGTTTCGGGGGCTCTGGTCGTCGGAAATGGGTACAGTCTTTTCAAGGGTGCTCGTATGCCCAGTGGGAGGCTACGGTCAGAGGCCTGCCCTAAAATTGCAAAAAATGCCCAGCGGCGCAGCGCGTGAAATAGTCACCGAGGACGGTGGGCTAAAGGCTTTGGTCCGCGGGGTGGGAGGGTTTGGGGCTCGCCATCGAAAATGAGTACGCCTTTTCGAGGGTCCTCGCTTGCCCAAAGGGAGGCTACGCTCGTAAGCCTGCCTAAAATGGCAAGAAATGCCCAGCGCGCAGCAGTGAAATAGTCACCGAGGCCGTGGGCTATAGCCTTGGTCCGCGGGGGTTGGGAGGGGGTTTCGGGCCTGCCGCCGGAAATGGGTAGTCCTTTCAAGGGTCCTCGTAGCCTGGGAGGCTACGGTCGAGGCCCGCCTTAAAATTGTAAAATGCCCAGCGGTCAGCAGGAAATAGTCACCGAGGACGGTGGGCTATAGGCTTTGGTCCGCTGGGGCCGGGAGGGGAGGCGGGGCTCGTCGCCGAAAATGAGTACAGTCTTTTCGAGGGTCCTCGTAGCCTGGGAGGCTACGCTCAGAAGCCCGCCTTAAATGCCAAGAAATGCCCAAGGCGCAGTCACAGGAAATAGTCACCGAGGCCGGTGGCTATTTTGGCCCGCGGGGGTTGGGGGGGGGTTCGGGGTTCCGCATCAAATGGCATGCCTTTGAGGGTCCTCGTGCCCTGTGGGAGGCTACTAGAGGCCTACCCAAATGACAAGAAATGCCCAGCGCGCAGGAAATAGTCACCGAGGCCGGTGGGCTATAGCCTTGGTCCGCGGGGTTGGGGAGGGGTTCGGGATCCGTCATCGGAAACGGTACAGCCTTTTTCGAGGGTCCTCGCAGCCTGGTGGGGAGGCTACGGTCAGAAGCCTGTCCTAAATAGTAAGAAATGCCCAGCGCGAGTGCGCCAAATAGTCGCCGAGGCCGTGGCTATAGCCTTTGGTCCGCGGGCTGGGGAAGGTGTTCGGACTCGTCGCCGAAATGGGCAGTCTTTTCGAGGGTCCTCTGTGCCGAGTGGGAGGCTACAGTCCGAAGCCTGCCCTAAAATGGCAAGACATGCCCAGCGGCGCAGCGCGGGAAAGAGTGGCCGAGGCCGGTGGGCGATAGCCTTTGGTCCGTGGGGTTGGGAGGGCGTCGGGGCCTGGGCGTCCGAAATGGCATAGTTTTTTCGAGGGTCCTCGTACCAGGGAGTTCACGGTCAGAGGCCTGCCCTAAAATGGCAAGAAATGCCCAGCGCGCAGCGCTGAAATAGTCACCGGGCCCGTGGGCTATAGCCTCGGGTCCGGGGGTCGGGGGTTTCGGGTTGCTTTGTCGTCGGAAATGGGTACAGTTTTCGAGGGTCCTCGCAGTGCCCAGTGGGAGGCTACGGTGAGAGGCCTGCCCTAAATGGCAAAAATGCCCAGCAGCGCAGCTGTGAAATAGTCACCGAGGCCGGTGGGCTATAGCCTTGGTCCGCTGGGGTTGGGAGGGTTTAAGGGGCCTGGCCGCCGAAAATGAGTACAGTCTTTCGAGGGTCCTCGTAGCCCGTGGAGGCTACGCTCAGAAGCCTGCCCTAAAATGGCAAGAATGCCCAGCGCGCAGCGTGAAATAGTCACCGAGGCCGTGGCCTATAGCCCTGGTCCGCGGGGTTGTGGAGGGGTTTCGGCCTGGCCGAAATGAGTACAGCCTTTTCGAGAGTCCTCGTAGCCTGGGCAGTAGGCTACGGTCATTAGCCTGCCCTAAAATTGCAAGACATGCCCCCAGCGGCGAAAGCTGCGTGAAATAGTCCGAGGCCGGTGGGCTATAGCCTTTGGTCCGCTGGGGCAGTGGGAGGGGCTTTAGGGGCTCGGGTCACGAAATGGGTGCGCCTTTCAAGGGTCCTCATGTGCCTGGGGAGGCTACGGTCGAAGCCCGCCCTAAATGACAAGAATGCCCAGCGCAGCGCAAGGAATAGTCACCGAGCCCTGGCTATAGCCTGGTCCGCTGGGGTCATGGGGGGTTTCAGGGCTCGTCACGAAAATGGGTACATTCTTTCGAGGGTCCTCGTGTGCCCAAGTGGGAGGCTACGGTCAGAGGCCTGCCCTAAATGGCAAGAATGCCCAGCGCGCAGCGCGGAAACGGTCGCCGAGGCCGGTGGGCTATAGCTTTGGTCCGCATGGGCCGGGAGGGCCGCTCAGGGGTTCTCGGGCGCCGGAAATGGGTACAGTTTTTTCAAGGTCCTCGTGTGCCCTGGGGAGGCTACGGTCAGAGGCCCGCCCTAAAATGACAAGAAATGCCCAGCCGCGCAGCTGCTGCGGAATTAGTCGCCGAGGCCGGTGGGCTATAGCCTTGGTCCGCTGGGGCCGGGGAGCGCTCGGGGTTCAAGGCCGAAATGGGTACAGTCTTTGAGGGTCTTCGTGCCCTGTGGGAGCCTACGGTCAAGCCCGTCCTAAAATAGCAAGAAATGCTCGCCGCGCAGTGGCCAAATAGTCGCCGAGGCCGGTGGCACAGCCTTGGTCCGCTGGGGTGGGGAGGGGCTTTAGGGGCTCGTCGTCGAAAATGGGTACAGCCATTTCAAGGGTCCTCTTGTGCCTGGGCTGGAGGCTACGGTCAAGCCCCGCCCTAAATGACAAGAAATGCCCAGCGCAGCAGCTGTGAAATAGTCACCGAGCCCGTGGGCTATAGCCTTGGTCCGCTGGGGCTGGGGGCTTTAGGGCTCGTCGTCGAAAATGGGTACATTCTTTTCGAGGGTCCTCGTGTGCCCAGTGGGAGGCTACGGTCAGAGGCCTGCCCTAAAATGGCAAGAAATGCCCAGCGGCGCAGCGCGTGAAACGGTCGCCGAGGCCGGTGGGCTATAGCCTTTGGTCCGCATGGGTTGGGGAGGGCCGTTCAGGGGTTCTGGGCGTCGGAAATGGGTACAGTTTTTTCGAAGGTCCTCGTGTGCCCCGTGGGAGGCTACGGTCAGAGGCCTGCCCTAAAATGACAAGAAATGCCCAGCGGCGCAGCGCGTGAATTAGTCGCCGAGGCCGGTGGGCTATAGCCTTTGGTCCGCGGGGTCGGGAGGGGTTTGGGGGCCTGTCGCCGAAAATGAGTATGCCTTTTCGAGGGTCCTCGGTGCCCATGGGAGGCTACGCTCGTAAGCCCGCCCTAAAATGGCAAGAAATGCCCAGCGCGCAACAAGGTGAAATAGTCACCGAGGCCGGTGGCCTATAGCCTTTGGTCCGCGGGGTTGTGGAGGGGGTTTCTGGGGCTCTGGTCGCCGAAAATGGGTACAGTCTTTCGAGAGTCCTCGTGGTGCCTGGGCAGGCTACGGCCAGAAGCCTGCCCTAAAATTTCAAGACATGCCCAGCGGCGGAGCGCGTGAAATAGTCGCCGAGGCCGGTGGGCTATAGCCTTTGGTCCGCGGGGGTTGGGGAGGGGGTTTAGGGCTCGTCACGAAAATGGGTACAGTTTTCAAGGGTCCTCATGTGCCTGGGTGGGAGGCTACGGTCAGAAGCCTGCCCTAAATGACAAGAAATGCCCAGCGCAGCGCGTGAAATAGTCACCGAGCCCGGTGGCTATAGCCTTTGGTCCGCTGGGGTCAGTGGGGGCTTAGGGGCTCGTCACGAAAATGGGTACATTCTTTTCGAGGGTCCTCGGTGCCCAAAGGGGAGGCTACGGTCGAGGCCTGCCCTAAATGGCAAGAATGCCCAGCCGCGCAGCGCTGAAACGGTCGCCGAGGCCGGTGGGCAGCCTTTGGTCCGCATGGGCTGGGAGGGCCGCTCAGGGTTCCGGGCCGGAAATGGGTACAGTTTTTCAAGGTCCTCGTGGTGCCCTGGTGGGAGGCTACGGCCGAGGCCCGCCCTAAAATGACAAGAATGCCCAGCGCGCAGCTGCGGAATTAGTCGCCGAGGCCGGTGGGCTATAGCCTTGGTCCGCTGGGGCCGGGAGCGGCGCTCGGGGTTCTCGCGCCGAAATGGGTACAGTCTTTTTGAGGGTCTCGTGCCCTGGGAGCCACGGTCAAGCTCGCCCTAAAATAGCAGGAAATGCCCAGCGCAAAGGCGTCAAATAGTCGCCGAGGCCGGCGGGCAATAGCCTTTGGTCCGCTGGGTCGGGAAGGTGTTTCCGGGGTTTTGTCGCCGAAATGGGTACAATCTTTCGAGGGTCCTCGTACCCAAAGGGGAGGCTACGGTCAGAGGCCTGCCCGAAAATTGCAGGAAATGCCCAGCATCGCAGCTCGGTAAATAGTCACTGAGGCCGGTGGGCTATAGCCTTTGGTCCGCGGGGCTTGGGGAGGGGATTTCGGGGCTCGTCCACTAAACGGGTACATGCCTTTTCGAGGGTCCTCGGTGCCTGGAGGGGAGGCTACTACCGAAGCCTCGCCCTAAAATAGCAAGAAATGCCCAGCGCGCAGTGCGAAATACGCCGAGGCCGGTGGGCTAGGGACCTGGTCCGCGGGCCGGGGGAAGGTGTTTCGGGCCTGGTCGCCGAATGGGTACATTTTTCAATGGTCCTCGTGTTCCAAGTGGGAGGCTACGGTCAGAAGCCTACCCTAAAATGGCAAGACATGCCCAGCGGCGCAGCGCGGGAAATAGTCACCGTGGCCGGGCTATAGCCTTCGTCCGCCGGGGTTTGGGGTTGCTCGGTCACGGAAATGGGCACAGCCTTTTCGAGGGTCCTCGTAGCCCAAAGGGAGGCTACGGTGAGAGGCCTGCCCTAAATGGCAAAAATGCCCAGCAGCGCAGCGTGAAATAGCCATCGAGGCCGTGGGATATAGCCTTTGGTCCGCTGGGTTGGGAGGGTTTTTGGGCTCGCCGAAAATGAGTACGCCTTTCGAGGGTCCTCGTGGTGCCCAGCTGGAGGTTACATTCAAGCCTGCCTAAAATGGCAAGAATGCCCAGCGCAGCGCTGGAAATAGTCACCGAGGCCGGTGGGCTATAGCCTGGTCCGCGGGGTTGTGGAGGGGTTTCGGGCCTGGTCACGAAAATGAGTACAGCCTTTTCGAGGTCCTCGTGCCAGCGAGGCTAACGGCCCAAAATTGCAAGACATGCCGAGCGGCGAAGCGCTGTGAAATAGTCGCCGAGGCCGGTATAGCCTGGGTCCGCGGGAGGGAGGTTTAGGGCTCGTCGCCGAAAATGGGTACGCCTTTTCGAGGGTCCTCATGTGCCCGCGGGAGGCTACGGTCAGAAGCCTGCCCTAAATGGCAAGAAATGCCCAGCGCGCAGCTGAAATAGTCACCGAGGCCGGTGGGCTATAGCCTTTGGTCCGCGGGTCCGCGGGGTTTAGGGGCCTGTTGTCCAAATGGGTACGCCTTTTCGAGGGTCCTCGTGGTGCCCAATGGGAGGCTACGGTGAGAGGCTCGCCAAATGGGAAGAAATGCCCAGCGCAGCAGTGGAAATAGTCACCGAGGCCGTGGGCTATAGCCTTTGGTCCGGGGGTCGGGCGGGGTTTCTGGGCCTGCCGCCGAAATGAGTACAGTCTTTCGAGGGTCCTCGTGTGCCTGGGGAGGCTACGGTCAAGCTCTCTAAAATTGCAAGATATACCCAAAGGAAATAGTCGCCGAGGCCGGTGGGCTATAGCCTTGGTCCGCGGGGGTGGGAGGGGTTTAGGGCCTGGGTCGCCGAAAATGGGTACAGTCTTTCGAGGGTCCTCATGTGCCCAAGTGGGAGGCTACGGTCAGAAGCCTACCCTAAATGGCAAGAAATGCCCAGCGCGCAGTCACTGTGAAATAGTCACCGAGGCCGTGGGCTATAGCCTTTTGGTCCGCTGGGGGTGGGGAGGGGTTTAGGGCTCGGTCCAAAATGGGTACATTCTTTTGAGGGTCCTCGTGTGCCCTGTGGGAGGCTACGGTTAGAGGCCTGCCCTAAAATGGCAAGAAATACCTAGCGGCGCAGCGCGTGAAACGGTCGCCGAGGCCGGTGGGCTATACCTTTGGTCCGCATGGGCCGGGAGGGCCGCTTGGGGTTCCGGGCGCCGAAATGGGTACAGCCTTCGAGGGTCCTTGTGTGCCTGGGAGAGGCTACGGCGAGGCTGCGCCTAAAATGGCAACAAATGCCCAGCCGCGCGCGCGAATTAGTCACCGAGGCCGTGGGCTATAGCCTTGGTCCACGGGACGGGAGGGGCTTCGGGGCCTGGTCGTCGGAATTTGGTACAGTCTTTTCGAGGGTCCTCGTGTGCCCAGCTGAGGCTACGGTCAGAAGCCTGCCCTAAAATGGCAAGAAATGCCCAGCGCGCAAGGAAGTAAGTCGCCGAGGCCGGTGGCTATAGCCTTAGGTCCGCTGGGGCTGGGAGGGAGTTCGGGGCTCTAGGCGTCCAAATGGGTACTCTTCAAGGTCCTCGTGGTACCCAGCTGGGAGGCTACGGTCAGAGGCTCGCCCTAAAATGGTAAGAAATGCCCGCGCATCAAGGGAAATAGTCACCGAGGCCGTGGCTATAGCCTGGTCCGCTGGGGTCGGGGCGGGGTTTCGGGCTCGCCGGAAATGGGTACAGTCTTGTCGTGGGTCCTGGTGTACACAGTGGGAGGCTACGGGGAGAGGCCTGCCCCAAAATGGCAAGAAATGCCCAGCGCACGCGGTGAAATAGTCATCGAGGCCGCGGGCTATAGCCTTTGGTCCGCTGGGGTCAGCGGGGTTTCGGCGGTTCTGGTCGTCGGAAATGGGTACAGTCTTTTCGACGGTCCTTGTGTGCCCAGTGGGAGGCTACGGTTAGAGGCCTGCCCCAAAATGGCAAGAAATGCCCAGCGGCACAGCGCGTGAAATAGTCACTGAGGCCGGTGGGCTATAGCCTTTGGTCCGCGGGGGTTGGGGAGGGGGTTTAGGGGCTCTGGTCGTCGAAAATGGCATGCAGTCTTTTCGAGGGTCCTCGTGGTGCCCAAAGGGGAGGCTTCACCAGAATCTCGCCCTAAAATGGCAAAAAATGCCCATGGGCTGGAAGGTGGAAATAGTCACCGAGGCCGGTGGGCTATAGGGTTTGGTCCGCGGGGGTTGGGGAGGGGGTTTAGGGGGCTCTGTGGTTCGGACATGGTTATAGTCTTTTCGAGGGTCCTCGTGTGCCCAATGGGAGGCTACGGTCAGAAGCCTGCCCTAAAATGGCAAGAAATACCCAGCGGCACAGCCCGTGAAATAGTCACCGAGGCCGGTGGGCTATAGCCTTTGGTCCGCGGGGGTTGGGAGGGGTTTCGGCCCGTCATCGAAACGGCATGCCTTTTCGAGGGTCCTCGTGTGCCCTGTGGGAGGCTACGGTCAGAGGCCTGCCCTAAAATGGCAAGAAATACCTAGCGGCGCAGCGCGTGAAACGGTCGCCGAGGCCGGTGGGCTATAGCCTTTGGTCCGCATGGGTTGGGGAGGGCCGTTTGGGGGTTCCGCGCCGGAAATGGGCAGTCTTCGAGGTCCTGTGTGCCCAAGGAGAGGCTACGTCGAGGCCTGCCCTAAAATGGCAACAATGCCCAGCGCGGGCGCGCTGGAATTAGTCATCGAGGCCGTGGGCTATAGCCTGGTCCACGGGGACGGGAGGGCTTCGGGCCTGGCCGCCGGAATTTGGTACAGTCTTTTCGAGGGTCTTCGTGGTGCCTGGGAGGCTACGGTCAAGCTCGCCCTAAAATGGCAAGACATGCCCAGCGCGCAGCGCGGAAATATTCGCCGAGGCCGGGTGGGCTATAGCCTGGGTCCGCGGGGCTGGGAGGGGCGCTCGGGGCCTGGGCGTCCAAATGGCATGCTTTTCGAGGGTCCTCGTGTACCCAGTGGGAGTCTACGGTCAGAGGCCTGCCCTAAAATGGCAAGAAATACCCAGCGGCACAGCCCGTGAAATAGTCACCGAGGCCGGTGGGCTATAGCCTTTGGTCCGCGGGGGTTGGGGAGGGGGTTTCGGGGGCTCTGGTCATCGGAAATGGGTACAGTCTTTTCGAGGGTCCTCGTGTGCCCAGTGGGAGGCTACGGTTAGAAGCCGGCCCTAAAATGGCAAGACATGCCCAGCGGCGCAGCGCGTGAAATATTCGCCGAGGCCGGTGGGCTATAGCCTTTGGTCCGCGAGGGTTGGGGAGTGGGTTTAGGGGGCTGTGGTCATCGAAAATGGGTACAGTCTTTTCGAGGGTCCTCGTGTGCCCAGTGGGAGGCTACGGTCAGAGGCCTGCCCCAAAATGGCAAGAAATGCCCAGCGGCGCAGCGCGTGAAACGGTCGCCGAGGCCGGTGGGCTATAGCATTTGGTCCGCGAGGGTTGGGGAGGGGGTTTAGGGGGCTCTGGGCATCGGAAATGGGTACAGTCTTTTCGAGGGTCCTCGTGTGCCCCGTTGGAGGCTACGTTCAGAATCCTGCCCTAAAATGGCAAAAAATGCCCAGCGGCGTAGCGCGTGAAATAGTCACCGAGGCCGGTGGGCTATAGGTTTTGGTCCGCGGGGGTTGGGGAGGGGGTTTAGGGGGCTCTGGTCTTCGGAAATGGTTATAGTCTTTTCGAGGGTCCTCGTATGCCCAATGGGAGTCTACGGTCAGAAGCCTGCCCTAAAATGGCAAGAAATACCCAGCGGCACAGCCCGTGAAATAGTCACCGAGGCCGGTGGGCTATAGCCTTTGGTCCGCGGGGGTTGGGGAGGGGGTTTCGGCCTCGGGTCATCGGAAATGGGTACAGGCTTTTCGAGGGTCCTCGTGTGCCCAGCGAGGCTACGGCTCCCCGCCCTAAAATGGCAAGACATGCCCAGCTGCGCAGCGCTGCGGAAATAGTCGCCGAGGCCGGGGGGCTATAGCCTTGGTCCGCTGGGTCGGGAGGCGCTCGGGGCTCTGGGCGTCCGAAATGGGTACAGTCTTTTCCAGGGTCCTCGTGTACCCAGTGGGAGTCTACGGTCAGAGGCCTGCCCGAAAATGGCAAGAAATGCCCAGCATCGCAGCGCGGGAAATAGTCACCGAGGCCGGTGTGCTATAGCCTTTGGTCCGCGGGGGTTGGGGAGGGGGTTTCGGGGGCTCTGGTCATCGGAAACGGGTATGTTTTTCGAGGGTCTCGGTGCCTCAGGAGGCTACGGTTAGAAGCCTGCCCTAAAATGGCAAGACATGCCCAGCGGCGCAGCGCGTGAAATATTCGCCGAGGCCGGTGGGCTATAGCCTTTGGTCCGCGGGGGTTGGGGAGGGGCGTTCGGGGGCTCTGGGCGTCCGAAATGGGTACAGTCTTTTCGAGGGTCCTCGTGTACCCAGTGGGAGTCTACGGTCAGAGGCCTGCCCTAAAATGGCAAGAAATACCCAGCGCCACAGCCCGTGAAATAGTCACCGAGGCCGGTGGGCTATAGCCTTTGGTCCGCGGGGCCGGGAGGGGGTTTCGGGCTCGTCATCGGAAATGGGTACAGTCTTTTCGAGGGTCCTCGGTGCCCAGCTGGGAGGCTACATGTTAGAAGCCGGCCCTAAAATGGCAAGACATGCCCAGCGGCGCAGCGCGTGAAATATTCGCCGAGGCCGGTGGGCTATAGCCTTTGGTCCGCGAGGGTTGGGGAGTGGGTTTAGGGGGCTGTGGTCATCGAAAATGGGTACAGTCTTTTCGAGGGTCCTCGTGTGCCCAGTGGGAGGCTACGGTCAGAGGCCTGCCCCAAAATGGCAAGAAATGCCCAGCCGCGCAGCGCGGAAACGGTCGCCGAGGCCGGTGGGCAGGCACTTTGGTCCGCGAGGGCTGGAGGGGTTAGGGCCCGCACGAAATGGCAGTCTTTTCGAGGGTCCCTGGTGCCCTGCTGGAGGCTACGGTCCGAGGCCGCCTAAAATGAGCGCATTGCGTGAAATAGTCACCGGCCGTGGGCTATAGCCTTTGGTCCGGGCGGGGAGGGGTTTAGGTGGCTCGTCATCGAAATGGGTATGCTTTTTTCAAGGTCCTCGTGGTGCCCTGGTGGGGAGGCTACGGCTCGAGGCCTGCCTTAAAATGACAAGAATGCCCAGCGCAGCGCTGCGGAATTAGTCTCGAGGCCGTGGGCTATAGCCTCGGTCCGCTGGGGCCGGGGAGCGGCGCTCGGGGTTCCGGGCGCCGAAATGGGTACAGTCCTGAGGGTCTCGTGCCCTGTGGGAGGCTACGGTCAGAAGCCTGTCCTAAAATAGCAAGAAATGCCGGCGCAAAGGCGCCAAAAGTCGCGGAGGCCGGGCAATAGCCTGGTCCGCTGGGTCAAGGTGTTTCGGGGCTCGGTGCCCAGCCGAGGTTAGAAGCCTGCCCTAAAATGGCAAGACATGCCCAGCGCGCAGCGCTGAAATATTCGCCGAGGTCGGTGGGCTATAGCCGGTCCGCTGGGGTTGAGGAGGGGCGTCGGGGCTCGGCGTCCAAATGGGTACAGTCTTTCGAGGGTCCTCGTACCCTGGGGAGTTCTACGGTCAGAGGCCTGCCCTAAAATGGCAAGAAATACCCAGCGCCACAGCCTGTGAAATAGTCACCGAGGCCGTGGGCTATAGCCTTGGTCCGGGGGGGGAGGGGTTTCGGGGCTCGTCATCGGAAATGGGTACAGTCTTTTCGAGGGTCCTCGGTGCCCAGCTGGAGGCTACGGTCAAGCCTACCCTAAATGGCAAGACATGCCCAGCGCGCAGCTGAAATAGTCGCCGAGGCCGTGGGCTATAGCCTTGGTCCGGGGGTTGGGAGGGCGCTCGGGGCCTGGGAGTCCGAAATGGGCACAGTCTTTTCGTGGGTCCTCGTTCGCCTAGTGGGAGGCTACGGTCAGAGGTTCGCATTAAAATGGCAAGAAATGCCCAGCATCGCAGCTGGAAATAGTCACCGAGGCCGGTAAAGCAGCCTTGGTCCGCGGGGTCGGGAGGGGTTTCGGGCTCGTCATCGGAACGGCACAGTCTTTTCAAGGGTCCTCGTGTGCCTAGTGGGAGGCTACGGTCAGAAGCCTACCCTAAAATGGCAAGACATGCCCAGCGGCGCAGCGCGGGAAATAGTCACCGAGGCCGGTGGGCTATAGCCTTTGGTCCGCGGGGGTTTCGGGTTGCTCTGGTCGTCGGAAATGGGTACAGTCTTTTCGAGGGTCCTCGCAGCCCAGTGAGGCTACGATGAGATGCTCCGCCTAAATGGCAAAATGCCCAAGAGAGCGCAGTCAAGGTGAAATAGTTACTGAGGCCGGTGGGATATAGCCTTTGGTCCGCGGGGGTTGGGGAGGGGTTTTAGGGGGCTCTGGTCGTCGAAAATGAGTACATTCTTTTCGAGGGTCCTCGTGTGCCCAGTGGGAGGCTACATTCAGAAGCCTGCCCTAAAATAGCAAGAAATGCCCAGCGGCGCAGCGCGTGAAATAGTCACCGAGGCCGGTGGGCTATAGCCTTTGGTCCGCGGGGGTTAGGGAGTGGGTTTCGGGGGCTCTGGTCGTCGAAAATGAGTACAGTCTTTTCGAGGTCCTCGTGTGCCCAGTGGGAGGCTACGGTCAGAAGCCTGTCCAAAATTGCAAGACATGCCCAGCGGCGTAGCGCGTGAAATAGTCGCCGAGGCCGGTGGGCTATAGCCTTTGGTCCGCGGGGGTAGGGGAGGGGGTTTAGGGGGCTCGTCCGAAATGGGTACAGCCTTTTCGAGGGTCTCGTGCCTGGGAGGCTACGGTCGAAGCCTGCCCTAAAATGGCAAGAAATGCCCAGCGCAGCTGCGGAAATAGTCCACCGAGGCCGGTGGCTATAGCCTCGGTCCGCTGGGGTTGGGCGGGGTTTCGGGGCTCGTCCGAAAATGAGTATAGTCTTTCCGAGGGTCCTCGGTGCTCAGCTGAGGCTACGGTCAGAAGCTCGCCCTAAAATTGCAAGACATGCCCAGCGCGGAAGGTGAAATAGTCGCCGAGGCCGGTGGGCTATAGCCTTTTGGTCCGCGGGGTGGGGAGGGGTTTAGGGCTCGCCGAAAATGGGTACATTTTCGAGGGTCCTCGTGCCTGGGGGAGGCTACGGCCGAAGTTTCGCCTAAATGGCAAGAAATGCCCAGCGCGCAGCGCTGGTGAAATAGTCACCGAGGCCGTGGGCTATAGCCTTTGGTCCGCTGGGGTCCGGGAGGGGGTTTAGGGGCTCGTCACGAAATGGGTACATTCTTTTCGAGGGTCTCGCAGTGCCCTGGGAGGCTACGGTCGAGGCCTGCCCTAAATGGCAAGAAATACCTAGCGCGCAGCGCGGAAACGGTCGCCGAGGCCGGTGGGCTAGCCTGGTCCGCATGGGCCGGGAGGGCCGCTTGGGGGTTCCGGGCGCCGGAAATGGGTACAGTCTTTCGAGGGTCCTTGTGCCTGGGGAGGCTACGGTCGAGGCTCGCCCTAAAATGGCAACAGCGGCGCGCGCGGGAATTAGTCAATGAGGCCGGGCTATAGCCTTTTGGTCCGCTGGGTTGGGAGGGGGTTTAGGGCTCTGGTCGCCGAAAATGGTACATTCTTTCGAGGGTCCTCGTGGTGCCCCTGTGGGAGGCTACGGTCGAGGCCCGCCCTAAAATGGCAAGAAATACCTAGCGCGCAGCTGCGGAAACGGTCCGCCGAGGCCGGTGGGCTATAGCCTTTGGTCCGCATGGGCCGGGAGGGCCGCTGGGGGTTCCGCGCCGGAAATGGCATGCCTTTTCGAGGGTCCTTGTGTGCCTGGGGAGGCTACGGCCGAGGCTCGCCTTTAAATGGCAACAAATGCCCAGCGCGCGGGCGCTGGAATTAGTCATCGAGGCCGCGGGCTATAGCCTTGGTCCACGGGACGGGAGGGGCTTCGGGGCCCGGGTCGGAATTTGGCATAGTCTTTCGAGGGTCCTGTGACCTGGGAGGCTTACGGTCAAGCCCGCCTCTAAATGGCAAGACACCAGCGCGCAGCAAAGGTGAAATAGTCGCCGAGGCCGTGGGCTATAGCCTTTAGTCCGCTGGGCTGGGAGGGGAGTTCGGGGCTCGTCCAAATGGGTTTTCAAGGTCCGTACCCAGCTGAGGCTACTAGAGGCCTGCCCTAAAATGGCAAGAAATGCCGCGGCGGCATCTGGAAATAGTCACCGAGGCCGGTGGGCTATAGCCTGGTCCGCTGGGGTTGGGCGGTCGGCCCGCCGTCGGAAATGGGTACAGTCTTTTCGAGGGTCCTCGTGTGCCCAGTGGGAGGCTACGGTGAGAGGCCTGCCCCAAAATGGCAAGAAATGCCCAGCGGCACAGCGCGTGAAATAGTCACTGAGGCCGGTGGGCTATAGCCTTTGGTCCGCGGGGGTTGGGGCGGGGGTTTCGGCGGTTCTGGTCGTCGGAAATGGGTACAGTCTTTTCGACGGTCCTTGTGTGCCCAGTGGGAGGCTACGGTTAGAGGCCTGCCCCAAAATGGCAAGAAATGCCCAGCGGCACAGCGCGTGAAATAGTCACTGAGGCCGGTGGGCTATAGCCTTTGGTCCGCGGGGGTCGGGGAGGGGGTTTATGGGCTCGTCATCGAAATGGGTACATGCCTTTTCGAGGGTCCTCGTAGCCTGGGAGGCTACGCTCAGAATCCTCGCCCTAAAATGGCAAAAATGCCCATCGGGCGAAGGCTGTGGAAATAGTCACCGAGGCCGTGGGCTATAGGTTTTGCACGCCTGGGAGGGGCTGGGGTTCCGTCGCCAAATGGGTAAAGTCTTTTCGAGGGGCCTCGTGTGCCCAAGGAGGCTACGGTCATAGGCCTCGCCCTAAATTGCAAAATGCCCAGCCGGGCGCAGTGAGTGAAATAGTCACCGAGGCCGTGGGCTATAGCCTTTGGTCCGCGGGGTCGGGAGGGGCTTAGGGCTCTGGTCGTCGAAAATGGGTACATTCTTTTCGAGGGTCCTCGTGTGCCCTGTGGGAGGCTACGGTCAGAGGCCTGCCCTAAAATGGCAAGAAATACCTAGCGGCGCAGCGCGTGAAACGGTCGCCGAGGCCGGTGGGCTATAGCCTTTGGTCCGCATGGGTTGGGGAGGGCGGTTTGGGTTCCGCCGAAATGGGTACAGTCTTTTCGAGGGTCCTTGTGTGCCCAAAGGAGGCTACTACGGTCGAGGCCTGCCTTAAAATGGCAACAAATGCCCAGCGCGCGGGCGCTGAATTAGTCACCGAGGCCGTGGGCTATAGCCTTTGGTCCACGGGACGGGAGGGGGCCTGGGCTCGCCGAATTTGGCATAGTCTTTTCGAGGGTCCTCAGACCAGGGAGGCTACGGTCAAGCCCGCCTAAAATGGCAAGACATGCCCAGCGCGCAGCTGCAGGAAATAGTCGCCGAGGCCGGGCTACAGCCTAGGTCCGCTGGGGTCGGGAGGGAGTTCGGGGCTCGGGCGTCAAATGGGTACAGTCTTTCAAGGTCCTCGTGTACCTGGGAGGCTACGTCCAGAGGCCTGCCCTAAATGGCAAAAATGCCAGGCAAGCACAGCGCTGGAAATAGTCACCGAGGCCGGTGGCTATAGCCTTTGGTCCGCTGGGGTCATGGGCTCGGGGCCTGCCGGAAATGGGTACAGTCTTTTCGAGGGTCCTCGGTGCCCAAAGTGGGAGGCTACGGTGAGAGGCCTGCCCAAAATGGTAAGAATGCCCAGCGGCACAGCTGTGAAATAGTCACCGAGGCCGTGGGCTATAGCCTTGGTCCGGGCGGGGTCGGGGTTTCGGCGGTTCTGGTCGTCGGAAATGGGTACAGTCTTTTCGACGGTCCTTGTGTGCCCAGTGGGAGGCTACGGTTAGAGGCCTGCCCCAAAATGGCAAGAAATGCCCAGCGGCACAGCGCGTGAAATAGTCACTGAGGCCGGTGGGCTATAGCCTTTGGTCCGCGGGGGTCGGGGAGGGGGTTTAGGGGGCTCTGGTCATCGAAAATGGGTACAGTCTTTTCGAGGGTCCTCGTGTGCCCAAAGTGAGGCTACGCTCAGAATCCCTCACTAAAATGGCAAAAATGCCCATCGGCGCAGGAAATAGTCACCCGGCCGGTGGGCGGGCTGGGCACGGGGTCAGGGAGGTTCTGGTCGCCAAATGGGTAAAGCCTTTTCGAGGGTCCTTGTGTGGCCAGTGGGAGGCTTAGGTCATAGGCCTGCCCTAAAATTGCAAAAATGCTCAGCGCGCAGCGAGTGAAATAGTCACCGAGGCCGTGGGCTATAGCCTTGGTCCGCTGGGGCCGGGAGGGGCCAGGGGCCTGGTTCGAAATGGTTATAGTCTTTTCGAGGGTCCTCGCAGCCCAATGGGAGGCTACGCCTGCCCTAAAATGGCAAGAAATCCCCAGCTGCACAGCGCGTGAAATAGTCACCGAGGCCGTGGGCTAGCCTTTAGTCCGCGGGGCCGGGAGGGGTTTCGGGGCTCCGTCATCGGAATGGGTACAGTCTTTCGAGGGTCTCGTAGCCCAAAGGGAGGCTATTAGAAGCCTGCCTAAAATGGCAAGACATGCTCAACGGCGCAGCGTGTGAAATAGTCGCCGAGGCCGGTGGGCTACAGCCTTGGTCCGCGAGGGTCCGGGAGGTTTAGGGCTCGTCATCGAAAATGGGTACAGTCTTTTCGAGGGTCCTCGGTGCCCGCGGGAGGCTACGGTCCGAAGCCGTCCCTACTATGGCAAGCCATGCCCAGCGGCGCAGCTCGTGAAATATTCGCCGAGGCCGGTGGGCTATAGCCTTTGGTCCGCGAGGGTTGGGGAGTGGGTTTAGGGGGCTCTGGTCATCGAAAATGGGTACAGTCTTTTCGAGGGTCCACGTGCCCAAAGGGAGGCTACGGTCAGAGGCCTGCCACAAATGGCAAGAAATGCCCAGCGCGCAAGGTGAAACGGTCGCCGAGGCCGGGTGGGCTATAGCCTTTGGTCCGCGAGGGTGGGAGGGGTTTAGGGCTCGCATCGGAAATGGGTACAGTCTTTTCGAGGGTCCTCGCAGCCCTGCTGGAGGCTACGGTCCGAGGCCTGCCCTAAAATGACAAGAAATGCCAGCGCGCAGTGCGCGTGAAATAGTCACCGATGCCGGTGGGCTATAGCCTTGGTCCGCTGGGCGCGGGAGGGGGTTTAGGTGGCTCGTCATCAAAAATGGGCATGCTCAAGGTCCTGTGCCTGTGGAGGCTACGGTCGAGGCTCGCCAGAAAATGACAAGAAATGCCCAGCGGGCGCAGAAGGCCAAATAGTCGCCGAGGCCGTGGCACAGCCTTTGGTCCGCGGGGCCGGGGAAGGTGCTCGGGGCTCGTCATCGAAATGGGTACAGCCTTTTCGAGGTCTCGTGGTGCCCTGGGAGGCTACGGTCAGATGCCTACCCTAAAATGGCAAGACATGCCCAGCGCGCAGCGTGCAGGAAATAGTCGCCGAGGCTGGCCGTGAGGCGCCCGGGGCCTGGGCGTCCAAATGGGTACATTCTTTTCGAGGGTCCTCGTGTGCCCTGTGGGAGGCTACGGTCAGAGGCCTGCCCGAAAATGGCAAGAAATGCCCAGCATCGCAGCGCGGGAAATAGTCACTGAGGCCGGTGTGCTATAGCCTTTGGTCCGCGGGGGTTGGGGAGGGGGTTTCGGGGGCTCTGGTCATCGAAAACGGGTACAGTCTTTTCGAGGGTCCTCGTGTGCCCAGTGGGAGGCTACGGACAGAAGCCTGACCTAAAATAGCAAGAAATACCAAGCGCAGCGGCTGAATAGTCGCCGAGGCCGGTGGGCTATAGCCTTCGTCCCTGGGGTCGGGAAGGTGTTTCGGGCTCGTCCATAATGGCAGTCTTTTCAAGGGTTCTCGTGTGCCTAGTGAGGGTACGGTCGAAGCTCACCCTAAAATGGCAAGACATGCCCAGCCGGCGCAGAAGGCGGAAATAGTCACCGAGGCCGTGGGCTATAGCCTTTGGTCCGCTGGGTCAGGGCGGGCCGTTGCTCGGCCGCCGGAAATGTGTACAGTCTTTTCGAGGGGCCTCGTAGCCCAAAGTGGAGGTTACTGTGAGAGGCCTGCCCTAAATGGCAAAAATGCTCAGCAGCGCAGCGCGGTGAAATAGTTACCGAGGCCGTGGTGATATAGCCTGGTCCGCTGGGGGGGAGGGGTTTTAGGGCTCGCCGAAAATGAGTATGCCTTTTCGAGGGTCCTCGTGGTGCCCAAAAGGAGGCTACATTCAGAAGCCCGCCCTAAATGGCAAGAAATGCCCAGCGCGCAAAGGAAATAGTCACCGAGGCCGTGGGCTATAGCCTTTGGTCCGGGGGTCAGCGGGGTTTCGCGGCCCGCCTGAAATGGCATGCTTCGAGGGGCCCTGTGCCTGGGAGGCTACGAGAGGCCTGCCCCAAATGCAAAATGCCCAGAACAGAAGGTGAAATAGTTAGCACGAGGCCGGTGGGATATAACCTTGTCCGCGGGGGCTGGGAGGGCGCTGGGGCTCAGGCGCCCAAAATGGGTACATTCTTTCGGTCCTGCGTGGTACCTGGTGGAGGCTTACAAGAGGCCTGCCCCATCGAATGGCAAGAAATGCCCAGCCGCACGCTGCGGAAATAGTCACCGAGGCCGGTGGGCTATAGCCTTGGTTTGGCATGGGCCGGGGAGGCGTCGGGGCTCGTCCAAATGGTATACTTTTCGAGGGTCCTCGTACCCAGTGGGAGTTCACGGCCGAGGCCTGCCCGAAATGGCAAGAAATGCCCAATCGCAGCGCCGAAATAGTCACCGAGGCCGGTGTGCTATAGCCTTGCCCATGGGGCCGAGGGGCGTCGGGCCTGGAGTCCGAAATGGGCATACCGAGGGTCCGTGGTACCCAGTGGAGTCTACGTCCGAGGCTCAAAATGGCAAGAAATGCCCAAGCATCGCAGCGCGGAAATAGTCACCGAGGCCGTGTGCTATAGCCTTGGTCCGCGGGTCGGGAGGGGGTTTCGGGCTCAACATCGGAAACGGCACAGTCTTTTCGAGGGTCCTCGTAGCCCAAGTGGGAGGCTACGGTCAGAAGCCCGTCCTAAAATAGCAAGAATGCCCAGCGCGAGGCCAATAGCCGAGGCCGGTGGGCTATAGCCTGGTCCTCGGGGTCGGGAAGGTGTTTCGGGGCCTCGTCATAAATGGGTATAGTCTTTCAAGGGTTCTCGGTGCCTAGTGGAGGCTACGTCAGAAGCCTACCCTAAATGGCAGCCGCGCACGGTGCGGGAAATAGTCACCGAGGCCGCGGCTATAGCCTGGGTCCGCGGGGTCACGGGCTGGGTTGCCCGGGTCGCGGAAATGGCATGTTTTTCGAGGGTCCTGTAGCCGGGGAGGCTATGAGAGGTCCTGCCCTAAATGGCAAAATGCCCAGCGCGCAGCGCGTGAAATAGTTACCGAGGTCAGGATATAGCCTTGGTCCGCGGGGTCGGGAGGGGTTTTAGGGGGCTCGTCGCCGAAAATGAGTACATCTTTTCGAGGTCCTCAGCCTGGGAGGCTACAGAGCCCGCCTAAAATGGCAAGAATGCCCAGCCGCGCATAAGGTGCGAAATAGTCACCGAGGTCATGGGCTATAGCCTTTGGTCCGCGGGGGGCTGCGGGGCGTGGGCCTGGCGCCGGAAATGGGCATGTCTTTCGAGGGGTCTGCAGCCCAAAGTGAGGCTACGTGAGAGGCCCGCCTAAAATGCAAAATGCCCAGCAGCCCAGCCGTGAAATAGTTAATCGAGGCCGGGTGGCTATAACCTTTGGTCCGCTGGGGTCAGGGGGAGGGGCCTGGGGCTCAAAATGGGTACATTCTTTTCGAGGGTCCTCGTACCCGCGGGAGGCTACTTAGAGGCCCGCCTGCAAATCGGCAAGAATGCCCAGGCACAAGGTGAAATAGTCACCGAGGCCGGGGCTATAGCCTTTGGTCCGCGGGGTCAGGGGTTTGGGGCTCGTCATGGAAATGGCATGCCTTTTCGAGGGTCCTCGGTGCCCATGGGAGGCTACGGTGAGGCCTGCCCTTAAAATGGCAAAAATGCCCGGTGAAATAGTCACCGAGGCCGGTGGGCTAGCCTTTGGTCCGCGGCCGGGAGGGGTTTAGGGGTTCTGTGGCCGAAATGGGCACAGTTTTGAGGGTCCTCGTGGTGCCTGGTGGGAGGCTACGTGAGGCCCGCCCTAAAATTGCAAAATGCCCAGCGCGCAGGTGGAAATAGTCACCGAGGCCGTGGGCTATAGCTTTGGTCAGCCGGGGTCGGGAGGGGTTTAGGGCTCCGTTTTCAAAATGGGTATAGTCTTTTCAAGGGTCCTAGTGTGCCCAATGGGAGGCTACGGTCAGAAGCCCCGCCCTAAATGGCAAGAAATACCCAGCGGCACAGCCCGTGAAATAGCCATCGAGGCCGCGGGCTATAGCCTTTGGTCCGCGGGGTCGGGGAGGGGTTTCGGGGCCCGTCATCGGAAATGGCACAGTCTTTTCGAGGGTCCTCGTGCCTCGTGGAGGCTATGGTCAGAAGCCTGCCCTAAATGGCAAGACATGCCCAGCGCGCAGCGTGCGAAATAGCCGCCGAGGCCGTGGCACAGCCTTTTGGTCCGCGAGGGTCGGGAGGGGGGCCGTGGCTCGTCATCGGAAAATGGGTACAGCCTTTTCGAGGGTCCTCGTAGCCGAGTGGGAGGCTACGGTCAGAGTCCCGCCCCAAAATGGCAAGAAATGCCCAGCGCGCAGCGCTGGAAACGGTCGCCGAGGCCGGGGCTGGCAGCCTCGGTCCGCGGGGTCGGGAGGGGGTTTAGGGCTCGGGCATCGGAAATGGGTACATTTTTCGAGGGTCTCGTGCCCTGTTGAGGCTACGGCCAGAGGCCTGCCCTAAATGACAAGAAATGCCCAGCGCGAAAGGCTGAGGAAATAGTCACCGGCGCTGGGCTATAACCTTAGGTCCGCGGCGGGCGCTGGGAGGGGTTTAGGTGGCTCGTCATCGAAAATGGGTACAGTTTTTCAAGGTCCTCGGTGCCCCTGTGGGAGGCTACGTCAGAGGCCTGCCCTAAAATGACAAGAAATGCCCAAAGGCGCAGCGCGTGAATTAGTCGCCGAGGCCGGTGGGCTAGCCTTGGTCCGCTGGGGCCGGGGAGCGGCCCGGTTCCGGGCGCCGAAATGGGTACAAGGCCTGAGGGTCTCGGTACCAGGAGGCTACGGTCAGAAGCCTGTCCAAATAGCAAGAAATGCCCAGCAAGCGGCCAAATAGTCGCCGAGGCCGGTGGGCAATAGCCTTGGTCCACTGGGTCGGGAAGGCGGGGCTCGGGTCGCCGAAATGGGTACAGTCTTTACGAGGGTCCTCATGTGCCTCGTGGGAGGCTACGGTCGAAGCCTACCCTAAAATGGCAAGACATGCCCAGCGCAGCAGTGAAATAGCCGCCGAGGCCGGTGGGCTATGATTCGGGTCCGCGAGGGTCGGGAGAGGGTTTAGGGCTCGCCGGGCCGGAAATGGGTACAATTTTTCGAGGGTCCTCGCAGCCCAAAGTGAGGCTACGGTGAGAGCCTGCCCCAAAATGAGTAAGAATGCCCAGCGCACAACAAGGTGAAATAGTCACTGAGGCCGGTGGGCTATAGCCTTTGGTCCGCGGGGGTTGGGGCGGGGGTTTCGGCGGTTCTGGTCGTCGGAAATGGGTACAGTCTTTTCGACGGTCCTTGTGTGCCCAGTGGGAGGCTACGGTTAGAGGCCTGCCCCAAAATGGCAAGAAATGCCCAGCGGCACAGCGCGTGAAATAGTCACTGAGGCCGGTGGGCTATAGCCTTTGGTCCGCGGGGGTCGGGGAGGGGGTTTAGGGGGCTCTGGTCATCGAAAATGGGTACAGTCTTTTCGAGGGTCCTCGTGTGCCCAGTGGGAGGCTACGTTCAGAATCCTGCCCTAAAATGGCAAAAAATGCCCAGCGGCGTAGCGCGTGAAATAGTCACCGAGGCCGGGCCAGGTTTGCACGCTGGGCCGAGGGGCTTTGGGGTTCTGGTCGGCCAAAATGGGTAAAGTCTTTTCGAGGGTCCTCGCGCCCAGCTGGGAGGCTACGGTCATAGGCCTGCCCTAAATTGCAAAATGCCCAATGGGCGCAGCGAAGTGAAATAGTCACCGAGGCCGTGGGCTATAGCCTGGGTCCGCGGGGGGGAGGGAGTCAGAGGGGCCCGGCCTCGAAATGGTTATAGTCTTCGAGGGTCCTCGGTAGCCCACCCGAGGCTACCCTAAAATGGCAAGAATACCCAGCGGCACAGCCCGGTGAAATAGTCACCGAGGCCGTGGGCCAGCCTTTGGTCCGCGGGGCTGGGGAGGGGTTTCGGCCCGTCATCGGAAATGGGCCAGGTCTTTCGAGGGTCCTCGTAGCCCAAAGGGGAGGCTACGGTTAGAAGCTTGCCCTAAAATGGCAAGACATGCCCAGCGGCGCAGCGCGTGAAATAGTCGCCGAGGCCGGTGGGCTATAGCCTTTGGTCCGCGAGGGTTGGGGAGGGGTTTAGGGGGCTCTGGTCATCGAAAATGGGTACAGTCTTTTCGAGGGTCCTCGTGCCCAGCTGAGGCTACGGTTAGAAGCCTGCCCTTAAAATGGCAAGACATGCTCAGCGCGCAGCGTGGAAATAGTCGCCGAGGCCGGTGGGCTATCAGCTTTGGTCCGCGAGGGTTGGGAGGGGTTTAGGGGCTCGTCATCGAAATGGGTACAGCCTTTTCGAGGGTCCCCGTGGTGCCCGGGAGGCTACGGTCAAGCCGCCCTAAAATGGCAAGACATGCCCAGCGCGCAGCCGCGTGAAATATTCGCCGAGGCCGGTGGGCTATAGCCTTTCGGTCCGCGAGGGTCGGGAGGGGTTTAGGGTTCTCGGCATCGGAAAATGGGTACAGGCTTTTCGAGGGTCCTCGCAGCCCTGCTGGAGGCTACGTCCGAGGCCCGCCCTAAAATGACAAGAAATGCTCAGCGCGCAAAAGCGTGAAATAGTCACCGATGCCGTGGGCTATAGCCTTTGGTCCGCGGGCGCTGGGAGGGGTTTAGTGGCCTGGTCCATCGAAAATGGGTACAGTCTTTCAAGGTCCTCGTGGTGCCCTGCGGGAGGCTACGTCAGAGCCCGCCAGAAATGACAAGAAATGCCCAGCGCGCAGCGTGAATTAGTCGCCGAGGCCGGTGGGCTATAGCATTCGGTCCGCGGGGCCGGGGAGCGGCGTCGGGGGTTCCGCGCCGTAAATGGGCACAGTCTTTTGAGGGTCTCGTGCCCTGGGAGGCTACGGCGAAGCCCGCCCTAAAATAGCAAGAAATGCCCGCGCGAAGGCGCCAAAATAGTCGCGAGGCCGTGGGCACAGCCTCGGTCCGCGGGGTTGGGAAGGTGTTTCGGGGCCTGTGCAGTGCCTCTGGGAGGCTACGGTCAGAGGCCTGCCCGAAAATGGCAAGAAATGCCCAGCATCGCAGCGCGGGAAATAGTCACTGAGGCCGGTGTGCTATAGCCTTTGGTCAGCGGGGGTTGGGGAGGGGGTTTCGGGGGCTCTGGTCATCGGAAACGGGTACAGTCTTTTCGAGGGTCCTCGTGTGCCCAGTGGGAGGCTACGGTCAGAAGCCTGTCCTAAAATAGCAAGACATGCCCAGCGGCGCAGTGCGGGAAATAGTCACCGAGGCCGGTGGGCTATAGCCTTTGGTCCGCGGGGGTTGGGGAGGGGGTTTAGGCCCGTCATCGAAAATGGGCATGCTTTTCGAGGGTCTCGTGGTGCCCAGTGAGGCTACGGTTAAGCTCGCCCAAAATGGCAAGACAGCGCGCAGCGCGTGAAATAGTCGCCGAGGCCGGTGGGCTATAGCCTTTGGTCCGCGAGGGTTGGGGAGGGGGTTTAGGGGGCTCTGGTCATCGAAAATGGGTACAGTCTTTTCGAGGGTCCTCGTGTGCCCAGTGGGAGGCTACGGTCAGAAGCCGGCCCTAAAATGGCAAGACATGCCCAGCGGCGCAGCGCGTGAAATATTCGCCGAGGCCGGTGGGCTATAGCCTTTGGTCCGCGAGGGTTGGGGAGGGGGTTTAGGGGGTTCTGGGCATCGGAAATGGGTACAGTCTTTTCGAGGGTCCTCGTGTGCCCCGTTGGAGGCTACGGTCCGAGGCCTGCCCTAAAATGACAAGAAATGCCTAGCGGCGCAGTGCGTGAAATAGTCACCGATGCCGGTGGGCTATAGCCTTTGGTCCGCGGGCGTTGGGGAGGGGGTTTAGGTGGCTCTGGTCATCGAAAATGGGTACAGTTTTTTCGAAGGTCCTCGTGTGCCCCGTGGGAGGCTACGGTCAGAGGCCTGCCGTAAAATGACAAGAAATGCCCAGCGCGAAGGTGAATTAGCCGAGGCCGGTGGGCTATAGCATTTGGTCCGCGGGCCGGGGAGCGTCGGGGTTCCGCGCCGAAATGGCGCCTGAGGGTCTTCGTGCCCCGCTGGGAGGCTACGGCGGTCAAGCGCCCTAAAATAGCAAGAAATGCCTGCTGCAAGAAGGCCAAATAGTCGCCGAGGCCGGTGGGCACAGCCTTGGTCCGCTGGGGTTTGGGAAGGTGTTTGGGCCTGGTGTCTGGGGAGGCTACGGTTACGAGGCCTGCCCTAAAATGGCAAGAAATGCCCAAAGATCGCAGCTGCCGGGAAATAGTCACCGAGGCCGGTGCAAAGCAGCCTTGGTCACGGGCTGGGAGGGGGTTTCGGGCCTGTCATCGGAAACGGGTACAGTCTTTCGAGGGTCCTCGTGCCCAGCTGAGGCTACGGTCAGTTCGCCCTAAAATAGCAAGACATGCTCAGCAGCGGAAATAGTCACCGAGGCCGTGGGCTATAGCCTTTGGTCCGCTGGGGTTGGGCTGGCCTGTTCGCCGGAAATGGGTACATTTTTCGAGGGGCCTCTGCAGCCCATGGGAGGCTACGTGAGAGGCCCCGCCTCTAAAATGGCAAAATGCCCAGCAACAAGCAGCTGCTGAAATAGTTAATCGAGGCCGGGATATAGCCTTTTGGTCCGGGGCTGGGAGGGCTCAGGGCTCGTCACGAAAATGAGTACAGCCTTTTCGAGGGTCCTCGGTGCCCAGTGGAGGCTACATTCAAGCTCGCCCCAAAATGGCGCAATGCCCAGCTGCGCAAATACAGGAAATAGTCACCGAGGCCGCTGGGCTATAGCCTTTGGTCCGGGGTCAGCGGGGGTTTCGCGTGCCCGGGTCGTCCGGAAATGGCACAGCCTTTTCGAGGGGCCTCGTGGTGCCCGGGGAGGCTACGTGAGAGGCCCGCCCTAAATGCAAAATGCCCAGCAGCCGCAACAAGGTGAAATAGTTACCGAGGCCGCGGATATAACCTTTGGTCCTGGGGCCGGGAGGGCGTTCGGGCTCGCGCCCAAAATGGGTACATTCTTTTCGAGGGTCCTCGTACCCAAAGCGCGGAGGCTACGTGCTAGAGGCCCCGTAATGGCAAGAAATGCCGCATGCCGGAAATAGTCACCGAGGCCGGGCTGGCTATAGTTTTGGTCCGCTGGGTCAGCGGGGTTTCGGCGGCCTGGGTCGCCGGAAATGGGTACAGTCTTTTCGAGGGTCGCTGTGCCTGGGGAGGCTACGGTGAGAGGCCCGCCCTAAATGGCAAATGCCCAAAGACAAAGCATCGCATGAAATAGTCACCGAGGCCGGTGGCTATAGCCTTGGTCCGCGGGGCCTGGGAGAGGGTTTAGCGCCCGTCATCTAAAATGGGTACACCCTTTTTCGAGGGTCCCTCAGCCCGGGAGGCTACGCTAAGGCCCGCCTTAAAATTGCAAAAATGCCCAGCGCAAGGTGAAATAGTCACCGAGGCCGCTGGCTATGCAGTTTTGGGTCCGCTGGTCGGAGGGGTTTAGGGGGTCTGGCCGAAATGGTACAGCCTCTTTGAGGGTCCTCGTGTGCCTGGAGGCTGAGGCTACCGTAGGCCCGCCCTAAAATGTAAAATGCTCCAGCGCAACAAGGCTGAAATAGTCACCGAGGCCGTGCTGGCTAGCCTTTGGTCCGCGGGGTCAGAGGGGGCTTAGGGGGCCTGCTTTCAAAATGGGTATAGTCTTTCAAGGGTCCTAGTGCCCAATGGGAGGCTACTACGAAGCCCGCCCTAAAATGGAAAGAAATACCCAGCCGCACAGCTGCGTGAAATAGTCACCGAGGCCGGGGCTATAGCCTCGGTCCGCGGGGCCGAGGGGCTCGGGGCCTGGTCATCGGAAATGGGTACAGTCTTTCGAGGGTCCTCGTGTGCCCGGTGAGAGGCTACGGTCAGAAGCCTGCCCTAAAATGGCAAGACATGCCCGCCGCGCAGCGCTGAAACGGTCGCCGAGGCCGTGGGGCTGCAGCCTTTGGTCCGCTGGTCTGGGAGGGGGTTTAGGGCTCGGCATCGGAAATGGGTACAGTCTTTCGAGGGTCCCTGCAGTGCCCTGTTGGGAGGCTACGGCCAGAGGCCCTGCCCTAAATGACAAGAAATGCTCAGCGCGCAAAGGTGAAATAGTCACCGGCGCCGTGGGCTATAGCCTTTGGTCTGGGCGCTGGGGAGGGGTTTAGGTGGCTCGGGTCACCAAATGGGTCAGCTTTTTCAAGGTCCTCGTGGTGCCCTGGTGGGAGGCTACGGCCGAGGCCTGCCCTTAAATGACAAGAAATGCCCAAAGGCGCAGCGCTGAATTAGTCGCCGAGGCCGTGGGCTATAGCCTTGGTCCGCTGGGGCCGGGGAGCGCGTCGGGTTCGGGCGCCGAAATGGGTACAGCCTTTTGAGGGTCTGTACCCTGTGGGAGGCTACGGCCAGAAGCCTGTCCTAAAATAGCAAGAAATACCCAGCGTTGCGCACAAATAGTCGCCGAGGCCGTGGGCAATAGCCTTGGTCTCACTGGGTCGGGAAGGTGTTTCGGGGCTCGGGTCGCCGAATGGGTACAGTCTCGAGGGTCCTCGTGCCTGGGGAGGCTACGGTCAGAAGCCTACCCTAAAATGGCAAGATATGCGCGCGGCTGTGAAATAGTCGCCGAGGCCGGTGGGCTGCAGACGGTCCGCGAGGGCCGGGAGAGGGTTTAGGGGGCTCGCATCGGAAATGGGTACAGTCTTTTCGAGGGTACTGTGGTGCCCTGCTGAGGCTACAAATGAGGCCCGCCCTAAAATGACAAGAAATGCCTAGCGCAGCTGAAATAGTCACCGATGCCGTGGCTATAGCCTTTGGTCCGCTGGGGCTGGGAGGTTTCGGGCTCGTCATCGGAAATGGGTAGCTTTAAAGGGTCCTCGTAGCCCAAGTGGGAGGCTACGGTCCCAAGTCTGCCCTAAAATAGCATAAATGCCCAGCGCAAAGGCTTAAATAGTCGCCGAGGCCGGTGCGGCTATAGCCTTGGTCCGCGGGGTCAAGGTGTTTCGGGCCTGGCCGTCCGAAATGGGCAGTCTTTTCGAGGGTCCTCGTGTGCCTAGTGGGAGGCTACGGTCAGAAGCCAACCCTAAAATCGCAAGAAAAGCACAGCGGCGTAGCGCGGGAAATAGTCGCCGAGGCCGGTGGGCTATAGCCTTCGGTCCGCTGGGGCCGGGAGGCGCCTGGGGCCTGGTGTCCGAAATGGGTACATGCTTTTCGAGGTCCTCGTGGTACCCAAAGGGGAGGCTACGGCCGAGGCCTGCCCTAAATGGCAAATACAGCGCTGGAAATAGTCACCGAGGCCGCGGGCTATAGCCTTTGGTCCGCGGGGTCAGCGGGGTTTCGGGTTTCTCCGGTCGTCGAAATGGTAAAGTCTTTCGAGGGTCCCTGGTGCCCATGGGGAGGCTACGGTGAGAGGCCTGCCCAAAATGGCAAAAATGCCTAGCAGCTGCAGCAGGAAATAGTTACCGAGGCCGTGATATAGCCTTTGGTCCGCGGGGTCTGGGAGGGTTTTAGGGCCTGCCGTCACGAAATGAGTACAGTCTTTTCGAGGGTCCTCGGTGCCCAGCGGGAGGCTACATTCAGAAGCCTCGCCCTAAATGGCAAGAATGCCCAGCCGGGCGCAGCGCTGAAATAGTCACCGAGGCCGGTGGGCTATAGCCGGTCCGCTGGGGTCAGCGGGGTTTCGCGGCCTGTCGCCGGAAATGGGTACAGCCTTTTCGAGGCCTCGTAGCCCAAAGGGGAGGCTGGTGAGAGGCCCGCCCCAAATGCAAAATGCCCAGAGCGAGCGCCGTGAAATAGTTACCGAGGCCGGGATATAACCTTGGTCCGCGGGTCGGGGAGGTGCGTCGGGGCTCAAGGCCCAAATGGTACATTCTTTCGAGGGTGCTCGTGTACCCAAAGTGGGAGGCTACGGTTAGAGGCCCCGCCTAGAATGGCAAGAAATGCCTGGGCCGGCACGCCGGTGAAATAGTCACCGAGGCCGTGGGCTATACCGTGGTCCGTCAGCGGGGTTTCTTGCCCGCTCGCCGGAAATGGCATGCCTTTACGAGGGTCTCGCAGCCCAAGTGAGACTACGAGAGGTCTCTAAATGGCAAAATGCCCAGCAGAAAAGCGTGAAATAGTCATCGAGGCCGGTGGCTATAGCCTCGGTCCGCGGGGCCTTTGGGAGGGGTTTAGGGCTCGTCATCGAAATGGCATGGCTTTTCGAGGGTCCTCGTGGTGCCTGGGAGGCTACGGTCAGAAGCCCGTCCTAAAATAGAAGAAATGCCCAGCGCGGTTGCCAAATAGTCGCCGAGGCTGGGCACAGCGGCTTTGGTCCACCGGGTCAAGGTGTTTCGGCCTGGCCGCCGAAATGGGTACTTCGATGGTCCTCGTACCAAAGTGGAGGTTACCACCGAAGCCTACCCTAAAATGGCAAGACATGCCCAGCGCAGCGCAAGGAAATAGTCGCCGAGGCCGGTGGGCTATGCATTCGGTCCGCGAGGGCTGGGCGGGGTTTCTCCTGGTCGTCGAAATGGGTAAAGTCTTTTCGAGGTCCTCGTGTGCCTGGGAGGTTACGGCCGAGGCCCGCCCTAAATGGCAAGAAATGCCCAGCGCAATATGGAAATAGTCACCGAGGCCGGTGGCTATAGCCTTTGGTCCGCGGGGTCAGCGGGGTTTCTCTCCGGGTCGCCGGAAATGGGTAAAGTCTTTCGAGGGTCCCTCGTGCCCAGTGAGGCTACGGTGAGAGGCCCGCCTTAAAATGGAAAAATGTTTGCAGCCGCAGTCATGAATTAGTTATCGAGGCCGGGATATGGTCCGCTGGGGTCGGGAGGGGTTTTGGGGGCCTGCCGAAAATGAGTACAGTCTTTCGAGGGTCCTCGTAGCCCAAAGTGAGGCTACATTCAGAAGCCTGCCCTAAATGGCAAGAAATGCCAGCGCAGCCAAGGTGAAATAGTCACCGAGGCCGTGGCTATAGCCTTTGGTCCGCTGGGGTCAGCGGGGTTTCGCGGCTCGTCGGCCGGAAATGGGTACATTTTTCGAGGCCTCGTGCCCAAAGTGGGAGGCTACGTGAGAGGCCCGCCCTAAATGGAAAAAAATGCCTCAGCAGTCAGCGCGTGAATTAGTTACGAGGCCGGTGGGATATAGCCTCGGTCCGCGGGGTCGGGGGGCTCGTCACGAAAATGAGCAGCCTTTTCGAGGGTCCTCGTACCCGTGGGGAGGCTACGTTAGAGGCCCCGCCAGAATGGCAAGAAATGCCCAACGCCGGAAATAGGCCATCGAGGCCGGGTGGGCTAGCCTTTGGTCCGCGGGGTGGGTCGGGGTTTCGCGGCCCGTCACGGAAATGGGTACAGTCTTTTCGAGGGTCCTCGTGCCCAGTGGGAGGCTACGAGAGGCCCCGCCTCAAAATGGCAAAAAATGCCCAGCATGCAGGCGTGAAATAGTCATCGAGGCCGCAAGCAGCCTTTGGTCCGCGGGGTCGGGAGGGGTTTAGGCTCGTCATCGAAAATGGCATGCCTTTTCGAGGGTCCTCGTGTGCCTCAGTGAGGCTACGTCAGAAGTCGCTTCTAAAATGGCAAAAGGCCCAGCCGCAGCGCGAAATAGCCGCCGAGGCCGTGGCGCCTTTGGTCATGGGGTCGGGAGGCTCGGGCTCAAGGCCCAAAATGGGTACAGCCTTTTCGAGGGTCCTCGTACTGGGAGGCTACGGTTAGAGGCCCGCCTAAATGGCAAGAAATGCCCAATGGAACAGCGTGAAATAGTCATCGAGGCCGAGGCTATAGCCTTTGGTCCGCGGGGGGCGGCGGAGTTCTCGCCGGGAAATGGCTACAGTCTTTTTCGAGGCTCTCGTGCCCAGCTGAGGCTACGAGGAGAGGCCCGCCTTTAAATGGCAAAATGCCCAAAGACCGCGTGAAATAGCCATCGAGGCCGTGGCTATACCTTTGGTCCGCTGGGGTCGGGAGAGGGTTTAGGGGCTCGTCATCTAAAATGGTGACAGTCTTTTGAGGGTCCTCGTAGCCCGCTGGGAGGCTACGCTGAAGCCTGCCCTAAAATTGCAAAATGCCCAGCGGAAATAGTCACCGAGGCCGCATGGCTAGGTTTTGGTCCGGGGGGAGGGGTTTAGGGTTCCCGGTCAAATGGGTATGCCTTTTGAGGGTCCCTCGTGCCTGGGGAGGCCACGGTCGAGGCCTGCCCTAAATTGCAAGACATGCCCAGCCGCAGTGAAATAGCCGAGGCCGGGGCACAGCCTTTTGGTCCGCGAGGTCGGGAGGGTTTAGGGCTCGGGTCATCCAAAATGGGTACAGTCCTTTCGAGGGTCCTCGTGCCGAGTGGAGGCTACGGTCAGAGGCCTGCCCCTAAAATGGCAAGAAATGCCCAGCGCGCAGCTGAAACGGCCGCCGAGGCCGGTGGGCCAGCCTTTGGTCCGCGAGGGTCCGGGAGGGGTTTAGGGGCTCGCATCGGAAATGGTACAGTCTTTCGAGGGTCTCGGTGCCCTGCTGGAGGCTACGGTCGAGGCCCGCCCTAAATGACAAGAAATGCCCAGCGCGAGCGGTGAAATAGTCACCGGCGCCGTGGCTATAGCCTTTCGGGTCCGCGGGCGCCGGGGAGGGGTTTAGTGGCTCGGGTCATCCAAAATGGGTACAGTTTTTTCAAGGTCCCTCGTGGTGCCCTGTGGGAGGCTACGTACGAGGCCTGCCCTAAAATGACAAGAATGCCCAAAGGCGCAGCGTGAATTAGTCCGCCGAGGCCGGTGGGCTATAGCCTGGGTCCGCGGGCCTCGGGAGCGCGTCGGGGTTCCGGGCGCCGAATGGCAAGGCGAGGGTCTTCGTGCCTGTGGAGGCTACGGTCAAGCTCGTCCTAAAATAGCAAGAAATGCCCAGCGGCGGTTGCAAATAGTCGCCGAGGCCGGTGGGCAATTTCGGTCCGCGGGGGCCGGGAAGGTGTTTCGGGCCTGGTCGCCAGAAATGGGTACAGTTTTTTCGAGGGTCCTCGTGGTGCCCAAAGGGGAGGCTACGGCTGAAGCCTACCCTATAATGGCAAGACATGCCCAGCGGCGCAGCGCGTGAAATTGTCGCCGAGGCCGGTGGGCTATAGCATTTGGTCCGCGGGGGTTGGGGAGAGGGTTTAGGGGGCTCTGGTCGTCGGAAATGGGTACAATCTTTTCGAGGGTACCGTGTGCCCTGGAGGCTACCAGAGGCCTGCCCTAAAATGACAAGAAATGCCCAGCGCGAGCGCAGGAAATAGTCACCGGCGCCGTGGGCTATAGCCTTTCGTCCGCTGGGGCTGGGAGGGGCTTTCGGGCCCGTCATCCTGGAAATGGGTACAGTTTTTCGAGGGTCCTCGGTAGCCCGGGAGGCTACGGTCAGAAGCTTCACCCTAAAATGGCAAGACATGCCCAGCGCGCAGCTGCGTGAAATAGTCGCCGAGGCCGTGGGCCATGGCATTTGGGTCCGCGAGGGTCGGGGAGAGGGTCAGGGCTCGGGCATCGGAAATGGGTACAGCCTTTTCGAGGGTACTGTGCCCTGCTGGAGGCTACAATGAGGCCTGCCCTAAATGACAAGAATGCCTAGCGGCGCAGCTGCGTGAAATAGTCACCGGCGCCGGTGGGCTATGCCTCGGTCCGCGGGGTGGGGAAGGTGTTTCGGGGCTCGTCATCGAAATGGCACAGTTTTCGAGGGTCTCGTGTGCCTAGTGGGAGGCTACGGTCAGAAGCCTACCCTAGATGGGCGAGTCATGCCCAGCGGCGAAGGCAGGAAATAGTCGCCGAGGCCGGGGGCTATAGCTCGGTCCGCTGGGCCGAGGCGCTCGGGGCTCATGGTGTCAAATGGGTAGCCTTTCGAGGGTCCTCGTGTACCCAAAGGGAGGCTACGGTCGAGGCCTGCCCTAAATGGCAAGAAATGCCAACAGCGCTGGAAATAGTCACCGAGGCCGGTGGGCTAGCCTGGTCCGCTGGGCCGGGCGGGGTTTCGGGGTTTCTCCGCCGCCGAAATGGTAAAGTCTTTTCGAGGGTCCTCAGCCTGGAGGCTACGTGAGAGGCCTGCCCTAAATGGTAAAAAATGCCCAGCAGCGCAGCTGAAATAGTTACATCGAGGCCGGGATATAGCCTTTGGTCCGCTGGGTTGGGAGGGGTTTGGGGCTCGTCCGAAAATGAGTACAGTCTTTCGAGGGTCCTCGGTGCCCAAGTGGAGGCTACATTCAAAGCCCCGCCCTAAATGGCAAGAAATGCCCAGCGCAGCAGTGAAATAGTCACCGAGGTGGCTATAGCCTTTTGGTCCGCTGGGGTCAGCGGGGTTTCGCCTGGCCGCCGGAAATGGGTACAGTCTTTCGAGGGCCTCGTGCCCAATGAGGCTTACGTGAGAGGCCTGCCCTAAATGCAAAATGCCCAAGAATACACAGGAAATAGTTACCGAGGCCGGTGGGATATAACCTTGGTCCGCGGGGTCGGGAGGCTGGGCCTGCGCCCAAATGGGTACATTCTTTCGAGGGTCCTCGTACCCAAAGTGGGAGGCTACTTAGAGGCCTGCCCCGTAATGGCAAGAAATGCCCAGCCGCACAAGCGTGAAATAGTCACCGAGGCCGGTGGCTATAGCCTTTTGGTCCGCTGGGGTCAGCGGGGTTTCGCGGCTCGGGTCGCTTTGAAATGGCATGCCTTTTCGAGGGTCCTCAGTGGTGCCTGTGGGAGGCTACGGTGAGAGGCCCCGCCCTAAAATGGCAAAAATGCCCAGAGTCAGAAAAGGTGGAAATAGTCATCGAGGCCGGTGGGCTATAGCCTTGGTCCGCTGGGGTCCTGGGAGGAGGTTTAGGGGCTCGTCATCGAAATGGGTACAGCCTTTTCGAGGGTCCTCGTGTGCCTGGGAGGCTACGCTCAAGTCCTAAAATGGCAAAAGGCCCAGCGCGCAGCCAGGTGAAATAGTCGCCGAGGCCGTGGGCTTAGCCTTTGGTCCGCGGGGTCGGGAGGGCGTCGGGGCTCGCGCCCAAAATGGGTACAGTCTTTTCGAGGGTCCTCGTACCCAAAGTGGGAGGTTACGTTAGAGGCCTGCCCCAAAATGGCAAGAAATGCCCAGCGGCACAGCGCGTGAAATAGTCACTGAGGCCGGTAGGCTATAGCCTTTGGTCCGCGGGGTGAGCGGAGTTTCGCGTTCTTGTCACCTGGAAATGGCTACAGCCTTTTGAGGGTCCTCGCAGCCTGGGGTGGGGAGGCTACGGTCGAGGCCTGCCCTAAAATTGCAAAATGCCCAACAAGCGCAGCGTGGAAATAGTCACCGAGGCTGCGGCTATAGCCTTTGGTCCGCGGGCGTTGGGGAGGGGGTTTAGGTGGCTCGTCATCGAAAATGGCAGCCAAGGTCCCGTGGTGCCCCTGCGGAGGCTACGGCCGAGGCCCGCCCTTAAAATGACAAGAATGCCCAAAGGCGCAGCGCTGTGAATTAGTCGCCGAGGCCGTGCGGCTATAGCCTGGTCCGCGGGGCTGGGAGCGCGCTCGGGGTTCCGCGCCGAAATGGGTACAGTCTTTTGAGGGTCTTCGGTGCCCTGTGGGAGGCTACGGCCGTAAGCCTGCCTAAAATAGCAAGAAATGCCCAGCGGCGCGCACAAATAGTCGCCGAGGCCGGTGGGCACAGCCTTTGGTCCGCGGGGTTGGGGAAGGTGTTTCGGGGCTCGTCGCCGAAATGGGTACAGCCTTTTCGAGGGTCCTCGCAGCCCGTGGGAGGCTACGGTCCAAGCCTACCCTAAAATGGCAAGACATGCCCAGCGCAGCAGCGTGAAATAGTCAGCCGAGGCCGTGGGCTATAGCACTTGGTCCGCGAGGCCGGGGAGAGGGTTTAGGGGCTCGCATCGGAAATGGGTACAGCCTTTTCGAGGGTACTCAGTGCCCTGCTGAGGCTACAGAGGCCTGCCCTAAATGACAAGAAATGCCCAGCGCGCAGCTGCGGAAATAGTCACCGATGCCGGTGGGCTATAGCCTGGTCCGCTGGGGTCGGGAGGCTCGGGCTCGTCATCGGAAATGGGCACAGTCTTTCAAGGGTCCTCGTGGTGCCCAGCGGGAGGCTACGGTCCCTAAGCCCGCCCTAAAATAGCATGAAATGCCCAGCGCGCAAAGGCGCCAAATAGTCGCCGAGGCCGTGGGCTTTAGCCTTTGGTCCGCGGGGCCGGGAGGGGCTTAGGGCCTGCTTTCAAAATGGGTACAGTCTTTTCGAGGGTCCTCGTGTGCCCAATGGGAGGCTACGGTCAGAAGCCTGCCCTAAAATGGCAAGAAATACCCAGCGGCACAGCCCGTGAAATAGTCACCGAGGCCGGTGGGCTATAGCCTTTGGTCCGCGGGGGTTGGGGAGGGGGTTTCGGCCTGCCGAAATGGGTACAGTCTTTCGAGGGTCCTCGGTGCCCGCTGGAGGCTACGGCCGAAGCCTGCCCTAAATGGCAAGACATGCCCAGCGCGCAGCAAGGAAATAGCCGCCGAGGCCGGTGGGCACAGCCTGGGTCCGCGAGGGTTGGGAGGGGGTTTAGGGGCCATCGTCAAAATGGCAGTCTTTTCGAGGGTCCCGTGGTGCCGAGTGGGAGGCTACGTCGAGGCCTGCCCCAAAATGGCAAGAAATGCCCAGCGCGCAGGTGAAACGGTCGCCGAGGCCGGTGGGGCTATAGCCTGGTCCGCGAGGGCTGGGGAGGGGTTTAGGGGCCTGCATCGGAAATGGGTAGAGTCTTTCGAGGGTCCTCGTGTGCCCTGTTGAGGCTACGGCCGAGGCCTGCCCTTAAATGACACAATGCCTAGCGCGCAGCTGTGAAATAGTCACCATGCCGGTGGGCTATAGCCTTTGGTCCGCGGGCGCTGGGAGGGGCTTTAGGTGGCTCGTCATCGAAAATGGGTACAGTTTTTCAAGGTCCCTCGTGTGGGAGGCTACGTCGAGGCCTGCCCTAAATGACAAGAATGCCCAAAGGCGCAGCTGAATTAGTCGCCGAGGCCGGTGGGCTATAGCCTTTGGTCCGCGGGGCCGGGAGCGCGCTCGGGGTTCTGGGAGTCGAAATGGGTACAGTTTTGAGGGTCTTCGTGCCCTGTGGAGGCTACGTCAGAAGCCCGTCCAAAATAGCAAGAAATGCCCAGCGCGGTTGCCAAATAGTCGCCTAGGCCGGTGGGCAATAGCCTTTGGTCCGCGGGGGTTGGGGAAGGTGTTTCGGGGGCTCTGGTCGTCAGAAATTGGTACAGCCTTTTCGAGGGTCCTCGTGTGCCTGGGGAGGCTACGGTCAGAAGCCTACCCTAAATGGCAAGACATGCCCAGCGGCGCAGCGCGTGAAATAGTCGCCGAGGCCGGTGGGCTATAGCACTTGGTCCGCGAGGGTTGGGGAGAGGGTTTAGGGGGCTCTGGGCATCGGAAATGGGTACAGTCTTTCGAGGGTACTGGTGCCCCTGCTGGAGGCTACAGTCAGAGGCCTGCCCTAAAATGACAAGAAATGCTTCAGCGCGCAGCTGCGGAAATAGTCACCGGCGCCGTGGGCTATAGCCTCGGTCCGCGGGGCCGGGAGGGGTTTCGGGGGCTCTGGTCATCGGAAATGGGTACAGTCTTTTCAAGGGTCCTCGTGTGCCCAGTGGGAGGCTACGGTCCTAAGCCTGTCCTAAAATAGCAAGAAATGCCCAGCGGCGCAGTGCGTCAAATAGTCGCCGAGGCCGGTGGGCTATAGCCTTTGGTCCGCGGGGTTTGGGGAGGGTGCCTTGAGGGCAGAGGGGGTCGGAAATGGGTACAGTCTTTTCGAGGGTCCTCGTGTGCCTAGTGGGAGGCTACGGTCAGAAGCCTACCCTAAAATGGCAAGACATGCCCAGCGGCGCAGCGCGTGAAATAGTCGCCGAGGCCGGTGGGCTATAGCCTTTGGTCCGCGGGGGTTGGGGAGGGGCGTTCGGGGGCTCATGGTGTCCGAAATGGGTACAGTCTTTTCGAGGGTCCTCGTGTACCCAGTGGGAGGCTACGGTCAGAGGCCTGCCCTAAAATGGCAAGAAATGCCCAGCGGCGCAGCGCGGGAAATAGTCACCGAGGCCGGTGGGCTATAGCCTTTGGTCCGCTGGGGTCAGCGGGGTTTCGGGTTTCTAGTCGCCGGAAATGGTAAAGTCTTTTCGAGGGTCCTCGTGCCCAGTGGAGGCTACGAGAGGCCTGCCTTAAAATGGCAAAATGCCTAGCAGCGCAGCGTGAAATAGTTATCGAGGCCGTGGGCTATAGCCTTTGGTCCGGGGCTGGGGAGGGTTTTAGGGCTCGCCGTCAAAAATGAGTACAGTCTTTTCGAGGGTCCTCGTGCCCAAAGTGGGAGGCTGCTGAAGCCTGCCCTAAATGGCAAGAAATGCCCAGCGGGCGCAGCTGCGAAATAGTCACCGAGGCTGTGGCTATAGCCTTGGTCCGCGGGTTGGGAGGGGTTTCGGGGCCTGGCCGCACGAAAATGAGTACAGTCTTTCGAGGGTCCTCGGTGCCCAGGGGGAGGCTACGGTCAGGCTCGCCCTAAAATTGCAAGACATGCCCAGCGGAGCTGCGCGTGAAATAGTCGCCGAGGCCGGTGGGCTATAGCCTTTGGTCCGGGGGTGGGAGGGGTTTTAGGGCTCGTCACGAAATGGGTATGCCTTTTCGAGGGTCCTCATGTGCCCAGTGAGGCTACGGTCAAGCCTCGCCCTAAAATGGCAAGGAATGCCCAGCCGCGGTTGCGAAATAGTCACCAAGGCCGTGGGCTATAGCCTTTGGTCCGCGGGGTGGGAGGGGTTTAGGGCTCGTCCGAAAATGGGTACATTCTTTTCGAGGGTCCTCGTGGTGCCTGGGAGGCTACGAAGCCTGCCCTAAAATTGCAAGATATGCCCAGCGCGGAGCGCTGGAAATAGTCGCCGAGGCCGTGGGCTATAGCCTGGTCCGCATGGGCCGAGGGGCGCTCGGGGTTCCGGGCGCTTAAATGGGTACAGTCTTTCGAGGGTCCTTGTGTGCCTGGGGAGGCTACTACGAGGCCTGCCTTAAATGGCAACAACACCAGCGCGCGGGCGCTGGAAATAGTCACGAGGCCGTGGGCTATAGCCTTGGTCCAGGGGACGGGAGGGGTTTCGGGGCCTGGTCGCCGGAAATTGGTACAGTCTTTCGAGGGTCCTCGTGCCCAGTGAGGCTACGGTCAAGCTCGCCTAAATGGCAAGACATGCCCAGGCGCAGCAGTGAAATAGTAGCCGAGGCTGGGCTATATCCTTTGGGCCGCTGGGGCTGGGAGGGAGTTCGGGGCCTGGGCGTCCAAATGGCAGCTTTCAAGGTCCTCGTACCTGGGAGGCTACGGTCGAGGCCTGCCCTAAATGGCAAGAATGTCGCGGCCAAGGGGGAAATAGTCACCGAGGCCGTGGCCAGCAGCCTTTTGGTCCGGGGTCAGCGGGGTTTCGGGGCCTGGGTCAGGAAATGGGTACGCCTTTTCGAGGGTCCTCGTGGTGCCTGGGAGGCTACGTGAGGCCCGCCCCAAAATGGCAAGAATGCCGCAGCGCCAGCGGAAATAGTCATCGAGGCCGGTGGGCTATAGCCTTTGGTCCGCGGGGTTGGGCGGGGTTTTGGCCCGGGTCATCGGAAATGGGTACAGTTTTTCTGAGGGTCCCTGTGCCCAAAGTGGGAGGCTACGTTAGAGGCCTGCCCCAAATGGCAAGAAATGCCCACAGCCGCTGCGAAATAGTCATCGAGGGCGGTGGGCTATAGCCTCGGTCCGTGGGGCTGGGAGGGGTTTCGCGCCTGGTCGCCGGAAATGGGTACATTTTTCGAGGGTCCTCGTGTGCCCAGTGGGAGGTTACGGCTTAGAGGCCTGCCCTAAATGGTAAAAATGCCCAAAGCAGCAAGAAGCGTGAAATAGTCACTGAGGCCGGTGGGCTATAGCCATTGGTCCGCAGGGGTCGGGGAGGGGGTTTAGGGGGCTCTGGTCATCGAAAATGGGTACAGTCTTTTCGAGGGTCCTCGTGTACATAGAGGGAGGCTACGTTCAGAAGCCTTCCCTAGAATGGCAAAAAATGCCCAGCGGCACAGCGCGTGAATTAGTCGCCGAGGCCGGTGGGCTATAGCCTTTGGTCCGCGGGGTGGGAGGGGTTTAGGGCCTCGTCAAAATGGCACAGTCTTTCGAGGGTCCACAGCCCAGTGGAGGCTACGGTCAAGCCCGCCTAAATGGCAAGGAATACCCAAAGCGCAGCTGAAATAGTCACCGAGGCCGGTGGCTATAGCCTCGGTCCGCCGGGGTTGGGAAGGGGGTTTCAGGGCCTGGTCGTCGAAATGGGTACATTCTTTCGAGGTCCTCGGTGCCTGGGGAGGCTACGGTCGAGGCCTGCCCTAAACTGGTAAGAAATGCCCAGCCCCGCAGCATGCGAAACAGACGCCGAGGCCGGTGGGCTATAGCCTTTGGTCCGCATGGGTCAGGGAGGCGTCGGGGTTCTGGGCGTCGGAAATGGGTACAGTCTTTTCGAGGGTCCTTGTGTGCCCAGTGGGAGGCTACGGTCAGAGGCCTGCCCTAAAATGGCAAGAAATGCCCTGCGGCGCTGCGCGGGAAATAGTCACCGAGGCCGGTGTGCTATAGCCTTTGGTCCGCGGGTCGGGGCGGGCTCGGGGCTCGCCGGAAATGGGTACAGTCTTTTTGAGGGTCCTCGTGTGCCCAGTGGGAGGCTACGGTGAGAGGCCTGCCACAAAATGGCAAGAAATGCCCAGCGGCACAGCGCGTGAAATAGTCACTGAGGCCGGTGGGCTATAGCCTTTGGTCCGCGGGTCATGGGGTTTCAAGGCTCGGCATCGGAAATGGCATGCTTTCGAGGGTCCTCGTACCTGGAGGCTACGTTAGAGGCCTGCCCCAAAATGGCAAGAAATGCCCAGCGCACAGCTGGAAATAGTCACCGAGGGCGTGGCTATAGCCGGTCCGCTGGGGTCGGGCGGGGTTTCGCGGCTCGTCGTCGGAAATGGGTACAGTCTTTTCGAGGGTCCTCGTGTGCCCAGTGGGAGTCTACGGTGAGAGGCCAGCCCTAAAATGGCAAAAAATGCCCAGCAGCGCAGTGCGATAAATAGTCACTGAGGCCGGTGGGCTATAGACTTTGGTCCGCGGGGGTCCGGGAGGGGGTTTAGGGGCTCCGGGTCATCGAAATGGCATACTTTTCGAGGGTCCTCGTGGTGCATAGTGGGAGGCTACGCTCAGAAGCCTTCCCAAAATGGCAAATGCCCAGCCGCACAGACAGGAAATAGTCGCCGAGACGGGTGGGCTATAGCCTTGGGTCCGCTGGGATTGGGAGGGCGCTCGGGGCACCGGGCGTCCGAATCGGGTACAGCTTTTCGAGGGTCTCGTACCCGGGGAGGCTACCAGAAGCCCGCACTAAAATGGCAAGAAATTCCCAGCGCGCATCACGTGAAATAGTCACGAGTCCGGTGGTCTATAGCCTTGGTCCGGGGCTGGGGTGGGGGGTGCGGGGTTCTGGCCTTCGAAATGGGTACAGCCTTTTCGAGTGTCCTCGCAGCCTGGGAGAGCTACGGCCGACGCCTGCCCTAAATGGGAAGAAATGCCCAGCGCGCAAAGTTGCTTGAAATAGCCGCCGGTGGCTATAGCCTGGTCCACGGGTTTGGGAGGGGTTTCGGGCCCGTCGTCAAAAATGGCATGCCTTTACGAGGGTCCTCGGTGCCCAAAGGGGAGGCTACGGTCCAGAAGCCTGCCCTAAATGGCAAGATATGCCCAGCCGCGCAAATACAAGGAAATAGTAGCCGAGGCCGGGCTATAGCCTTTGGTCCGCGGGGCCGGGAGGGGCGCTCGGGGCTCACGTCCAAATGGGTACAGTCTTTTCGAGGGTCCTCGGTGGGAGGCTACGGTCAGAAGCCTGCACTAAATGGCAAGAAATGCCCAGCGCGATCACGTGAATTAGCCGCCGAGTCCGTGGTCTATAGCCTGGTCCGCCGGGGTGTGGGGTGCAGGGTTATGGTCTTCGGAATGGTACAGCCTTTTCGAGTGTCCTGCAGCCGGAGGCTACGGTCGAGGCCTGCCCTAAAATGGCAAGAAATGCCCACGGTCCAGCGCCGAAAACGCCGAGGCCGTGCCGGCGGGCTATATTTGGTCCGCGGGGGCCGGGAGGGAAGTTCGCCCGGGTGTCGGAAATGGGCATGTTTTTTCGAGGGTCCTCGTGCCCAGCTGGGAGGCTACGGTCGACGCCGCCCTAAAATGGGAAGAAATGCTCAGCGCGCAGCGCTTGAAATAGTCGCCGGCCGTGGGCTATAGCCTTTGGTCCACGGGGTTTGGGAGGGGTTTCGGGGCTCGTCATGAAAATGGCAGCTTTACGAGGGTTCTCGGTACCCAGGAGGCTACGGACAGAAGCCTGCACTAAAATGGCAAGACATGCCCAGCGTTGCAGCGCGGAAATACCTGCCGAGGCTGCACAGCCTTTGGTCCGCTGGTCTGGGGATGGAAGTTCTGTGCCTGGTCGCCGGAAATGGTTACAGTCTTTTCGAGGGTCCTCGTGGTGCCCAAAGGGGAGGCTACGGTCAGAGGCCTACCCTAAAATGACAAGAAATGCCCAGCAGCTCAGTGAAATAGTGATCGAGGCCGGTGGCTAGCCTTTGGTCCGCTGGGCCGAGGGGATTCGGGGCCTGGCCGCCGAATGGGTACAGCCTTTTCGAGGGTCCTCGGTGCCTGGGTGGGAGGCTACGGCCAGAGGCCTGCCCTAAAATGGCAAGAAATCCGCGGCGAGCTGGTGAAATGGTCACCGAGGCCGTGGGCTATAGCCTGGTCCACGGCAGTTGGGGAGAAAGTTCTTGGCCCGCGCTGAAATGCGCATAGTCTTTCGAGGGTCTCGTGCCCAGCCTGGAGGCTACGGTCAGAAGCCTGCCCTAAAATGGCAAGAAATGCCCAGCGCGCAGCGCTGAAATGGTCGCCGAGGCCGGGCGGGCTATAGCCTTGGTCCGCGGGGCCGGGAGGAAGCTCGGGCGCCGGAGATGGCCGAGGGTCCTCGTAGCCCAAAGGGGAGGCTACGGTCAGAAGCCTGCACTAAAATGGCAAGAAATGCCCAGCGGCGCATCACGTGAAATAGTCGCCGAGTCCGGTGGTCTATAGCCTTTGGTCCGCGGGGGTTGGGGTGGGGGGTGCGGGGGTTCTGGTCGTCGGAAATGGGTACAGCCTTTTCGAGTGTCCTCGTGTGCCCAGTGGGAGGCTACGGTCAGAGGCCTGCCCTAAAATGGCAAGAAATGCCTAGCGGCGTAGCGCGTGAAATGGTCGCCGAGGCCGGTGGGCTATAGCCTTTGGTCCGCGGCGGTTGGGGAGGTAAGTTCTCGGGCTCTTGGCGTCGGAAATGGGTACAGTATTTTCGAGGGTCCTCGTGTGCCCAGTGGGAGGCTACGGTCAGAAGCCTGCCCTAAAATGGCAAGAAATGCCCAGCGGCGCAGCGCTTGAAATAGTCGCTGAGGCCGGTGGGCTATAGCCTTTGCTCCACGGGGGTTGGGGAGGGGGTTTCGGGGGCTCTGGTTGTCGGAAATGGGTACAGTCTTTTCGAGGGTCCTCTGTGCCCAGTGGTAGGCTACGGTCAGAAGCCTGCCCTAAAATGGCAAGACATGCCCAGCGGCGCAGCGCGTGAAATAGTCGCCAAGGCCGGTGGGCTATAGCCTTTGGTCCGCGGGGGTTGGGGAGGGGCGTTCGGGGGCTCTGGGCGTCGGAAATGGGTACAGTCTTTTCGAGGGACTTCGTGTGCCCAGTGGGAGGCTACGGCCGAGGTCGCTTTAAATGGCAAGAAATGCCCAGCAAGAAAAGCGGAAATAGTCATCGAGGACGGTGGGCCATAGCCTTTGGTACGCTGGGGTTGGGGAGGGGTTTCGGGCTGGTTGTCGAAAATGGGTACAGTCTTTCGAGGGTCCTCGTGCCCAAAGTGGAGGCTACGGTCAGAATCCGCGCTAAAATGGCAAGTAATGCCCACCGGCGCATCACTTGAAATAGTCACGAGTCCGGTGGTCTATAGCCTGGTCCGCGGGGTCAGTGGTGCGGGGTTCGTCACGGAAATGGCTACAGCCTTTTCGAGTGTCCTCGTGTGCCCAGTGGGAAGCTACGGTCAGAGGCCTGCCCTAAAATGGCAAGAAATGTCCAGCGGCGAAGCGCGTGAAATAGTCGCCGAGGCCGGTGGGCTATAGCCTTTGGTCCGCGGGGGTTGGGGAGGGACGTTCTGGGGCTCTGGGCGTCGGAAATGGGTACAGTCTTTTCGAGGGTCCTCGTGTGCCCAGTGGGAGGCTACGGTCAGAAGCCTGCGCAAAAATGGCAATACATGCCCAGCGGCGCAGCGCGTGAAATAGTCGCCGAGGCCGGTGGGCTATAGCCTTTGGTCCGCGGTGGTTGGGGAGGGACGTTCGGGGGTCTGGTCGTCCGAAATGGGTACAGTCTTTTCGAGGGTCCTCGTGTACCCAGTGGGAGGCTACGGTCAGAAGCCTGCCATAAAATGGCAAGAAATGCCCAGCAGCGCAGCGCGTGAAATAGTCACCGAGGCCGGTGGGCTATAGCCTTTGGTCCGTGGGCCGGGAGGGGTTTAGGGCTCGTCTTCAAAACGGGTACAGCCTTTTCGAGGGTCCTCGTAGCCCAAAGTGGGAGGCTACGGCCACAAGCCTGCCCTAAAATGGCAAGAATACCCAGCGCAGCAGGAAATAGTCACCACCGAGGCCGGTGGGCTGTAGCCTCGTCCACGGTGGTCGGGAGGGGTTCCAGGGCTCTGTCTCGAAATGGGTACAGCCTTTTCGAGGGTCTTCGTAGCCCAAAGGGGAGGCTACGTCAGAAGCCCCAAAAGTGCGTAAGAAATGCCCAGCGCGCAGCTGGCCAAATAGTCGCCGAGGTCCGTGGGCTAGCCTTGGTCCGCTGGTCGGGAAGGTGTTTCGGGCCTGTCATCGGAAATGGGTACAGTTTTCGAGGGCCTCGTGGTACCCAGTGGGAGGCTACTGTCAAGCCTGCCTTAAAATGGCAAGACATACCCAGCGCGCAGCTGAAATAGTCGCCGAGGCCGTGGGCTATAGCCTTGGTCCGCTGGGGTCTGGGAGGGACGTCGGGGCTGCCGTCCGGAAATGGGTACAGTCTTTTCGAGGGTCCTCATGTGCTCAAGTGAGGCTACGTCAAGCCCCTAAATGGTAAGAAATGCCCAGCGCGCAAATACACAAATAGTCGCCGAGGCCGTGTGCTATAGCCTTTGGTCCGCTGCGGGTCGGGAAGGTGTTTCGGGGCCTCGCCGGAAATGGTACAGTCTTTTTCGAGGGTCCTCGTGTGCCCAGTGGGAGGCTACGGTCAAGCCTGCCCTAAATGGCAAGACATGCCCAGGGCGCAGCTGGGAAATAGCCACCGAGGCCGGTGGGCTATAGCCCGTCCACGGGCCGGGAGGGGTTCCGGCCTGTCCTCGGAAACGGGCAGTCTTTCGAGGGTCCTCGTGCCCTGGGGAGGCTACGGTCAAGCCCTAAAGGGCAAGAAATGCCCAGCGCGCAGCTGTCAATAGTCACCGAGGCCGGGGCTATAGCCTTTTCGTCCACGGGGTTGTGGGTTTCGGGGTTCTGGCCGGAAATGGCAGTCTTTTCGAGTGTCCTCGTGTGCCCAAGGGGAGGCTACTCAAGCCCCGCCCTAAAATGGCAAGACATGCCCAGCAAGCGCAGCGTGAAATAGTCACCGAGGCCGTGGCTATAGCCTTTGGTCCGCGGGAGGTCGGGAGGGGCTCGGGGCCCGGGTCGCCGTAAATGGATTTAGTCTTTTCGAGGGTCCTCGGTGCCCAGTGGAGGCTACGGCTGAGGCCCGCCCTAAAATGGCAAGAAATACCCAGCGCAGCGCTGAAATAGTCACCGAGGCCGTGGGCTCAGCCTGGTCCACGGTGGCTGGGGAGGGGGTTCCTGTGGGCTTGGTCCTCGGAAATGGGTACAGTCTTTCGAGGGTCCTCGTGTGCCTGGGCTGGGAGGCTACGGTCAAGCCCCTAAATGGTAAGAAATGCCCAGCGCGCAGCACAAATAGTCGCCGAGGCCGCGGGCTATAGCCTTGGTCCGCTGTGGCTGGGCAAGGTGTTTCGGGCCTGGCCGGAAATGGGTACAGCTTTTTCGAGGGCCTCGTACCCAAGGGGAGGCTATCACAAGCCCGCCCTAAATGGCAAGACATACCCGCGGCGCAGCGCTGAAATAGTCGCCGAGGCCGGTGGGCTATAGCCTTTGGGTCCGCTGGGGTCGGGAGGACGCCGGGGCCTGTCGTCCAAATGGGTACAGTCTTTCGAGGGTCCTCATGTGCCTGGGAGGCTACGTCAAGCCCTAAATGGTAAGAAATGCCCGGCGGCGCAGCGCACGAAATAGTCGCCGAGGCCGTGTGCAGCCTTTGGGTCCGCGTGGGTCGGGGAAGGTGCCTGGGCTCGCCGGAAATGGGTACAGTCTTTTCGAGGGTCCTCGCAGCCCAGTGGAGGCTACGGTCAAGCCCGCCCTAAATGGCAAGACATGCCCAGCGCGTGAGGTGGAAATAGTCACCGAGGCCGTGGGCTATAGCCTCGGTCCACGGGGCCGGGGAGGGGTTCCGGCTCGTCCTCGGAAAGGTACAGTCTTTCGAGGGTCCTCGTGCCTGGGAGGCTACGGTCAAGCCCCTCAAAAGGGCAAGAAATGCCCAGCGGCGCAGTCACACAATAGTCACCGAGGCTGGGCTATAGCCTTTGGTCCACGGGGTTGTGGGGTTTCGGGGTTCTCGCCGGAAATGGTACATGCCTTTTCGAGTGTCCTCGCAGCCCAGCTGGGAGGCTACGGCCGAAGCTCGCTAAAATGGCAAGACATGCTCAGCGCAGGTGGAAATAGTCACCGAGGCCGGGGCTATAGCCTCGGTCCGCTGGGGCCGGGAGGGGGTTTCTGGGGCTCGCCGCCGAAATGGATAAAGTCTTTCGAGGGTCCTCGTGCCCGCTGGGAGGTTACGGCCGAGGCCTGCCCTAAAATGGCAAGAAATACCCAGCGGAATAGCACGTGAAACGGTCGCCGAGGCCGGTGGGCTATAGCCTCGGTCCACGGGGTTTTGACGGACGCTCGGCTCGCCGGAAATGGGTACAGTTTTTCAAGGGTCCTCGTGGTGCGCAGGGGAGGCTACGGTCAGAAGCCTCGCTAAAATGGCAATACATGCCCAGCGCGCAGCTGAAATAGTCGCCGAGGCCGTGGGCTATAGCCTTTGGTCCGCGGGGTGGCTGGGAGGGACGCTCGGGGCTCGCCGGAAATGGGCATGATTTTCAGGGTCCTCGCGCCTGGGCTGGGAGGCTACGTCAGGCCTGCCCTAAAATGGCAAGAAACACCCAGCGGCGCAGCGAGTGAATAAGTCACCGAGGCCGTGGGCTATAGCCTTGGTCCGCTGGGCTGGGGAGGCTTAGGGGGCCTGGTCAGAAATGGGTACAGTGTTTTCGAGGGTCCTCGTGTACCCAGTGGGAGGCTACGGTCAGAAGCCTGCCCTAAAATGGCAAGAAATGCTCAATGGCGCAGCGCGTTAAACGGTCGCCGAGGCCGTTGGGCTATAGCCTTTGGTCCGCGGGGGTTGGGGAGGGAAGTTCGCCTCGGGCCGGAAACGGGTATGGCCTTCTCGAGGGTCCTCGGTGCCCAGTGGAGGCTCCGGCCAGAAGCCTGCCCAAATGGCAAGAATGCCAAGCGCGCAGCGTTAAATAGTCCCCGAGGTCACGGGCTATAGCCTTTGGTCCGCGGGGGGGAGGGGGTTTAGGGCTCGTCACGAAAATGGGTACAGTTTTGAGGGTCCTCGTACCCAGCTGGGAGGCTACGGTCGAGGCCTGCCCTAAAATGGCAAGAAATGCCCAGCACAGCTGGGAAATAGTCACCGAGGCCGTGGCTGCAGCCTGGTCCGCGGGGTGGGAGGGATTGGGGCCTGCCGCCGGAAATGGCAGTCTTTTCGAGGGTCCTCAGCCTGGGTGGGAGGCTACGTCAGAGGCCTGCCCTTAAATGGCAAGAAATGCTCGCGCGCAGCTGAATTATTCGCCGAGGCCGTGGGCCAGCCTTTGGGTCCGCTGGGGTCGGGAGGGCGCCTGGGGGCTCGAGGCCGGAAATGGGTACAGTATTTTCGAGGGTCCTCAGCCTGGGGAGGCTACGGCCAGAGGCCCGCCAGAATGGCAAGAAACACCCAGCGGCGCAGCTGGTGAATTATTCACCGTGGCCGGTGGGCTATAGCCTTGGTCCGCTGGGTCAGGGTGTTTAGAGCCTGGGTTCAAATGGGTACGCTTTTGAGGGTCCTCGTACCCAAAGGGGGAGGCTACGTCAGAGGCCTGCCCTAAAATGGCAAGAAATACCCAGCGGCGCAGCGCGTGAAACGGTCGCCGAGGCCGGTGGCCTATAGCCTTTCGTCCACGGGGCCGGGAGGGCGTCGGGCTCGCACGGAAATGGGTACATGTATTTCGAGGGTCCTCGTGTGCCTGGGAGGCTACGTCAGAGGCCTGCCCTAAAATGGCAAAATACCAGCGAAGCGCGCATGAAATAGTCACCGAGCGGTCCGCTGGGGGGTTTAGCCAGGGCTCGCCGCCAAAATGGGCATGCCTTTCGAGGGTCCTCGTACGCAGGGGAGGCTACGGTCAGAAGCATACCCTAAAATGGCAAGAAATGCCCAGCGCGCAGCTGCGGAAATAGTCGCCGATGCCGTGGGCTATAGCCTGGGTCCGCTGGGGCCGGGAGGGGCGCTCGGGGCCTGGGCATCGGAAATGGGTACATGATTTTCGAGGGTCCCTGGTGCCCTGGGAGGCTACGGTCAGAGGCCCGCCTAAAATGGCAAGAAACACCCAGCCGCGCAGCGTAGAATTAGTCACCGAGGCCGTGGGCTATAGCCTTTGGTCCGGGGGCTGGGAGGCGCCTGGGGCCCGCCGGAAATGGCACAGTATTTCGAGGTCCTCGTGCTCAGCGGGAGGCTACGGTCAGAGGCCCGCCCTAAATGGCAAGAAACACCCAGCGCGCAGCTGCAGGTGAATTAGTCACCGAGGCCGGTGGGCTATAGCCTGGTCCGCTGGGGTTGGGGAGGGGTTTAGGGCTCGTCACGAAAATGGCACAGTTTTGAGGGTCCTCGTACCTGGGAGGCTACGGTCGAGGCCCGCCCTAAAATGGCAAGAAATGCCCAGCGCGCAGCTGCTGAACGGTCGCCGAGGCCGTGGGCTATAGCCTTGGTCCGCTGGGGTTGGGAGGGAAGTTCTGGCTCGCCGGAAATGGGTACAGCCTTTTCGAGGGTCCTCGTAGCCTGGGAGGCTCCGGCCGAAGCCTCGCCTTAAAATGGCAAGAAATGCTGCAAGCGCAGCAGCAAATAGTCCCCGAGGCCGGCGGGTTATAGCCTTTGGTCCGGGGTTGGGGAGGGGTTTAGGGGGCTCGTCATCGAAAATGGGTACAGTCTTTGAGGGTCCTCGGTACCTGGGGAGGCTACGGTACGAGGCCTGCCCTAAATGGCAAAATGCCCAGCGACGCAGCTGGAAATAGTCACCGAGGCCGGTGGGCTGCAGCCTGGTCCGTGGGGGTTGGGAGGGATTGGGGCCCGTCGTCGGAAATGGGTACAGTCCTTTTCGAGGGTCCTCGTGTGCCTGGGGAGGCTACGTACGAGGCCTCGCCTTAAAATGGCAAGAAATGCCTGCGCAGCGCGTGAATTATTCCCCGAGGCCGGGTGGGCTATAGCCTTGGTCCGCGGGGCTGGGAGGGCGTCGGGGCCCCGCCGCCGGAAATGGGTACATGATTTCGAGGGTCCTCGTGGTGCCTGGGAGGCTACGGCCGAGGCCCGCCTTAAATGGTAAGAAACACCCAGCCGCGCAGCGTGAATTAGTCACCGGGCCGGTGGGCTATAGCCTTGGTCCGCGGGGCCGGGGAGGGGCTTAGGAGCCTGTCACAAAAATGGGTACAGTCTGAGGGTCCTCGTACCAAAGGGGAGGCTACGGTCAGAGGCCCGCCTAAATGGCAAGAAATGCCCAGCGCGCAGCTGGTGAAACGGCCGCCGAGGCCGTGGGCTATAGCCTTTGGTCCGCTGGGGTTGGGAGGGAAGTTCTGGGCCTGTGTCGAAATGGGCAGCCTTGTAGGGTCCTCGTGCCTGGAGGCTCCGTCAGAAGCTCCCTAAAATGGCAAGAATGCCAAGCGGCCAGCGCTAAATAGTCCCCGAGGCCGGTGGGCTATAGTGGTCCGCTGGGGTTGGGAGGGGTTTAGGGCTCGTCACGAAAATGGGTACAGCCTTTGAGGGTCCTCGTACCTGGGAGGCTACGGTCGAGGCCCGCCTAAACGGCAAGAAACAAGCGCGCCATGGAAATAGTCACCGAGGCCGGTGGCTGCAGCCTTTTGGTCCGCGAGGGTTGGGAGGGATTGGGGCCTCGGTCCGCCGGAAATGGGTACAGTCTTTTTCGAGGGTCCTCGTGAGCTCAAGGGGAGTCTACGGTCAGAGGCCTGCCCTAACATGGCAAGAAATGCCGCGCGGCGCAGCGCGCGAAATAGTCGCCAAGGCCAACGGGCTATAGCCTTTGGTCCGCTGGGTTGGGAGGGCGCCGTAAATGGGTACAGTCTTTCGAGGGTCCTCGTGGTTCCCTCGTGAGGCTACTACGGTCAGAGGCCTGCCCTAAAATGGCATGAAATGCCCAGCGGCGCCGCGCGTGAAATAGTCACCGAGGCAGTGGCTATAGCCTGGTCCGCTGGGGTCGGGAGGGGTTTCGGGCTCGTCATCGAAATGGTACATTCTTTCGAGGGTCCTCGTGCAAGTGTGAGGCTACGGTCAGAAGCCTGCCCTAAATGGCAAGAATACCCAGCCGCGCGGTGAAATAGTCACCGAGGCCGGTGGGCTATAGCCTTTGGTCCGCTGGGGAGGGAAGTTCCTGGGGTTCCGGGCGCCGGAAATGGGTACAGCCTTTCGAGGGTCCTCGTAGCCCAGCTGGGAGGCTACGGTCAGAGGCTTGCCCTAAATGGAAAGAAATACCAGCGGGCAGCTGGAAATAGTCACCGAGGCCGGAGGGCTAGAGCCTTTGGTCCGCGGGGCCGGGAGGGGTTTCGAGCTCTGGTCGTCGGAAATGCTTACAGTCTTTTCGAGGGTCCTCGTGTGCCCAGTGGGAGGTTACGGTCAGAGGCCTTCCCTAAAATGGCAAGAAATACCCAGCGGCGCAGCGCATAAAATAGTAACGAGGCCGGTGGGCTATAGCCTTTGGTCCGCGGGGGTTGGGGAAGGTGTTTCGGGGGCTCTTGTCGTCGGAAATGGGTACAGTCTTCTTGAGGGTCCTAGTGTGCCCAGTGGGAGGCTACGGTCAGAGGCCTGCCCTAAAATGGCAAGAAATGCCCAGCGGCGCAGCGCGTGAAATAGTCACCGAGGCCGGTGGTCTATGGCCTTTGGTCCACGGGGGTTGGGGAGGGGCGTTCGGGGGCTCTGGTCGTCCGAAATAGGTACAGGCTTTTCGAGGGTCCTCGTGTACCCAGTGGGAGGCTAAGGTCAGAGGCTTACCCTAAAATGGAAAGAAATGCCCAGCGGGGCAGCGCGGGAAATAGTCACCGAGGCCGGAGGGCTAGAGCCTTTGGTCCGCAGGGTCGAGGGGGTTTCGGAGCTCCGGTCACGGAAATGCATACGCCTTTTCAAGGGTACTGCAGCCTGGTGGCTACGGCCGAGGCCCGCCCTAAAATGCCAAAATACGAGCGCGCAGGCGTGAAATAGTCATCGAGGCCGGTGGGCTATAGCCTTTGGTCCGCTGGGGTCGGGAGGGGTTTAGGGGCTCGTTGTCGGAAATTGGTACAGCTTTTCGAGGGTCCTCGGTGCCCATGGGAGGCTACGGTCCAAGCCTCGCTTTAAAATTATAAGAATACCCAGCGCGCAGCTGTGAAATGGTTACCGAGGCCGTGGGCTATAGCCTGGTCCGCTGGGGCCGGGAGGGGTTTCGGGAGCCCGGTCGCCGGAAATGGGTACAGTTTTTTGAGGGTCCTCGTAGCCCAGGGAGGCTACGTCGAGGCTTGCCCTAAAATACCAAAAATACCCTACGGCGCAGCTGCTGGAAATTGTCGAGGCCGGTGGTCTATAGCCTTGGTCCACGGGGTGGGAGGGCGTCGGGGCCCGGGCGCCGCAATGGTACAGCTTTTGAGGGTCCTCGTGCCTGGGAGGCTACGGTCGAGGCCTGCCCTAAATGGTAAAAATACCAGCGCGCAAGGCGTGAAATTGTCACCGAGGCTGGGCTATAGCCTTTGGTCCGCAGGGCTGGGAGGGGTTTAGGGCCTTTGTCATCTAAAATGGGTATAGGTCTTTTGAGGGTCCTCGTGCCTGGGAGGCTACGGTCGAGGCCCGCCCTAAATGCCAAAATACCCAGCCGGGCGCAGTTCGTGGGAAATAGTCATCGAGGCCGGTGGGCTATAGCCTTTGGTCCGCTGGGGCTGGGAGGGGTTAGGGGGCTCTTGTCATCGAAAATGGGTACAGTCTTTTTGATGCTCCTCGTGTGCCCAGTGGGAGGCTAAGGTCAGAGGCTTACCCTAAAATGGAAAGAAATGCCCAGCGGCGCAGCGCGTGAAATAGTCGCCGAGGCCGGTGGGCTATAGCCTTTGGTCCGCGGGAGTTGGGGAGGGGTCTTCGGGGGCTCTGGTCGTCCGAAATAGGTACAGGCTTTTCGAGGGTCCTCGTACCTGGGTGAGGCTAAGGCTCGAGGCTTACCCTAAATGGAAAGAAATACCAGCGGGCAACATGGAAATAGTCACCGAGGCCGGAGGGCTAGAGCCTTTGGTCCGCGGGGGTTGGGGAGGGGGTTTCGGGAGCTCTGGTCGTCGGAAATGCTTACAGTCTTTTCGAGGGTCCTCGTGTGCCCAGTGGGAGGTTACGGTCAGAGGCCTTCCCTAAAATGGCAAGAAATACCCAGCGGCGCAGCGCATAAAATAGTAACGAGGCCGGTGGGCTATAGCCTTTGGTCCGCGGGGGTTGGGGAAGGTGTTTCGGGGGCTCTTGTCGTCGGAAATGGGTACAGTCTTCTTGAGGGTCCTAGTGTGCCCAGTGGGAGGCTACGGTCAGAGGCCTGCCCTAAAATGGCAAGAAATGCCCAGCGGCGCAGCGCGTGAAATAGTCACCGAGGCCGGTGGTCTATAGCCTTTGGTCCACAGGGCCGGGAGGGGCGCTCGGGGCCTGCCGGCAATGGGTACATTTTTGAGGGTCCTCGCTTGCCTGCTAGAGGCTACGGTCCACGAGGCCCGCCCTAAAATGGTAAAATACCTGGGCGCAGTGCGTGAAATAGTCACCGAGGCCGGTGGGCTATAGCCTTTGGTCCGCTGGGGCCGGGAGGGGTTTAGGGGCCTGTCATCGAAAATGGGTATAGTCTTTTGAGGGTCCCTGGTGCCTGGGAGGCTACCGAGGCCCGCCCTTAAAATGCCAAAAACATGCAGAGCGCGCAGTTCGTGAAATAGTCATCGAGGCCGGTGGGCTATAGCCTTTGGTCCGCGGGGGTTGGGGAGGGGCTTACGGGCTCGTCATAGAAAATGGGTAGGCTTTTGATGCCTCCTCGTGCCTGGGAGGCTAAGGTCGAGGCTTACCCTAAATGGAAAGAAATGCCCAGGCGCAGCAGTGAAATAGTCGCCGAGGCCGGTGGGCTATAGCCTTGGTCCGCTGGGAGTCGGGAGGCGCTCGGGGCCTGGTCGTCCGAAATAGGTACAGGCTTTTCGAGGTCCCTCGTACCTGGGAGGCCAAGGTCAGAGGCTTACCCAAATGGAAAGAAATTCCAGCGGGCAGCAAAGCTGGAAATAGTCTCCGAGGCCGGTGGGCTAGCGCCTTTGGTCGGGGGGGGTTGGGGAGGGGTTTCGGGAGCTCTGGTCGTCGGAAATGCATACAGTCTTTTCGAGGGTACTGTGCTGCTGGGAGGCTACGGCAGAGGCCCGCCCTAAATGCCAAAAATACGAGCGCGCAAGGCGTGAAATAGTCATCGAGGCCGTGGGCTATAGCCTTGGTCCGCGGGGTCGGGGAGGGGTTTAGGGGCTCGTTGTCGGAAATTGGTACATGTCTTTTCGAGGGTCCTCGTAGCCTGGGAGGCTACGGTCAGAAGCCCGCTTAAAATTATAAGACACAGCTGCGCAATGAAATGGTTACCGAGGCCGGTGGGCTATAGCCTTTGGTCCGCGGGGGTTGGGGAGGGGGTTTCGGGAGCTCTGGTCGTCGGAAATGGGTACAGCCTTTTCGAGGGTCCTCGTGTGCCCAGTGGGAGGCTACGGTCAGAGGCTTGCCCTAAAATACCAAAAAATACCCTACGGCGCAGCGCGTGAAATTGTCGCCGAGGCCGGTGGTCTATAGCCTTTGGTCCACGGGGGTTGGGGAGGGGCGTTCAGGGCCCGCGCGCAATGGGTACAGTCTTTTGAGGGTCCTCGTGGTGCCTGGGAGAGGCTACGGCCGAGGCCCTGCCTTAAATGGTAAAATACCCAGCGCAAAGCGTGAAATAGTCACCGAGGTCAGGTGGCTATAGGCTGGTCCGGGGGTTGGGAGGGGCTTAGGGCTCGTCGAAAATGGGTACAGTCTTTTCAAGGGTCCTAGTGTGCCCAGTGGGAGGATACGGTCAGAAGCCTACCCTAAAATGGCAAGAAATACCCAGCGGCGCAGCGCATAAAATAGTAACGAGGCCGGCGAGCTATAGCCTTTGGTCAGCGGGATCTGGGAGGGGTTTGGGGCCTGCTTGTCGGAAATTGGTACAGTCTTTTCGAGGGTCCTCGTGCCCAAAGTGAGGCTACCAGAAGCCCGCTTTAAAATGATAAGAAATACCCAGCGCGCAGCGCAAGGTGAAATGGTCACCGAGGCCGTGGGCTATAGCCTTTTGGGTCCGTGGGGGCTGGGAGGGTGTTTTGAGGTTCTGCCGGAAATGGGTACAGTATTTTCGAGGGTCCTAGTGCGCCTAGTGGGAGGCTACGGTCAGAAGCCTGCCCTAAAATGGCAAGAAATGTCCAGCGGCGCAGCGCGTGAAATAGTCGCCGAGGCCGGTGGGCTATAGCCTTTGGTCCGCTGGGGCCGGGGAGCGTCGCTGGCTTGGGCCGGAAATGGGTACACTTTTGAGGGTCCTCGTGCCCAAAGTGGGAGGCTACGGTCAGAGGCCTGCCCTAAATGGCAAGACATGCCCAGCGCGCAGCGCCGTGAAATAGTTTCCGAGGCCGTGGGCTATAGCCTCGGGGCTGGGTCAGCGGCTCGGGGTTCGGGCGCCGAAATGGGTACAGTCTTTGAGGGTCCTCGTGTGCCACCTGGGAGGCTACGGTAAGAGGGCTACCCTAAAATGGCAAGAAATGCCCAGCGACACAGCGCGTGAAATAGTAGCCGAGGCCGTGGTGGGCTGCAGCCTTTGGCCTCTGGAGCTGGGGATGGCGCCTGGGCCTGGGCATAGGAAATGGGTACAGTCTTTTCGATGGTCCTAGTGTGCCAAGGGGGAGGCCACGGTCAGAGGCCTGCCCTAACATGGCAAGAAATGCCACAAGCGCACAAGGTGAAATAGTCACCGAGGCCGGTTGGCTATAGCCTTTTGTCCGTGGGGGTTGGGGAGGGTGTTTCGGAGGCTCTGGTCGTCGGAAATGGGTACAGTCTTTTCGAGGGTCCTAGTGCGCCCAGTGGGAGGCTACGGTCAGAAGCCTGCACTAAAATGGCAAGAAATGTCCAGCGGCGCAGCGCGTGAAATAGTCGCCGAGGCCGGTGGGCTATAGCCTTTGGTCCGCGGGGGTTGGGGAGGAGGTTTCGGGGGCTCTGGCCGTCGAAAATAGGTACAGTCTTTTCGAGGGTCCTCGTGTGCCCAGTGGGAGGCTACGGTCAGAAGCCTGCCCTAAAATGGCAAGACATGCCAAGCGGCGCATCGCGTGAAATTGTCGCCGAGGCCTGTGGGCTATAGCCTTTGGTCCGCGGGGGTTGAGGAGGGAAGTTCTGGGGCTCTGCACGAATGGGTACAGTCTTTCGAGGGTCCTCGTGTTCCTGGGTGGAGGCCACGTCAGAGGCCTGCCCAAAATGGCAAGAAATGCCCAGCGCCAGCGCGCGGAAATAGTCACCGAGGCCGTGGGCTGGCAGCCTTTGGTCCGCGGGGGTTGGGAGGGCGTCGGGGCCCGGGCGCCGGAAATGGGTACACTTTCGAGGGTCCTCGTAGCCCAGCTGGGAAGTTACGGTCTGAGGCCTGCCCTAAATGGCAAGAAATGCCCAGCGCAGCGCCAGGAAATAGTCACCGAGGCCGGTGGGCTATAGCCTTGGTCGGCCGGGCCGGGGAGGGCGCTGGGGCTCGGGCGCCGAAATGGTACACCTTTCGAGGGTCCTCGTGCCCAGTGGGAAGCTACGGTCAGAGGCCTGCCCTAAATGGCAAGAAATGCCCAGCGGCGCAGCGCGTGAAATAGTCACCGAGGCCGGTGGGCTATAGCCTTTGGTCCGCGGGGGTTGGGGAGCGGGTTTCGGGGGCTCTGGGCGTCGGAAATGGGTACAGTCTTTTTGAGGGTCCTCGTGTGCCCAGTGGGAGGCTACGGTCAGAGGCCTGCCCTAAAATGGCAAGAAATGTCCAGCGGCGCAACGCGTGAAATAGTCGCCGAGGCCGGTGGGCTATAGCCTTTGGTTCGCGGGGGTTGGGTAGCGGCGTTCGGGGGTTCTGGGCGTCGGAAATGGGTACAGTCTTTTTGAGGGTCCTCGTGTGCCCAGTGGGAGGCTACGGTTAGAGGGCTACCCTAAAATGGCAAGAAATGCCCAGCGACACAGCGCGTGAAATAGTAGCCGAGGCCGGTGGGCTATAGCCTTTGGTCGGCGGGAGTTGGGGATGGGCGTTCGGGGGCTCTGGGCATAGGAAATGGGTACAGTCTTTTCGAGGGTCCTCGTGTTCCCAGTGGGAGGCCACGGTCAGAGGCCTGCCCTAAAATGGCAAGAAATGCCCAGCGGCGCAGCGCGTGAAATAGTCACCGAGGCCGGTGGGCTATAGCCTTTGGTCCGCGGGGGTTGGGGAGGAGGTTTCGGGGGCTCTGGCCGTCGAAAATAGGTACAGTCTTTTCGAGGGTCCTCGCAGCTCTGGGAGGCTACGGTCGAAGCCTGCCCTAAAATGGCAAGACATGCCAAGCGCGATCGCGTGAAATTGTCGCCGAGGCCTGGGCTATAGCCTGGTCCGCAGGGGTCCGAGGAGGGAAGTTCTGCCTGCACGAAATGGCACAGTCTTTCGAGGGTCCTCGTGTTCCCAAAGGGGAGGCCACGGTCAGAGGCCTGCCCTAAATGGCAAGAAATGCCCAGCGCGCAGCGCGCAGGAAATAGCCGCCGAGGCCGGTGGGCTATAGCCTCGGTCCGCTGGGGTCGGGAGGAGGTTTTGGGGCTCGCCGAAAAATAGGTACAGTCTTTTCGAGGGTCCTCGGTGCCTGGGAGGCTACGGTCAGAAGCCTGCCCTAAAATGGCAAGACATGCCAAGCGGGCGACGCGGAAATTGTCGCCGAGGCCTCGTGGGCTATAGCCTTGGTCCGGGCAGGGGCCGAGGAGGGAAGTTCTGGGCCCGGCATCAGAAATGGCAGTCTTTTCGAGGTCCTCGTGTTCCTGGGGAGGCCACGTCGAGGCCGCCCTAAAATGGCAAGAAATGCCCAGCGCGCAGCCGCTGAAATAGTCACCGAGGCCGGTGGCCATAGCCTTTCGGTCCGCGGGGCCGAGGGGCTCGGGGCTCGCCGGAAATGGGTACACCTTTCGAGGGTCCTCAGCCCAGTGGGAAGTTACGGTCCTGAGGCCTGCCCTAAATGGCAAGAAATGCCCAGCGCGCAGCGCGTGAAATAGTCACCGAGGCCGGTGGGCTATAGCGTTGGTCGGCCGGGCCGGGAGGCGCTCGGGGCTCTGGGCCGGAAATGGTACAATCTTTCGAGGGTCCTCGGTGCCCACGGGAAGCTACGGTCAGGGCCTGCCCTAAAATGGCAAAAAATACCCAGCGGCGCAGCGCACGAAATAGTCACCGAGGTCGGTGGGCTATAGCCTCGGTCCGGGGCCGGGGAGCGGTTTCGGGGCCTGCCGGAAATGGGTACAGTCTTTTGAGGGTCCTCGTGTGCCTGTGGAGGCTACGTCAGAGGCCCGCCCTAAAATGGCAAGAAATGCCCAGCGCAGTGCAGGAAATAGTCACCGAGGCCGTGGACTATAGCCTTTGGTCCGCGGGCCGGGAGGGTTTCGGGACCATGGTCGCCGGAAATATGTACGTCTTTCGAGGGTCCTCGGTGCCCAGTGGGAGGTTACGGTCGAGGTCGGTGGGCTATAGCCTTTGGTCCGATGGGACTGGGAGGGGGATTTTGGGGCTCGCTGTCGGAAATTGGTACAGCCTTTTTCGAGGGTCCTCGTGGTGCCCAGCTGGGAGGCCACGGTCCAGAAGCCTTCGCCTTAAAATGATAAGAAATACCCAGCGCGCAGCTGCTGAATACCGACGAGGCCGGGCTATAGCCTTTTGGTCCGCTGGGGTTGGGAGGGGTGTCGAGGCTCGGGTCATCGGAAATGGGTACAGCCTTTACGATGGTTCCCGCTGCTCAATGGGAGGCTACGGTCAGAGGCCTGCCCCAAATGGCTAGAAATGCCTAGCGGCGCAGCGCGGGAAATGGTCTCCGAGGCCGGTAGGCTATAGCCTATGGTCCGCGGGGGGTGGGGAGGGGTCGGGGCCGCCAGAAATATGTACAGTCTTTTGAGGGTCTCGCAGCCTGGGCTGGGAGCCTATGTTAGAAGCCTGCCCTAAATGGCAAGAAATGTCCAGCGCGCAGCTGCTGTGAAATAGTCGCCGAGGTGGGCTATAGCCTTTGGTCGGCGGGGCTGGGGAGCGCGCTCGGGGCCTGGGCCGAAATTGGTACAGCTTTTGAGGGTCCTCGTGCCCGCTGGGAGGCTACGGTCGAGGCCTGCCCTAAAATTGCAAGAAATGCCCAGCGCGCAGAAGGTGAATTAGTCACCGAGGCCGTGGGCTATAGCTTTGGTCGACGGGGCGCTGGGGAGGGGCGCCCGGTTCCGCATCGGAAATGGGCATGCCTCTTTCGAGGGTCCTCGGTGCCCAGCTGGGAAGCTACGGTCGAGGCCTGCCCTAAAATGGCAAAAACGCTCAGAGTCGCAAAAAGGCTGCGGAAATAGTCACCGAGGCCGTGGGCTGGCAGCCTTTGGTCCGCGGGGTTGGGGAGGGCGTCGGGGCTCGGGCGCCGGAAATGGCACCTTTTCGAGAGTCTCGCAGTGCCCAGTGGGAAGCTTACGGTCAGAGGCCTGCCCTAAATGGCAAAAACGCCAGCGCGCAGCGCTGTGAAATGGTCACCGAGGCCGGTGGGCTATACCTTGGTCCGTGGGGTTGGGGAGGGTGTTTCGAGGCTCGGCCGCCGTCGAAATGGGTACAGTCTTTCGAGGGTCCTAGTGCGCCTGGGGCTGGAGGCTACGGTCAGAAGCCTGCCTAAAATGGCAAGAAATGTCCAGCGCGCAGCTGAAATAGTCGCCGAGGCCGTGCAGGCTATAGCCGGTCCGGGGTTGGGGAGCGCGCTGGGGCTGGGCCGGAATGGGTACAGTCTTTTGAGGGTCTCGGTGCCCAGCTGGGAGGCTACGGTCAGAGGTCCTGCCCTAAATGGCAAGAATGCCGAAAGGGCGCAGCGCTGAATTAGTCACCGAGGCTGGTGGGCTATAGCCTGGTCGGGCGGGCGCTGGGAGGGCGCCCGGCTCGCATCGGAAATGGGTACAGCCTTTTCGAGGATCCTCGTGGTGCCCAGTGGGAAGCTACGCCGCAGGCCCATAAATGGCAAAACGCCCAGCGCCGCAGCGCTGTGAAATAGTCACCGAGGCCGTGGCTATGGGTCCGCGGGGTTGGGAGGGGCGCTCGGGGCTCAAGCGCCGGAAATGGGTACACCTTTCAAGGTCCTCGTGGTGCCCATTACGGTCAGAGGCCTGCCCTAAATGGCAAAAACGCCCAGCGCGCAGCTGTGGAAATAGTCACCGAGGCCGGTGGGCTATAGCCTTTGGTCCGTGGGGGTTTGGGAGGGTGTTTCGGAGGCTCTGGTCGTCGGAAATGGGTACAATCTTTTCGAGGGTCCTAGTGCACCCAGTGGGAGGCTACGGTCAGAAGCCTGCCCTAAAATGGCAAGAAATGTCCAGCGGCGCAGCGCGTGAAATAGTCACCGAGGCCGGTGGGCTATAGCCTTTGGTCGGCGGGCTGGGAGCGCGCTCGGGGCTTTGGGCGCCGAAATGGGTACAGTCTTTTGAGGGTCCCTCGCCTGGGGAGGCTACGGCCGAGGCCTGCCCTATAATGGCAAGAAATGCCCAGCGGAGCTGCTGTGAATTAGTCACCGAGGCCGTGGGCTATAGCCTTTGGTCGGCGGGCGCTTGGGGAGGGGCGCCCGGCTCGCATCGGAAATGGGTACAGTCTTTTCGAGGGTCCTCGTGTGCCCAGTGGGAAGCTACGGTCAGAGGCCTGCCCTAAAATGGCAAAAAACGCCCAGCGTCGCAGCGTGTGAAATAGTCACCGAGGCCGGTGGGCTATAGCCTTTGGTCCGCGGGGGTTGGGGAGCGGCGTTCGTTGGCTTTGGGCGTCGGAAATGGGTACAGTCTTTTTGAGGGTCCTCGTGTGCCCAGTGGGAGGATACGGTCAGAGGCCTGCCCTAAATTGGCAACGCAGCGCTGCGAATTAGTCACCAGGCCGGTGGGCTATAGCCTTGGTCGGCGGGCGCTGGGGAGGGGCGCCCGGGGCCTGGGCCGGAAATGGGTACAATCTTTCAGAGTCCTCGTAGTGGGAAGCTACGTCAGAGGCCTGCCCTAAATGGCAAAAAACGCCCAGCGGCGCAGCGCGTGAAATGGTCACCGAGGCCGGTGGGCTATACCCTTTGGTCCGTGGGGGTTGGGGAGGGTGTTTCGGAGGCTCCGTCGGAAATGGGTACAGTCTTTCGAGGGTCCCAGTGCGCCTGCTGGAGGCTACGGTCAGAAGCCTGCCCTAAATGGCAAGAAATGTCCAGCGCGAGCTGGAAATAGTCGCCGAGGCCGGGTGGGCTATAGCCTTTGGTCCGCGGGGCCGGGGAGCGCGTCGGGGCTTTGGCCGGAAATGGGCACAGTCTTTTGAGGGTCCTCGTGTGCCCAGCCTGGGGAGGCTACGGGTCCAGAGGCTCTGCCCAAAATGGCAAGAAATGCCGAAGCGCAGCGCAATTAGTCACCGAGGCTGGTGGGCCAGCCTTTGGTCGGCGGGCGCGGGGAGGCTGCGCTGGGCCTGGGCATCGGAAAATGGGTACGCTCGAGGGTCCTCGTGCCCGGGGAAGTTACGCCAGAGGCCCGCCCTAAATTGCAAAACGCCCAGCGCCGCAGCTGCGTGAAATAGTCACCGAGGCCGGTGGCCAGTAGCCTGGTCCGCTGGGTTGGGAGGCGTCGGGCCTGCTGCTGAAATGGGTACAATCTTTCGAGGGTCCTCGTGGTGCGCAGTTAAGCTACGGCCGAGAGGCCTGCCCTTAAATGGCAAAATGCCCAGCGCGTGAAATAGTCACCGAGGCCGTGGGCTATAGCCTCGGTCCGCCGGGGCCGGGGAGGCGTTTCGGGGCCTGCCGCCGGAAATATGTACAGTCTTTTGAGGGTCCTCGGTGCTCATGGGAGGTTATACGGTCGAGGCCTGCCTTAAAATGGCAAGAAATGCCCAGCGCGCAGCGATGAAATAGTCACCGAGGCCGGTGGCCAGCCTTTTGGTCCGCTGGGGCTGAGGAGGGGCTTAGGGCCTGCCGTGGAAATGGGCATGATTTCGAGGGTCCCCGTCGTGCCCAGTGAGGTTACGGTCGAGGCTCCTAAAATGGCAAGAAATGCCCAGCGCGAGCACGTGAAATGGTC